>JAOXYF010000012.1:15546522-15594955 GCA_028565775.1 Sternarchorhynchus goeldii | reverse complement strand
ACGACAATTGTCTGTCATTTCAACACCTTTCTAAAATTAACATTCTGCAGACATACACACAGAGATCTGTACACAAATGGAAATGTTTGACAAACTGTCTTTTAAATCTCCAACCTACCCCAGATCATTCATTAACTTGTTATCAGTCATTACCTAATTATCTTATTATCATTGTATAATTACTTCCTAAAGTCTTCCTCCCTTTAATATCTTGTGGAAATAGGCTCTCAGTGTCAATCTCCTCTCCTTGCTGTGTGTCTCTGCCATGGGAAGTGGGGGGGGGGAGTGATAGCCAGTCATAGCTTGTGGCTTCTGATGCTCTTTTGTCGAGGCACTTTTTGGATCATGTTTAATCTACATCAGGAAGGAGGAAGCTCCCTGTTCTCATGCCCAGCAATGCACCCCCCCCCCAAAAAAAACACACCTGCTTTGTCTATCTTTCTCTTTCACAACACCTCTCTGGTGGGTGTGGTTAGAAGAAGATGGCAGAAAGAAGGCTTCCAGAGAGTATGGAAGAACCTGGGGTGGGGGGGGGGTGGTTGTTCAGATGCTCTGTTTTGTGACAGGGGGCTAATAGCTTTGATTGAGTCACTGATGGTCATTGATGGATGTTTTTTTGTGGATTTTCAGTCCTGCCTCTCGAATCACATCGACCGTCAGCGGATGTATGAGTCATTTTAGAACAGTGAATGAGAATGAAGATCTGACTGATTGTTCTTTTTTAGAGTAATGATGACAAAGCTGAAAACTATATATATATATATATATAATTGGAGGCAGTGTTGATTCTTGGAGGCAGTGTTGAATTACTACTACTAAATGGTTATCTTAACAATGAAATCCTCATTACTGTTTTGAAGTAAATCTCAGTCAATAAGACTACCATGGCAACAGATTTCTAATTTCAAAGAAAAAATCAATATACATTAATTGTTAAAGCGTCGCAAAAGTCGATACCTTAGAAAACTTCCATAAAATAAAAAAAATTTAAAGGTGTAATTCTGTTTGAAAGAAAAAGAAATTGTCATTTCCCAATTTAAAGTTCTAAAGTGAAACAGTGACAAATGTCTGGAGCTTTAAATGACACATTCAGGCCTTACACTTTAAATTCAGAGGACAGAGTATTACTATGTACTCCTAAAAGCCATGTCCTTCTGATTGCATCCTATCTTGTGCCGCTACGACTGTAGCAAATCTATTTGTACGCTAGACCAGTCCTTTGTAGCATTTCTGTCGTTTTCCACAAGGATCATGTTCTTGCACTCCCATACAACGTCCCGTCTCAGAGGGGCCTCAGAGCCCCCCACCCCTCATAAATGCTCCGCCGCATTTGTTCTGCAAGTTACCGTTTGCCTCCAGCCTCCCTGATTCCTCCACTCTGTTGAGGAAGTTGGGGGAAAGGCCAGCCATCTGAAACACTCTACTAGAGTCTTCCCTCCAACTCCCCCCTCCTTTTTTTGACAATAGGGAGAGCTTTGGCTTTTCTGATGCTCTAGTCGAGCGTGCTGTGACAGATTGGTTGGGACACTAACCAGTCAGGTCCTCAAAGAGACAAAGAGGTTGAGAAGGTTCAGGAGAGAAGAATGGTCTGCCAAATGGGAGGGAGACGTATTGAAAAGAGGGAACGGGGTGGGGGGTGGGGGGTATCTGCGCTGATGGAGAGAGAAACCTTTTGACCATCTGCTTTGACGTAGGACAGCAGGCTCTCATCTGTATTTTTAGGGAGCTGTAGAAATGGAGTAAATTAGCCTGTCAGGAAGATTAAAGAGCTACAGAGAGGGAAGATGGGAGGATGAGCAAAGACTGAAAGAAGCTGAAAGTAGAAGACGACGAAGACATACAGAGAAAGAGAGAGAGAGAGAGAGAGAGAAACTGTGACATTTACTCTAGAAAATGGCTAGAGACAGGAAATGAGAGAATAAGTAAGTGCTTGTTTTGGAGTAAATGAAACCACTGTCAGTGTAAACCATGAACTGCAATCCTTCCATATATCTCACAATAACAACCACTGATTCAATTCAGTTCACTGATTCAATTTTAGAGTTGCCACGCCCATGTCCACATGGCTCATCTGCCACGTTAATTCCATGATTAGTTTCATGAGTTCAAGCTATGCAGCATTTGAAAAATGTTACATTAGATCTCCATGTCTGTGATGTACTGGCTGCATGTGCTCAGGGCATACAGGAACACACCTCATTTTCTCAATCTTTACACTAGTTTAGAAAATGAATTGCTTTGCCAGGGTCTGAACTCACATAGTTTTAAGCCTTTCTTGTAAATCCTTCACTTGTCTTACAGGATACACTCAGGTGCACAAGGGTTACGGTTAGTGTGAGGTAAAGGCATGAAAGGTTGTTTTTTTCCCCAGTGCATTTCTTCTTCTTGTATTTTTACTCAAGTTCTTCTTTACTGTGCTCCCGTACTCCTAACTATCACTATCACTACAACACACACACGCACAAACAAACACAAACACACACAGCTAGACCATCCACTGGTTTATTCACTTGCAAATCTCAAAAGTGTTTTTACAACTGTTTTTACAAGTCTAGCCATTCCTCTCTCTCTCTCTCTCTCTCTCTCTCTCTTTCTCTCTTTCTGTCCCTCACTCATGCTGTCATGTGCACAGTTGCTGGTGTATGCTAAAGCTGAATTGAACGCTGGTTGCAGAATTCCCTTCCCATTGGTTACCCCTGACTGTAGGATCCCACACAACACATAAGGAGAACAAGCAACTGGGTTTCAGAGAGTAGTCTGTAATGAGAGCTGAAAGTCAAGTGATACAATACAAAAGTGAGAACTGGGCAGAAACACTTGCATACTCCCCAAAGGAAACGTACTGAATGTGGATCGGAAAGAAGTAACAAACCAAAAAGAAAAGCTGTGAGAGTCATATGAGGGAGAGAGTGTTGCCAGGGAAGAAAAGGTAAGGAACAGAATTCTTTTTCAAATGCTTTTGACAATTCCAGAAAATTAGTTTATGGTTTTGTGAATAGCTTAGAGGGTAACTTTTGTAACCTTTACGTTATGTGGTGCCATGGACACAGATGGAATAGAGGGAGTTTTATCATTACTCTTTGGTAGTTTGTGGAGTTTTAATGGTAAAGCTAGAAGTTTTAAGAATCGTGGCTTTCACAAGAGATGGCATGAGAAGTACAGTCTTATTTTATTTATTTATTTAGTATTTTACCACAGAATAGAGAGTGTACACTCAAGGGCATTTCCCTCCCCCTCACTCCCTCTCACGCTCTCCTCTTTTCTTCTAAAACCAGTAATCTGTTTCCTTCCTTTGCTGTGGCAGGTTAAAGTAAGTGTGGAGATTGACAAGTGAATCCTCACCAGAGTACTAAGACATCCTAGTCATTATCAGTGTCAGAAGCAGCGATTAACGACCAGCAAAATGTCATACGTTATTCATCTTGCTTCAGAATAACAACATCTCTTCTCCAATCACGCTTGCTAACCACTCTCTGTCCCAGAATCAAAATGGTCTGCTTAAAACATTTGGTATCAGTAGTGATAAAGGCTTAGAATCTCAAAAAGCTTTTTACTTCTCTAACACAATACATATACAATAATATATTGCCAATAAGAGACTTTCAGTGATTAGTAACGTAAGATGTCATGGAAGAAGATGCAGGATTAAACTGTGTTGCAGTACCACTGATTACAAACTTTTGCAGCCAGGTGCCATAGTAGCCCAGCCGCACACCGGTGCACGGCTCAGATGTCGTTATGGCTGAATTCATTTCCCCAGAAATGACGAGATCTTTTTCTTTTATGGTGGCTGTAAAAGGAGAGAATGAAAAAAAAAGAACTGAAAAAGAAAAGGGGAGGCATTGTGCTGTAAAGGTTAGCGTCTGGGTGAGTAGAAGCATTCAGAGCAGAGCGATTTCATACTGCATTCCAGAAAGCAGTTTAAACCCAGAGAGTCCTGTGGCTTCCCTTGATGGTACTCAATCCCTGTTGAGGCACTTTACAAGACAAAGTAAATGTTATAAACTGTGAACTATGTTGTATTCTACTATAATACAATGTATTTGCTAGCAAATATGTTTCTCCTTTGTTTTGTGACAAACAACATCCCATACATCAAAGACAAATTCCATCACTTGACGTGTGTTGGAGAATCAAAATTATCCTGATTTTACTAGAGCTTCAATGTGTATCCAGACCACCTTTATAAAATGAAAGGTGATATATTTGTGTATGCAAGCAAGCATGTGTTTTACACACCTGACTTCACTCATGAAGGTCCCGGCAAGGGAGCAGGAGGATGGGGGTGCTAATGGTAAAATGGAATGCAATTCAGAGTTTTTGGACTGTGAAATTTGATTGGTAACTTATATACCATGGCTGACTCTTTAACAGGGTAGAGGCAAAACCTCTCTCCTTGGTCAGGCTTTTAGCTAATTATTAACCACTACAGGTTAAGAAGAGGGCAAGGAACAACAACCTTACCAATAATGAGAGTTATATATAACACTCAGCAACATAATACTTCTAGAGTTAGTCAATCACCTTCTTGTTACTTAGCTAAACAACTGTTTGGCAGTTTTCTGTACACTAAAGCCCTACTTTGTGAAACTTTACTTTGTGTAGCCCTGAAACTCAGGGACTCGAGGTCAAAGATATGAAGTGCCTTGGTGGTGGTGATATTGGGAACCATGCAAAATCAATTCAGGTTAACAAATTTGCCATGACACAGCCTTGCCTTGTGTGACGCCCCCCCCCCCCTCAACACACACACACACACACACACACACACGCACATCTCCAGCACTGAATCACACTCCCTCTCTCAATGGCCTCCTGGCCTCTATAAACGTCTGATTTAGGGAGCAGGGAATGGAGAATGCGGGCAGGCTTCCTGTGAAATTGGCCCTGGATAACACTATAGAATACAACACAGGGAGGTCAGTCTCCAGTCACCTACCACAGCTATGTCAGCCTGGTGTGTAAGGAAGCAGAGGTGAATGGGGGAGGCATGTAATATATTTACTATATTTAAATTTGTGTGTGTGTGTGTGTGTGTGTGTCAAAAACCTTCATGTAAGAAAATGAGTTCTGTGTAATTGTGAATTGTATACACACTTGCTTTCTGTATATCATTCTGTATATGAAGATACAGTGTAATAATGTTTGGACATAGGAAAACATCAACATGTAAGTTGTTTTTAGAGTGCTCCTGTGGGTGGGTGGGTGTGTTTGTGTGTGGGTGGGTGGGTGCAGGTGGGCATGTGTGCATGCATGCTGCAGCTGCTGGAAGTAGCTTGAAGGAATATATTGTTTAGGAGATCTCATTCACAGTCTGCTTGCATCTTTAGGAATCCTTGCTTGCTAAAGGGGAGCAGGAAGCCATGGCATTTCTGTTCGCTACACTCCACAGTACAGCACAGAGACAGAAAATTCCCATATCACATGGCTAACAAAAACGAATAGCTTGTTCTCTAAGAATACGCCTTTCTCTTGTCGCTAGCACACACAAAAAATGTACGTTCCCTAACTAATTTTCATTTTAATGCCCAGTGACCTTGTGGTAAGAATGGCTTTTCTTGCACTCAATCAGGCAAATCTCTCTCATGTGGTTCCCCTGTAACAGTCTGTGCTTCTAGCCCACTATCCTTCAGTGTGTGTAGTGATAACGACAAGCACGACTGCCCTTAAAAAAAAGAACTGTAAGAACTATAAGCTCCTGAAAGACATGTGGATTGTTTAGCCAGCACAATAATATTGCATGACAGCTCATTAGCTGTGACAAAATGGTGGCGAATGCAGAGGTGGGGGTGCTGTTGGGGGGAGTGGTTGAGGTTTGACCCTGCTGGTGAAGCTGCAAAGGACGGGCAGAAGGAGGGCTGGCGGGGGCTTGAGAAAAAACTCATTTGACTTCATAATGGCAATGAGCCTGCTGAACTACTGAAAAGGGCTGGCAGAAGAGGGAGGGGACCACGCTGCTCTGCCAGGGAGGCCCATGGGAAACTCAAGCTTAAGAGAATCAAGGCAGCCTAAAAAACAACTGAGGGGCCCAAAAATCTGGATAACCCACCCCTTAGCCATCCCAGCCAGACAAAACGGTTCTGGCTATACAAAAGCAGCACACCCCCATGGCCTTTAACTAGCTCTTTAGTGGTGATGAAGTGAGGTTCAACAGTCTGATAGAGTGCAGGACTCTACAATGCCCACCTCCTTCAGAAAGGAGAATGAAGACAGGCAGGCTTTTTTTTTCCCCCAGCACTGTTCTTTTGTTTTAAGCACTCAGTCTCACAGTTCACTGGCAGTATCCCACCCTCTCCCGCACACATGGACCTTGTTTTGTTTCCAGAGAGAAAAGGAGACCTTCTTTATACATTAAATAAAAAAAAAATGAACAGATGGTATCTGTCTAAAAAAGTGTGCATGTCATGAGGTGATACTTGTTGTGCCTCTTTGTTTTTGCTTTGGTGTGTGTACTTTTAAGCATGAAAAATTAATTGATTTACGCAAACTTCATTAGATCGTGTTGCTACTGGAAATTAATCATAGAGTAACAGAGCAGTCATTTGTCTATTTTACTTTATATTTTTAAACAGGTGTCTGTTATACTCTTATTGATATGCAACTCATTCTATCATTGTACAGTCTGTTATATAAACCATTGTCACAAGTATGATAGAGTATTTGTAAAATGAGAGGGGAGGATCACCTGTTGCACTATAACCAAGCTTAGAGTAGAGAGAGACAATGAGAGAGGGAGGTGATGAAGATTCTGCAGAGAGGTGATGAAGGCTCTGCAGAGAGGTGATGAACTAGGGGTCTGTAGGTGCTGGGAAAACAGTCTTCAGGCTTTTCTTCTGAGACCTCTTTGCACAAATTGTTTTTCTTTGAACACATCTTTTATTTGAGCAGAATATGCCATAGAAGTGCAGATCTCCAACATTTTAGAGTTGGAATAATGGAAATAGGTCATATTGCAAAGTGTAATTCACTTGTTTATCTTTGTGTGTTTTAGAGTTCCACCTGAATTGTTGCAAGACAAGAAGAAAAGAACACTGGACTACACTTCATGAGGACTGAGTGTCTGGATTAAGAAACTACTATGGCTGACTTGTTTCTGAGGAAAAGGAGCTTCATCATGGTTGTCCTGGTTTTGACATTAACAACATTGATTAAGGGATTGGTCGGAAATAAAGTTACCAATGATATGAAAGTAAAATCCTTGAGAAGAGCAAAGAGAGGCTGGGTTTGGAATCAGTTTTTTGTTCTTGAGGAATATACAGAACAAAAACCCCTTTACATTGGAAAGGTAAGACTAGTACTGAAGTAATTCAAATAATAAATTAATAAAGCAATAAACACAATCATTAACAATCTACAGTACCTTTGGGTATTAAAGAATAATGACAAATTTTGAAGCGTTGTTTGCAGACTTAATGGTGCAACTGTAACATGGGTCCTATGAACTAATATTGCAAATGACTTTTCATTTCAATTCAGGCCTATTATAATGCACAATACGTGGATTATTTTAGAATAGTTTTTCCATTAATTATTTGAGTAGAATTGTAATTGTTAAATGAATTCATCAGTCAGTGACGAGGCAACTTCAGTGCACTGTGAAAGTGCAATAGGTGAGTTCAGCTCTTTGTAAGAGTTCATTCCACACTTGTGACTGTAGCCTCTGCAGACTGTGATGTGAGGAAACTGAACGCAGTGTAGAATATACATGGTCATTTACAGCATGATGTCTGTGCTTATTCTTTGTACTACTGCAATAATAATAACTACATATACTAGCTACATACTCCTGCTGTTAACTACGAATGGGGTCCAGATGAAAAGATAGACATGTGGGGAATATATAAAAAACAAGGAAAGATAGAAAAGAAAAGTGAAACACACCGAGCAAAAATGGTGGACATCTGAAACCTTGTCCATCAGAAAAGATGGAGACTAATTTTTGACCAAGTATCTAGAGAGAATATTGCATTAATTTCAGTTCTTTATGGTTCAGCACCATGGATACTGCAAAGATGATGCTTAATAAACCAGACATGATCAAACAGGGAGCCCTTTTTATAACAACATATTTTTTTCAATTAGTTTATTGGTGCTCTGCAGTCTGTGTCATCTGAGCTGTGTGTGAGGTGAGAGGGAAACCAAAGACCAAAGCTGTAATGAAACCTCTCTCTATATATAAAGCTGCTTTGTGATAAGGCATATGGTAAAAGGCACTACATGAACATATCTGACTTGAATTTCACTTGTATTTAATAGACATTTAGTGCTGCCTGATGTCACCCTGGGTTGACTGGGCTGGCTCATCTTTTTAAACCAAGTGAGCTCATGGACAGTTGTACTGTTGTCCTAGCAACAGGTGCCTGTGCCTTTTCTAAGAAATGAACCCTGAGTCCATTAGAATGAAGCAATCTTCTTAGCTATTGTGTTACCTGAGAGCCTCTAATGTGTTCTTCTAATAGCAGCAAAAGCATAGGCAGTTCTTTTTAATTTGTATTTACATCAGGCATTGTGTTGCATATATTGTTATTGTATAAGTAAATTTAATTGATCAGTAAGTGTTCTCTATCAGTGTTCATGTGCAATGCCTACAATACATTTCTTCAGGAGGGAAAAGCAGTTATACCAGCGATATATAGTATGGAAGGGTGACCCTGGTCCAGTTATTCTAATCAAAAAATGTGTAAAACAAGTTTAAGCTCCTACTCAAAAGTAAAGTGCAGTTATGGTATGATTTAATCCATGTTTGAGTGAATTTACGGTTTTCAGCAGTTGTGACTATGGTGCTTTAAGTGGTCATGTGTTCTTTACATATTTGGAGGACACGTTTCCAAAATTCGATGTACAATTAATTATTTTATTGTAAATTTTACACACTTTTGAAAAAAAAATTTTTCACACTTTTTTGAAATTGAAATTGCCTGGTGTGCTGGAATAAATATTTAACTTCACAATAATAATTTTCTACTAACAGCAAAGTCCTACAGCAAATAAGAGCAATATGCTGATGTATAAATCTGGAAGTTTAAGATGAGTTAAAGTCAAGTGTCCTTGGTCCTCTGGGTTCTCTCCACACCTCATTTAATCTCACCTTAACTGCACTAGATGACAGCTTGAGTGAACGTACTGTCCATAGTCAGAATCACGGCTGGCAGCAAGCACATAAAAGGTGTGAAGATAGAATGACTTAATAGAAACGCGAGCAGCTCATATTAGAACTTCCAATCATTAATGTAAAATTAATGTGTTTCTAATTTACTTTCAGTTATATAGCTAGCTTTTTAAAAATTTTACAGTATCTTTTAAGCCTTTTGTCTGACACCAAAACTAATGCCCTAAAATATTTTGGCTTTTGGAACGTTATCTTAAAAACGTCGTACCAGCCGTGTATTTCATTGCCACTGATACAAGTTGACTAATGCTACATCTTTTCCCTTTTCATCCAGCTTCACTCAGACATGGACAAAGGAGATGGTGCCATTAAATATATTTTATCAGGGGAAGGTGCAGGCACTACATTTACCCTTGATGACAGCACTGGTGATATCCATGCCATCCAGAGACTGGACCGGGAGGTGAAGGCCCAGTATGTGCTCCGTGCCCAGGCTAGACACCGCGAGACAGGCCGCCCCCTGGAGCCAGAGTCAGAGTTTATTGTAAAGATTCAGGACATCAATGACAATGAGCCTAAGTTCCTGGATGGACCATACTTTGCAACCATACCTGAGATGTCTCCCGTTGGTACAGTATCCATAAAAACTATATGTTTTATGCACACTTAAAATTAAGCTATTTTCATTCAGTGTAAAGTATAAAAGGTCTTTTTCACTTATCTAATTGTCAAACTCTTTAAGGTTCATTTGCATGTGTATTATCTCCTCTCCCAATTCATTTAGTTCAATTCAGGTGATGTGGTCTCTGCAAAAAGGGCTTATCAGAAATGTCAAATTAGATTTTGGGTCATTGTGTCAAAACAAGATTAAAATATACATAATATAGAAAAATATATAGAGAGAAATATATTGTATTTCTCCAATTTTCTGAAAAAAACATGTCTCAATTATTTCACAATATGCATACATACTTCTGTTTTGAAACATTTGTCTGATTGCTTGGTACCCCTGTTACATATTAACAAGTTTACAAAATATTTACATATCCTTTGCATGTGAGACTATGTGATTCAGTACTTAATTAGCTTCCTGACCATAATGTTATATTTAGGCATATCCCCTTTCCTTTTAAAGTTATTGCCCATTTTATAAAGTTCAACAATGTTTTGCTCCATTTCATTTGTGTTCACCAAAATTCCTCCAGGGGCCAGATAGGTGAGTTGGGAATGACAGTACTGATAGTTGGCAGGGGTGTGTCTTACATATTATTTACATACTATTTACATATTATTCACAGCACCATGAAAGAGAAAGTCATGAAATACTTACTGATAAAACAAAAGACAATAATTGTGGCACGTGTCTCAGAAAAGTATTTTTGCTCTTCTTGGGGGGGGGACAATTTTGTATGAACTTCAACAGATGATTGCAGTCAAGATGAACCTGGTAAACAACTTCCATGGCCTTTTTCCCCCTAATGACATGAAGCAAGAGTCAAGAGGCTTTTTGTCATTCAATAAAATATTGTCCTCCAAGACCATGATGGTGGTCTATCTTGTGATTTTTGAGTTAGAGAGTAAGAATATCATGACTGCTGAAATCTTCTGTTATTCTTGTCCCCTCTTTTATCTCTGCCCCTAGGCACTTTTGTCATTCAGGTGACAGCGACCGATGCTGACGACCCGTCATACGGTAACAGTGCTCGGGTGGTCTACAGTATTCTGGAAGGCCAGCCTTATTTCTCTGTGGATCCTAAGACAGGTACAAGAAATGACGCAATCCCAGATTCTTCTAATATGTTTAATTACCACTATATAGGAGCTATTTTAAATATGCGCGTTAACTTCATTGGAGACTATTTTATTCAGTTCCCCCTTTCTGCAGCACATCTGATCTACTGGGCCGAAATAATGATTTTATTTTATGAGTGTTTTCATATTGAACTCAGGCACCACCAAATGGTGGAGTACATGCTTGTAATGAGAACAGATACAGCAGCCTGAAGAGGGAAAAACTGACCTTATTAGGTGAGGCATATTGGGTATGTCCTCAGAAGACAGCTGCCTATGTTTGCCCTTATGGAGAGCATTCTGACCTAAAAGAAGCCTCATTTCTCCTGCTGTCAGACGCATTAATAATTCGCTAGGAACCCTAAAGTTCTCTTATGTTCCAATATTTGTTATATATTGTCATATTATTTTTAAATGAATAATAGGCAAACCTTTTGTACAAAGAGATAACATTTGAGTGCTTGTTTCTATGTGTATGTATTTATGTATATCTGTATGTGTCTATTTGTCTGCCTCTCTTTCTTTCTCTCTTTATCTCCCTCCCTCATTCCCTACGTGTGTCTGATCCGTGTAGGTGAGGTGCGTGTGTCCTTGGCTGACATGGATCGGGAACTTAAGGAACAGTACTATTTGATTATCCAGGCTAAAGATATGGGAGGGCAGCTGGGGGGCCTGGCTGGCACCACCACGGTTAACATCACCCTCACCGACGTCAATGACAACCCACCAAAATTTACCAAGAGTAAGGCTTCTTATTCCTCGAAACCACAGTCTGTACTCCCTCATGCCATTCAGTTCTGGGTTCTAGTCTAACTGACTAATTTACATGCACATTACAGTTCTGACTTGATTCCAAATCCCCCCTTTTTCCTGCTTTACTATTGTTCTTCTTAATTCTTAATGGCCCATTTTCCCTCCCCTCTATATGGTTCACCAAAAGTTATAAGATCATCAGGTAACCATGACAACCCTGACTGTCTGGCTTATGGGTGGTCTTGGCAAAGCCAAACCCCCAGTATGGCTTCCATATACATTTATACATATTACCTTTTCTACACTGGACAGACACTCAGAGTGACTTAGACTCATTTATCAGTAGTCAGCATGTGTGCACCCTGGGAACTGAACCTATGAACTTGGTCTTGTTAACATGCTTTGTATAAGCTGAGCTCCTGGAACACTAGATCAATCCCAGATAGGTACATACTCTCAGATATATCCCAGGCTAACATGTATAAACCAGACCAGTTGGAGAATTTTGTTTAAATAACCAGATTGAAGTGTTTGAAGGACACTGTAAAGAATGAATTCCCAAACAAAATCGGTTGCATTTAGTGGCACTTGATTAAATAAGGCATATGAAATGACTAGGAAGCCCTGAAGACATCTGGCTCCCTCTACAGGACAAGATTATGTTGCATGCATATCAGTTACACTGAAAACAGATGTACAGTTCTTGTACATGAAAACTATATACTTTCCTTGCTCCAAAAACTGATCTTTGGTTACGCATTTGATAATTTGCTGTGTTAATCTGTTTATACAAATGTGACATAGAAGAAAATATACTGAAGAATCCAGTGGTGTGATCCTCTCAAAATGTCACTGTGTCTGCTCCAGCAAAATGAGACATGCTGACTCTCTTGTGTTCATAGATTTTCCACTGTAATTCCTGCAAAAGTTATTACTTCACTTCACAGATGTGATGTGATGTTGAGTCGTATTTCACCTTTCTCTCTACCAGAGCTGTATCAGATGACCGTACTGGAGTCTGGCCCAGTGAGTTCAGTAGTGGATCAAATTGAAGCCAAAGATCGCGATCTGGGCATTAACGCTGAAATGAGGTACAGCATCATCGACGGAGATGGGCGGGACACCTTTGACATCAGCACAGACGCCAGCAACCTGTATGGTGTCATCACTATTAAAAAGGTAGTCACAGACATTTATAAGGCTCCCAACTACATCAGCAGTCATTAACTTAGAGAAATGAAAATGGTAGTATTGAAATATTTTAGGAGAAGCACTGTGATAATATTATGCAAAAAACACAAACATAAACATAACTAAAGCTACATAGGACAGGATTAATATAAAGATGAGTAATACAACAGGTCTGTACTTTAGGCACTCACAAATCAGTTGTTTATTTACAATATTTATAATTGAGATGCCAGCCAGGAATAAGTGGCTAGGATAGAAACCAAGAATAAACAGTGAGAGAGTGAAGTTAAATCATTTTTATTGAAGCTTACTTGCCAGTGTACATGTTTGTGCATTCTTTCCCTTTTTTTGTCTGTTTCAGCAACTGGACTTTGAAAGAAAGCGCAGCTACACTCTAAAGGTGGAAGGCTCAAATGCTCATGTAGACCCACGCTTCATGAACAAAGGCTCATTCAGTGATGTGACAATTGTCCATGTGAGTGTGGAAGATGTGGACGAGCCGCCTGAGTTTGAATCCCCATTCTACTATGTGGAGGTGCCCGAGGACGCTGAAATAGGCAGCATCTTAACAACGGTCTCTGCCAGAGACCCTGATGCCGCAAACAACTCAGTAAGGTAAGAAACAATTTGAAAAGGTGCAACTTCAGAGCCTCAGTCTAGAAGGGTTTTGCTGATGAGAACAGTGTTGGCCTAAAGGTATTTCAGTTAAAATCTCATGATTTTGAGAATGCCACAAAAGCCAGAAGAACTCAGAATAAAAGGTCTGGGTTGGAATGCATTCTCTTACTGATATCATATAAACCAGTTTTTCATTCCTTGCATGCTGTGCGTGTAAATGCATTACAGTCGAACAGTTACTGACATCACCACAACTTCACTCATAATCAAGATATCAGCATACAAACACACCCAGTACATAACAGAACAATTTGACGGTAAAATATATAGTCTATGAAAGGGAATACAAAGGTCCAGTATCAGTGAAACCAGCACTGAGTTAGTTTTCAATGATCATATTTTTCAGCAAGGATTTTTGCATTATTTGCCTAAGATGCAGCCCTGATTGAAAAAAAAGATATGAACAATACACACAGAAAAAAACTTTCCTTCCTTTTTCTGCTACATACTCAGATATTATGTAAAGGTATGGAAACATGGAAATAAATGAAAAAGTAGACATTTATTTCACGTGGATTTGTGTAGGATTTTGTTTATTTATTGGTGAGCAGGGGTCTGCTTTTGTGTGAATATATGCTGAAGGTTTGTGCTTCTTGTGTGTGTGTGTATGTGTATTTTTACATTGCATTCATTGTTCTTTCCTCTGGATTTTGATCAGGTACTCTATAGAGCGCATGAGCGACCCTGAGAAGTATTTCTACATTGACATCACCAGTGGCTCTCTGATGACAGTACTGCCTTTGGACAGAGAAGATATCACATGGCACAATCTCACAGTTTTAGCTATGGAGATGAGTGAGTAGACACATTCACATACACTGTTCAGAAATAATAGAGTCTATATTTCTATTCTTTCGACCCCCAGGATATAAGCGAATCTTTGGAAATATACCAGTATAGTTTGCCTTCAACAGCTTAAGTACAGTTATTAAAACTATATACAACAATCATGAGAGTACAGTCTACAAAGCTCTAGGACCACTGCCAGTAAACAGTATTGCTTACTGTTATAACATAACTGTTTTGTTTTTTTGTGCAGTTGTCCACTACTGGCATAGTATAAATTATTCTGTCAGCAAAAGGGCAAAATCTGTCCAACACAAATGTGTATTTGTAGCCAAATTCACACGATTAATTTGCTAGGTATTTGCTTCATGTATGCAGAATACAGAAGGGCAATCTTTCAATTACACATGCAAATCAAAACACTATCTATGTAGCAAATATATTTCACTCTAAAGATACATTTGGCAAATGTACACCTAATTCCACACATATTTTCAAACTGAGGAGTTAATGTTTACAAATAGTGATTTGCTCTTACTAGTAATTTTTTCCATGTTTCGAAAATCATAGCTTATATGTTCTAATGTATTCTGCAAGCAGTTTTTAAGACCCTGGAAACTAGAATGTTTTCTCTATTCACCTTCCCTGGTGCAGAAAAACATCTTGTGTCCAACTCAATAATAATAAATGATTCCTTTTGGGACATTCTGCAGAGTAACTCTTCTTTAGTTTTCTAAAAAAAAAATGCACGTTTAAAAAAAAAATCACACATGCTGCAGTATATTTAATGGTTAGTAATGTTCTAATGCTTTGTTAAAACTGAACCTCATTGTCAGGCTAAAAAAGTCTATCTTGATCTGAACAACCTTATCATGTGGTGATATGTGTGTGTTGGCATCTATCACAGATAATCCATCAAAGATTGGAAGTGTATCTGTGGCCATAAGGGTTCTAGATGTAAATGATAACCCACCATCACTTACACAGTACTATGAGGCTTTTGTGTGTGAAGATGCACAGGCAGGACAAGTAAGAATGCATTTTCTCTCTCTCTTTCTCTCTCTCTCACACACACACACACACCCACACCCACACCCACTTTAAACAAACCAACTCAAAAACTGAACTGAATAAGACATTTGAGTAACACCACTGTTAAGTAATTAAAACACCGTTATAAATTGGTGCTTGAAAATTTTCCTTACAGTCCACAATTATTTTAAAACATAGCTGATGTGCTTTGTGTCTTGGGTCAGTTGATCCAAACTGTGACAGCTATAGATCCAGACGAGCCAATTGGTGGGCAGCGTTTCTACTACAGTTTGGCTCCTGAAGCAGCAAATAATCCCAATTTCACTCTCAGAGATAATCAAGGTGAGAATGGCCGTGAATGTTACACCACTAACTATGAGTGTTCTGAAGGGTCAAAGTCTAAAAAATGGATATCTGCGTGCCTGGCTGATTGTGTTTATGTATGGAAGATAAATATAAATGTTGGTGTACCACCTTGTATGTATTGATCGTGACCATAAAGACAGATTCTGATTCTGATAATATGTAGTAACTCATTTTATATTCCATTCATACAGTTTTACTCAGTAGTTTAAAACCTTGCAGACAATAAAAATGTTTTGTAAAAATGTCAAATTAATTACATTGGGATTATGAGTGTAATTTTGATGTTGCAATATTTCCCTAGTTATGTGCTGTCTGAAATGTCCCAAATTTTGATTAAGAAGATAATTAAATACATTTTGATGTCTGTTCTAGAATTGATAAACTATGCCCAGTTTAGTCTATCCACTCTAGAACATTAGTTGGAGTGGCACATACTTTCTAAATGCATTCCTTCCCCCCACCACCAGATAACTCAGCATGGATATTCACCCGTCGCGGGGGATGGTCTTCACGGACTCAGAGTGTCTATTACCTGCCAATCTTTGTAACCGATGGAGAGCAGCCTGTACAGTCTAGTACCAGCACGCTCACTATCCGTGTGTGTAGCTGTGACATGGACGGTAACGTGTTAACCTGTGTGGCAGAAGCGTCCGTTCTTCCTGTGAGTCTAAGCCGAGATGGTCTGATAGCGATCCTTACCTGTATCTTCATCCTGTTTGGTAAGAGACATCACATAATGAACCAGCAAAGAGATTCAGTTCAATCTAAAAAAAAAAAAAACTGCTACTTTTGGCTTGTTCTCTATTCTTTATTGTTTATTGTCTTTTTCCTCTAAGTTGCATTGATCCTGTGTATGGGCAAGTGAAGAAAAAATACAAAACTGTGTCTGAACAGCATGAAACCTTGTCTCTTCTTCACAGTGATGATCATGCTCATGTTGACCCTGCGTAGCCACAGAAAGAAGCCCTACCTGACCAACGAAGATGAACACGTGCATGAGAATATCGTACGCTATGATGATGAGGGCGGTGGGGAAGAGGACACGGAGGCTTTCGATATCGCCGCGCTCTGGAACCCTCGCGCAGAACCCGCCCGCTACGCCAAACTACGTCAGGACATGCTGCCTGAGGTTCCAAGCCTGTCACGCTACATTTCTCAGACGCACGTTGGGGGCGTGGCCGAAGACGGTGGCAACGTGTATGGATACATGCAAACGAAGCTTTACGAAGCCGATTTGGACCCCAGTGCCCCGCCATATGATTCCCTTCAGACATATGCATATGAAGGTGAGGGCTCCGTAGCTGAGTCACTTAGTTCTCTGCAGTCTCCTGCCTCACACACCGATCATGATTACGATTATCTAAATGACTGGGGGCCACGCTTTCACAAACTAGCGGAAATGTATGGTGTGATTGACAGCAACAGCAACATGTGGTAGAGACAGACTGCTTACATAAACAAAAAAGCTATGCTGTCATTTAGAAATGCACCATTTAAAACAAGGCAAAGCTGGGATCAAGAGAATTCATAATTCTGATCTCTAATGGACAGACATTTGAGATGGGAAAGAAGGGAAATGAAGTAAAGAACCTCAGAGAAAACTGATCTAGAAACAGATCTAGAAACTGACCTAGAAACTGGTGTGTATTTGAACAAAGATGATTGTTGGGGGGAATATGAAATGGAACAGAAACAGAGAGATGGAGGAAAGACAATGTTGATAGGTTTGGTAGACAAAGGACATTCGTGCTACATATCAGTGTCCTCTAATATTCACTGCTGCTCAAAATACATCCAGAACAAGACACTGGCAGTTCTGACCCAGGCTATGGACCACTCAAACCTGAAGAGGAAGGATATTTCAAGAAATCAGTTTTATTCTCCAGGCAAATTACTACAGACACGTGACGAGGCAGGATTTACTTCAGTCATTTATTCCAGCCTTTAAAATGAGTGGCAGAGATCAGATTCACTTAGTTTCAGTATGAAATTATGCTGGATCCAGGCACACTTATGGACCTTCTCGCTGCTTACGACAAGGCTAGCTCCACCACACCCTAGAGGAGCGGCAAATTTTGCATATAAAGGGGTATGTATTCGCAGGCCTTGTTCTGGCATCTGTCTTCTGCCAGAATGAGGAGCCAGAAAACCTGACTGTTCTATAGACCTTATGATTGGAGAATTGATGTGCTCTGTTGTGTTCGATATGTAAGATTGCCGTCAGCACAAAGCATTGCCTTCTGTTGAACGAGATTCAAAATGTATCGTTGCTTCGTCATTTCAGCTTTTTGGGGCATTTTGGCCATTCAGGCCTCTTTATTTATATTCTCTTTGTGCAGTTATTTATTTTTTAATATAAATTATTTTAAAGTACATTCATCATAATATTGAGATGTTGAACGTGATAAACATGACAAAAAGATGTAGAAGGAAGATGACTTCTTGCTGTGGTCTCGAATGCTGTGCTGGAAGCTGATTAATGTATTATAGAGATCCTCTATAGATTCAGTGGTTGATATTCAATGTATTGATTTTTGTTTCATAGTCAAATTGATAAATTTGAGCAATTGTCTGGCACTGGTTGTGCAGTTTCAGAAAAGCAGCTTTGAAGCCTGAGGTGATGTTCACCCAAGGAATCAGTGAAACCTATTAGTACACACATTATTCCTTTGTATAGTACCTGCAATAAGTGCCAAATTTACAAAACATTCACCCTAAGAATGCCAAAAAGCTGACATGAAATTACCCACTGTACACTGGGTCATGTATTGTTGGTGGAAAACTACTTGAAATGTATATTGCATCAGTAACACCAAGTGATCATTTGAATGTACATATTTTTTGTATGCTTATTAAAGACGTCTTTTCAAACCAGTGTTGATCGTTTTACTAGTGCTTCATTGAAGGTTTAAAAATGTATGGGGTTGGGGCATTTTGGTAATTTAGAACAGCTTTGTAATATACTTTTAATTTACCACATCAAAGTTTTCCCCATTTCATTAATTCTTGCTCTCTGCAAGTCACAATGCTGCCTCAAACAGATGTCCTGGGCAAGTAAGAGCACGCCAAACTAAAACGGTTTGCATTAAATACAACCCTGCTCCCTGGGAAACTAAAAACGGACATTTCTCTCAAGATAAGGTTATTGGTCAAAGCAAACTTTATTCAGCATTTGTCCATATGCAATAGAAACCTCAACTTTGACCAGCATAGAAAAGTAAATCCTGAGGGTAAAGAACTTAAGTTATTAGACCAACAATCATGTAGCAGCAGTTTACAGCTTTTACAACAATCAGCCAATGAAACACCAGTGAGTTAGAGGCCTTCACAGAACTAATGGTTGCTTTCCTCCTAAAGACTAAATATTTGACAGTTGTGTACCAACACCGAATCTCAACAGCTAGGATTTGCTTTCCTACATAGAACCAAAATGGGGCTAAAACAAAGTTACAGGGACATGATATTCAGTCCAACCACAGATTCATTTTTGCTAGAATAGATTGATTTTACATGTAGATGTTGGCCAGCATTAAGTATCCAAGCCATGGGCTAGGAGTAGGACAAGTGAACAAGTTACTATATAGGAAACCATTTGGCTTAAACCAGATTTACCAAGCAGTGGCTAGAGAATGGCAACAAATAAAAGGTACTCCAAAGCAACAAATTTCAGAAGTGCTTTAATCACTGTATAAAAGTGAGTTGTGATCAGCTATAAATGGATCAAAGTCATTGTGATAAAAAGTGATTAAAAGTGTGCTCATCCATTTGGTTATTGTGCAGTAGTGCCATTAGCATCTTGTGTCTCTTCTGTGAAGTTCTGGGGGGAGAAGAAGGCATTTCATTGCATGACATCAATATACTCTAATCAGCATAACATAGCATCTCTTGCATGTTATCTGTATTCAGTATCATATGTATACTGCCTGTACTGCTTTAGCCAGCAACACCTTGAACCAAATTCCTTATTTATGGAAATACTCAGCCAGTCAACCAGATTAGTGCAATTGATCTTGGGCCCACCAATTTGGTTGTTCAGTTAGTGTTGATGAGCTATGGGAACAATCACAGCTAGATCTCATGACAGGTTTAAATTGATTAAACAATGAGTAAATTTGTTAAGTTCCTTTCAAGTAAGATTCAGGGCAATTTACATTAGGCTGGCTAGTCGTGCCACTAATTTACATCTACAGCACTAAGCCTCTTGTCCAGTGTGATTAACAATGCTTTGTTGATATGCAGCCCATTACCTTGTGTCTGTGCACATTGTTTTTGTTTATTAGGGGTCGCTACCCTCCCTCCACTTTTGGTGCTTTCAGTATCCGATACTGGCAAACATGCCTTCCTTGATTTCTCTGTCAAGGACAGTGAAAATGGGAAAGTATACAGACAATTCAAGTTTATGTAAGGGTACAGAAGAAACATGTTACCTTTCTGTGTCTGAATGAATCTTTCCGTCTCCCGCCACCTCTCTGCAGACAGAGCTAGGTTTTCCTCATTCTTCTCCCGAGTAACATTATAGCGAGTACACCCATTCGTGTCCCATGTTGAGGTGGAATGAGGGACCGCTTTAGGATCCTCACACGAGCAGTTCTGCTCTCTTAGCTTTGACTGGCGAGACATGGGGCACTTCTCCAAATGCCTGCCGGAAGGTAGCTTTTGAAGACCATGTAATCTCTTCTGGCCATCAGCACCTCTCTTTCTTCCCACTGAAGGATACAAGCTGTTTTCAGAGACCTCTCCTTCAGTTTCATCACCCACACTTACTAAGCCAGGTGCACCTAGAGCAGCAGCTTTGTACCTAGGCTTTTTCTCAGGATCCCGATTACACAGTGCACATAGATTAACTTTATCCCCTGTCAAATGAGCCTGAGCAAGTTTGCACCGTTTCACTCTAGCCTTGGGGGTTGGACTACCAGACATGATGCTTGCACCATGTTTCATCAGGCAACTCTTACAGATTCGTGCATGGTGGTCAAGAGTAAGAGGCAAATCTGCACATGAAGCAAAGCAACCATCCCGGTTAGAGGCGCTATGGCCATCAGTCCTACTTCTGTTCTTGCTCTTCTCTTTAAGTTTCACAGGCACTGACTGGGGGCTAAGAGATAACGGAGCTTTGACATCTTGACTGACCTCACACATCTTTCCAAGTTTTTGCTCTGGCCAGCTACCGAGGTTGCCAATCTGCTGCTGGGTGGCCAATTTATTGTAATATACATTACTAAAGTCAGCCAGCCAACTGGCTGAGGGAAGGTAGGGAGGGAGAGACTCAAGAGAAGTTACTGAATCTTGGCCATCCAGTTCAAGCATTCCAATGTGATTTTCCTTTAGAGATGGAGTTGCATCTGCTGTGGTCTGGTTAGTGTCTAGGGGAAGCTCAGCTGGTACCTCAATTACTGTCGTCAAGGATGTTTTTTGAGGCGTTACCAGGCCATTTTGGATCAGCCACTCAGTAGATGGCACATAAGGCACTAGAGACTCTACAGACCAGACTGATGTGTCCATCTGGCGCAACTCATCCAAACACTTCAGGTCAAAGGGCAGTCGTAAGATTTTGAAATGAACATTTTTGGTGCTCCCACAGAGATCCTCTTCAATTTTGGAGGAATTAGGATCTCTTTGAACCATCAAGGTATGCATCTCTGCACCATTGCAGGGTTCAGCAGGTGTAATGAAGGATCCCTCTAGTCCAGTCACTGCAGTAGCAGGTGGGCATGCTCCCATCATAAGAATATCATGGCATGGTGGCAAGTACTGTGCATCAGAATGGCTCACTTCAGCTTCCCTTTGCTCATCCGCCCCACATGACAGAGGCTGGTAACACCTCAAGACTACATCCTCTGCTGAATGCACAGAACCCATGTTGCATTGCAACAGCTCACCATTAGTACTGCTGGCCAGCTCAGTGGTCTCCTTTGCATGAATAATCTGGAGTCCAGAAGGTGTTCCACTACACTCAATCCGTACCTCTTCCGCCTGGAAGAGGATTGCACTGGTGGGAGCCGCAGATGAAGCGTCTGTACTAGTGGAACCAACTACATTGTTGGAAGCCATAACATCCTTGGGGCAAACTTCTGATTTGTCTTCAGAAGGTCTTGGAGAGGAAAGAACACTGCCAGGGCCAGTACCCCTTCCTGATTCAGAGCTGGCCTGGGAATCTGGCACACCTCTGCAGCCTCGGTGAGAAGACTCCACACGGACAGGTTCAGTTTGTACTTCAGAACTAACCATCACACGACCAGAGGGTGTAGTGTTCTGGTAGCGGAAGCGGCGGGCTTGATACGCCATCGCAGCAGGCAAGTGAGGGGCCGTCATGCGCCTGTAGTCAACCATATGCAGCTGGGCATGGGGAAGGATATAGCCAGGTGCTTCCACGTAAGAAGCAGGGGGGAAGGGTGGCACCATCATACCATAACCTTGGATAAAGCATTGAAAGATTAGATTTGAGCCACAGCCAAAACAAGCAATGTCCAAGTGCCACTTAAAACTTGTGGTGCATGCAACAGAAATACATAGCTGCAGTAACCCGATGTTTTTCAACTGTATTGCAGAGCAGTTTACTTAAAGTAAATAAGCTATGGCCAACCACAAACTTGCATACAACACAGTTAGCCATCACCACCAGGACACAGAGCAACTAGTTAGAACCCCTCATCATACACTGCAACAAGAAAGTGATCAGTTCAAGTCTTGTACAAGTAGAATAAATTGAGCTTAAACAAAGCCTAGGCTACATACCCAGCCCAGGAAAGCCACCATAGGGAACATAAGGCATTGGAATCGGCCACTGGTAGGGCAGGTAAGGCTGTGAAGGTTGCACATAGAAGAAGGGCCAATTGTGTTGCTGCTGCCGGTCTGGGTGTGATCCTCTGAAAGAACCAGGTACCGAGTGCCGAGGTCCTGGGTGCACAGGCTGTGGTCCATGAGGAGCACCTTGAGAATGAGGTGGTACTCCTGCTGGGTGCTGGGTAGCTGTAACTACCATACCATCTACTTCCTAGATGAAGACAAGAGAACTGAAAAAAAGAAAGCAAACTATTCACAGATTTGTTAAAAGGTACATTGTTTAAGAACAACTCTAAACAAGACAAAATCCCCCCAAAATATCAAAGATTGTTTAAAAGCTGTATTGCTTACATAAACAAATCACTATTTGAACAAAAAAGCCCCAAAACACTCTCTGACCCTAGCTTAAATAAGTTATTATGACGCATCACAGTGATTGGCTCCACACAAGCCTTTTGATTGGCTAAAAGCCTAATTAACTTTAATACTAACCAATCAGCATTTACCCATTTTTCTTTTTTTATTGCTAATTAAGGGTAATTTAAAAAGAGAACTGCTAAACTAATATAATTCCTCATCATGCATGATTTCATATTGGTTGTTAACGCACCTTAATCGACTCGACTCACCAACATTCTAAGGTTTGCTGATGCACATCTAGATAAACTGTTTAGTTGATCTAAGGAAAGTATGCAACATAGCTCAAAAACATTTGGTACATTTTAATAGATCAGAAATACTTGTGCTATGTTTAAGGACTCTTGGCACTTAAAAGTGTGCTTTTTCCGCATCCAACATGCAGGTGGAAAAAAGCTCTTTGGTGATGAAGAGCTCCATCTGCAATTTTACAGAGTAACTTTACAATGCGCAAGGTCACTACACAAAAAAGGATTGTGATCACTTCCCACTGGAAAAAGTATCATAACTACAATATTGCAATATAGCAAAAGACACCTGAAGCAACAGTTGCTTATACACATAAGGCTATATATGTTTTATATAGATTCATTTCAAATGGGTAGTACAGTCATATAAGAATCAAAGTATCAACAGACATTTTACTACTCTTTAGTTCAGGCTGTAGTTTCTTTAAAGAGTCGAGACTCTTTCCCCAACACTACAGTTAGTTGCAAGCCCATCAAGGACATATATGGTACACCACTCAAAGATCACATTAAATCTTTAAGGACAATCACCAAGTCAGTTAGGAGAGAGAAAAGGACATAAGCAGTTCTGTATGAAATCTGCGTTATTCACTCCATGATTCAACCAGAAACACCAACAAAATATGCAGTGAGAAGACACATGGCTGAAGGTCTAGCTTTTCCCTTTCCATTTCCTTGTAAATTCCTTTAAAATATCCAGACATTCTCTATGCTTTGCTTTCATTAATGAAATATTTGAAAGGTGTACATTAACTTGCATAAGTGATTTGCTATTTAAGGTAGGAATAAATGTTCACAAAAGAGGATTGCAATATTTTAATAACATCTTCAGAAGCATCCAATAGTAGGTTACATGTGAACAGCAAAAAGTGATCAGGAATTAGACTATAATGCAAACTTTAAGCGATGCACTGTGATTATGTTTGTGTATTTCAACTCAAATGTCCTCATTCTTCATTATGAATGCAAAAATAAAGTGTTTATATACATTGCAGAAGTCTGGTTCTCTGGATCATTTCACCACTGATGCATTGTGAAACTCAACATCTTGCACCTCCTCGTTTTGTGGTTCCTGTAAAGGTGAAAAATGTGACAAAATCTTTAAATCCCAACACCACAAATTCAACGTGTTAGAGATTTTGCATTTGCTTTCTGCAAAGCAGATCAGACCAATAAAAAAAAAAAAAGTCAATCCCAATCTGACAGAATTATTTTTTTTAGAAGGAAGAAATTGTTTGAAAGTGCACAGAGTTTAAAAATTAGACTACAGAGAACATTTAAAAGTGGGTGCTTCCTGTAGTGAGTAGAGGTCCAGGTTGTGCACCCATTAAATTCTGGTCAGTGATTATAAACAAAGTTCATACCATCAAAAAACACCTAACTAATACCAGTTACATTTAAAGCAGAAAGCATACATTAAGTTGATAACATTCATTAAGTTTTGATGACTTAAGCAAATAATTTTTAAGTTGTGGTGCAAAAATATCAACCTTTTCCCTTGTGAAACTGAAGCACCTCCTGACCCCTATCATCCTCCTCCTCTTCCTCTTCATCATCAGCAGCAAGGTTATCACTTCTGGATTCCTGAGGCTTAAAGCAAGCCTTCCTCTGTCGCTGTCTCTCTATTGAAAAATACACATTGTAAAAGGTGAATAGGCAAGCACAGCTATGCTAAACCAATTCAGCTCAATTTCATTCTAGCAATCTGTGGTTTTAATCAAAAGTTCCAAACACTGAACTTGATAAAACTCTTTGTATGGCTGAGATGACCTTTTTGCTGACTTTTGTGCTGGTCGTGGTATAAATGAAGTTGCTCCAAGATTTCAAGGGAGTTTTTGTTCCAAAATAAACACAGGAAAATTCTTGATATGTTGGAGATGCAAAGTTGCGCTTGCAAACAAATGGGATTGGTGTGTGCAGGCAAGCACCAGTGGTGCTGCAGCAAATGTGCTTTCAGTCATCAATTGTAATATTTGTGCGTGTATTTATATAAAAAAATTAATTAAATGCGAGAGAAAGAGAAATTCTCCGTCTCACCCTGAATCCTTCATTCATGACTCACAAACCAAGGAAAAAGTGTTTGTTTCTGGAAATTCCAAAAAATGCCAAAAGTGCAGCACTCATTCTAGAAGGACTCTTAATAAGAACAGAATGACTCAGGTTTTTGCTAAAATGTCTGAATTCTGACATCAGACAACAAAATAAGCAAGTTAATGGCAGAGTTCTGCATCTTAGACAGTCCAACAGCAAGCAAAACCACTCCAACTCCCTGATCTGAAGCATAATAAAAAGTCATTTTTGAAAAAGGAGTGGGGAAAAGCCCTCCTTACCTTGTCTTTGTAGTAATGACTGAGATTTATAGCCCTTTGTTCGGGCAACACTCTCCCAGAGGATGTGATCTGATATTACTCCTGCAGTTCTACACAGTCTCTCTGTAAACAAATGAATGTATAGGCATCACCTCCTATTTTATTCATTAATCACCATGGTACATGCCAAGAACCACACCACCATTTCTCATTATGTGCTTTCCAATAGTTACTCATCATTAAATCCCCTTAGTTTCTAACCCTTAGAAGAAATCTTAAAAATGCATTTAAAACAAATGTTAGTGTGGAGATTCTAAAAGAGATTCAGATAAATTATTCTTCAGTTACCAATGACTGGCACCAGTGGCCCAAGTTGCAAGAGCATTGTTGTCATAGACTACAGAAGAGGTACCTTTGTACAAATTGCTGGCATTCATTTGGATGCTACTTTGACACATAGCACCTGCCTAAACATGGCTGCAGACTAAGGATACCCCTTCATGAGTATTCCCTTTCAGCAGGAAAATTTGCCCTGCCACACTGAAAAATTTGTTCTGTAATGTTTAAGGAACATGATTCGAGGTGTTGACTTGGCAACCATTTTACACAGATCTCAGTACAATTAAGAATCTGTAGGATGTGCTGGAAAAAAAACAAGGCCAATCCATGGAGGCCACACCTTGCAACTTGCAATGCTTGGAGAATCTACTGCTAATCTCGTAATCCCAGACACCACAGGACACCTTCAAATGTCTTGTGGAGTCCTTGCCTTCATAGGTCAGAGCTGGTTTGATGGTATGAGGGGGACCTACACAATATTAGGTAGGTAGTTTTGAACTACACACTTCCAAGTCCAAATGACAGGAACCACAGGGAGTGGTGGTGAACACCGAGATCATGTGGGACCTCCAGGTTCAGACAGATAAACAAGCAGTGGCAAACCAAAGAGACATGATAAGATGTAGTAAACAGTGATGGCAGTCCCAAATGATTGAACTCTCTCAGAAAGGAACAAGAAAAGTTGGGAAAATACCTTGGACTAGTTTGCAAACGTAGGTTTCACATATTATGCAAATTAGCAAAAAATCTAAGTGGGTGGAGTTTAATAGTTCTTGAGGCTTTTTTGTTGACATTGAGCTAAGGAATGCACTGGGAGTGGAATTTTGACTAGGACCTATGGTGTGGCAGATATGGACCAACACATAAAACGCTGCACTATAGCACCACCTTCAGGCCAATGAGTGTCCCTTTGTTTGCCGAAGTGATTTCACACTTGCTGCACCTTTCTGCCAAGTGTGGTATTTGTGGGCTGTACGGTCTTGGCTGCAAGTTGTGTTTTAGCCAGGAAAAAGAAGAAGAAAAACCCTAACAATATTACAATAGGGCTCCAGCTCTTAAGTGCTTGAACCCTAAAGAGAGAATTTAATTAAAAAAAAAAAAAAAGTTTTTTAAACCTGCAATCAAATTGTTTCAAACCCATCATATGACTTCCACTTTAGCCAATAAAATTATCATGTGACCAAACCTTGGTATCTATGGGAAATAAGTGAGACAATTCCATGCTTTCAGGCACACGGTAGATAGGTGCCAAGGTAAGATAATTTTGTAGTAGAAAATGTAATTAGATTCCTTCTCAAAAAATGGTTAATATGTTTACCAATATCTTTAGTCACTTTAACAAGTTTATTAAAATGAATGCCTTTTTTGACTGAAAGAACAAGTCATGGAGAACTAACAATGTACCATTAGGGGATACAATTTATAGTAATGTGTTACTATTGCAGCAATTACATTTCAGATATAATGAACAGTTTTGTCTTTAGGATGCCAGTACATTTTATGGAAGGAAAATATGCTCTACCTATTCCAGAGGGTAGTGAAGACAGTAAGGGCAGCAGCTCAGATGATGGTCATAGTAAATATGTCAGTGGGACAGGATGTACAGTGATGTATCTGAAGAGAGTGAGGCTGAAGATGAGGGTCAGGATGAAGGTCAGTAAGGGGAAGCAAATCATAGGTTGCTATGGAGGACTCTGAGATGTCCCCTGAGTCTCTTCGACACATTGCTGAGCAATGTAACCTTTACTCTGTGCAAAAGGACATCAACTCACGTCTGAATTGCAATGAGAGGGAATTAGAGCAATTTATTGGGATTACTTCACATGTCTGACTATGGGATCCCAGCAACTCGAATGAGCTGGCAGGCTGACACATGCATCGAAAAGATTGCTGATATAATGTATATGAGAAGATGGGAGCAAATCAAAGCCAACCTACATTTCAGTGACCTCAGCACTGCAAACCCATGCAGACATCCATGGTTTAAGCCAAGGACTTCGCTCAATATGGAAATGGATGAACATCTCAGTGTAAAAGATCAAATAATTTGTTAAAGGAAGGAGTCGCCTGAAACTGTGAAACCCAAGCAAGCCCCATAAGTGTACATGCTATGTAACTCCAACAGCATTGCTATCACAACTGGTTTCGCAAGCACAGGCCTTGAAATTGAAATGTCAAAGAAGATCTGCTGCCTTGGCACTGTGCAAGCCAACAGACTGAAGGATTGTTTACTGAAAAGTGGTCACAGAGCTTTTGATGAGAGTAGCCACTTAAGAAGGTGGGCAGCTCATTGCCACAAGTGTCATGACAATTGCCCAGTCACACTGCTGAGCAAATTTGCAGAGACCTGTCCAACTTGTACCGTGCAGAGATAGGACAGGTAGCTGAGAGGTCAGAGATAATAATGTCCATCTTTTGTTGTGATCTAAAATAAGAACATGGGAGGAGTGGACCTGATGGATTCATTGATTGCCCTGTACCGTACAACGTTATGATCTTGAAAGTGGTACTTTTCCTTCACCTCATGGACATGCTGTGTAAACACACAGCTTCTCTACCACAAAGAATAGGCATGTGTCCAAAGAGGCAAAAAAGAGCTTAGTCTGAAAGAATTTAAGACGTCAGTGACCAAAGTGCTTTGTAAGCAAGGGGCAAGCAGTCAGCTGAAAAATGGCCGACCCAGCTCTGTGGAATCCGACATGAAGCGGAAGAGAAAGACGGAGTCAATGCCACAACAAGAGGTTAGGAGAGATGGGACTCCTCACTGGCCATACTATTCAGACATGCAAGGTCATTGCAAGAAAGAGGGCTGCACATCTCAAACCAGAGTAATGTGTGAAAAATGTGGAGTACATTTATTCTTCACACCCTAGAAAAACTGCCCAAGGGATTTTGATACATGAACTCCAAGTCCAAAGTTCTGTGATGACACACAAGTTGAAAACGGTTCCGTGAATTTGAAAGATAGTTAGAAAATGTAAAGAAGTTTTCATGATGGACATCAAGATTACAACATTTTCTTCAATGATGACCTTCATCACATATGTGTTGATGCAATGAACTTTCTTTTTGTCATTCCAGACCAAAAAATTCTATAAATGTTGAAAGTATTGTTTAATCTGATGTTTGAGGTGTTTTATCTTGCGTCATAAAATTATATTTAAATGACATTACAAATAGGAAAAACTATCCCTAATAAAGTAATTTATAAATTATTTATATCTGACCAAAATAAAGGTCAAAGTTCAGAAAATAAAACTAATTATTGTATTTGTTTTCAAAGACAATTCAAATAACTGTTGAATTTTAAAAACTGGTGTTTCATAATTACTTCTATAGAGGATTAAGACAACAGCACCAGAATATGTACAACAACCAGTTACATACCTTTGGCAACAGGACCACTGCGTTTCTCTGGTGAAGTCATACATTTTTCACAGCAGAAGTGTTCAGAACATGGTGCTTCTGACTGGCCTGGCTTTGCCTCATCCTGACCCTTCTCTCTGTGCTGAGCCAGCCTGACTCTGTGTTTGAGGAGTGGTTTGGTTCTCTTAGGGTTATACGTTTTTGTTACAGTGCCTCGAAGACAATGCTTACATGTTTTCCCAAATTCATAGTCGACCCCCTTAGCCACTACGGCCTCCTCATCTGAATAATCCACATCTTCATAGCAATGTGCCTCACTATGATGGGCTTTGTGCTTGCTTAGCTCCCTGAAGGTGTGTGACCCACACATAGCACATGCCAGCCTCTTTGGATAGAGTAAACACATATCTGAATGGATGTCTCCAACAGAAGGATAGCTTTTCTTGGATGCAACCTCTGCAAATTTCCCTCTGGTGTAAATGTGTGGTGGAAACAGGTCCTTATCCTCCATGTCAGTGGAAAGAACTTCATCATGTGATGAAAGCTCATCCAAAGAGGGACTTAGGACACTCACGCGCTCATGGGCCAGCTGAGGACAGTAGCTATAACTAAATGGGGACCCAAATGATGAAGTAGTACTTGGAACATATACACCAGTAGAGAGCACCTTTTCAAATGGCAAGCGGAGGATGCAGCAGGGGTAATCACCTGCAACTTCTGCTGGTGGCTTCTGGATGTTTTCAGGCTCCCGACCTTCAGTGGTTCTATAAGAGAGATGAGCTGGTGAGGATTGTGATGAAGGCTGTGTGGCATTAGAACATCTCCACTGCACCTCCTCGTTGGTCTGAAGCACTTCATGAGAAACCTTCTCATCCTGGCAGCTCTTTTGACTTCTACTGATTAGTGAATCTGACTGGATTTGTAATTGGATGGTGTTTCTCTCTGTGCAGTCTTTATGCATACATTGGTCCTCTTCTTGAAGCAGACCAACTTCCTCATGAACAGAAGAGCTATCCAGAGGTGGCTCCTTGCCCAAGTCCAGTGACCAGTCTTCCTGTTGGTTGAAGTCTTCAACATGACGGGTATTCTCTGCATTATAGTCTGCCAACGTAGAGCCACTGAGGAGCTTGTCCTCATCCTTCTGTTCCTCAACTACAGGTGACAAAACTCCAGATGTCTGGGAAACCACTCCAGAGTCCAGCTCTCGCTGTGAAGTACTTTCACCAGCACGAAGTTGGTCCAGACATTCAATGAGTTTATTCAAGGCATCACAGGGTTCAGTCTGTGCTCCTGCACAGGTCATCTCTCTCTGTGCACTGCAATGTTGATGTCTGACAGCGATGTCATAAGCAGTTGCTGAGGCACCATGTGGTGTGTTACGTTCATATATTCTCCGGTGATCTACAGGATGCATCGCAGCTTGAGACACAACATAACCAGGGTACTGCAGGTAGGAATATGGGACCATGTATGGTCGACCAAAATGGAAGCCTGTAGTCACAACAAACAAGACTTCAATAGACGATTTTAGATGTCACCTGACAATCATTCCTGCAATTAATATAAAATTTGCATTACCTCATGGCCAGGTCTGACAATCTACACTAAACAAGTCTGTCATTAAGTGAGCTTATTAGTAGTCTGTATTGTGTTAAGTGTCTACCATGTTAGAGTTTAACATATATTAAACTGAAGTTCAGCTATATGCTACATCAACTGTTTAAGAGATATAAGCTATATTAAAAGATACTAAAACATTCAATAGTACAAATTGTTATACATGTACTCTAATGAAAGAACTTGCTCAGTAATGTAAATAATTTTATATTGGTAAAAACTCCAGACAAAAAGCAAATGTCTTCAGCAATCTTGTTATAAATTTTTGTCTCTCTCCTCATCTATTATCAGTTGACAAATTTGTGCAGTGGAACTTGCACAGCATCTCTGCATGGATAATAAACATCCTCATTTGTAAATATCACAGCAAAGCCACTCTACACATTTTCATTCTCTCTCACATGCCAGCCTCCAGCTTTATAACGCTTCAGATCAGCCTCCATCACATTCTCACAATTCTACCCGTTAAGCTATTGCCGTTGACGGCTTAAAGTATACATTAAATAATTTTAGAGCCAATCACTCAGTAATGCCAGCTAGCCACTACTAAACTCTCCAATTCCTCCTCTCTGATGTCACAAGTCTTTAAATAAAATAATTCTGGCACTGGCCAAGCAGACCATAACTTACAGCAAATACCTCACTAATTATAAAATGCTTGGAAAGCTGGGCACTTCTATATTCTGTTATGGCTCTGGAGTAGCTCATTTCATGTTATAATTTTCTATATACAAGCACCAGACTTTGCAAATTAAGTATCAAAATATTACTCTGTGCATTCCATTAGGCACCAACATGTTCATGCACCCAGAAAGGCACGATGAGCAGTTGTAAGTAGCCACACATTTACTGTGAAAGTAAAACCATTCTAATGAATGAAAATTAATGAATTCTAAACATAGCAGACAAAGGATACATCACCAGGCAGTAGAGCCAATACAATACATAATGCTGAGAATATCTGATTGGCATGTTATTCTGATTATCTGGAAGGTAATAATCATCATTTACATCACAGTATGTGTAAACCTGGCATAATCATATGAATTTGTCTATTATTTTTTGGCATTGCTACATATTTCTTCGTAGCATTTTCAAGATCTCCAAAATTTTTAACCTTTTTAAAAGGTTAGTTGGGCCATCATAGCACCGAGAACCACTGTCTGCATCCAAAACCACATGTTAAATTATTAATGCACACGTGTCGTTGTTGTAGGCACAAGTAGCATGTGTAAACTATCATATTTTGGGCATACATGTCTTACAGCATGCCTGTTTGGATGTTTGAATAGTTTTCCGTTGTTAGTAATACGGCTTCAATGCGTCTCTAAGTATCACACTGCCGCCACTACTCGCCTTGCAACGTCAACTGTTTTGTCTTACCAGATGCAGGGATGTTATGGTGGCTGAAGGGGCTGTTCACGTGCCACTGGTATGTATAATAGGGCTGCACTGGTGGCTGAACATAAAAAAATGGTCTGGGATGGTTCAGCGAGCGTTCATGCAACTGCTCACTTGCTGCGGATTGTGGGACTTTGCTTGATTCTGTGCACAAATAAACAGGCATGGAAATATATACAGAGGATTACGACAAAAACATTTATTGCAAAGTTGGATATTCTTCGCACACGGTGGCATAAGTATTAAACTATATAAATATGTAAACAACAGTAGCACGTCCTGAACAGTTATGGTTTTCTGGTTGTTACTACCACGATCTCGAAACTAGAAAGAGTATTTTAAAATGGAGCTGAAAAAAAGTGTTAAGCTTCAAAATATTATCGTGACCTCATAAGTTCGCTTTCTGAAAACTCCCAAATGTGTAACAAAAAACAATAACAAATGGAGAATTTACCGTCCATTCTGATGAACCCTCAAACTCTAGAAGGGCGTTCAAACACGGAGATTTCGGGCGTTTCGCGAATCCGGTTTCCTTTATCCTTTTCACCTGTGAACGTTAATTACCCCAGGTCTGCACATTTGTGGGTCAGCAGGCTACGATTTGCGTACATGTTCTCGGTTGGCTTTATGAACATGTGTGTGAGAATAATGGAGTCGGTGTTTATCAAAAATTGTAAACGCATAAATACTGTATATTAATGCGTATTGTTCGGAATAACATGCTCTGCCTACAGTTTGATATATAGCCTCTAAGTGTCCTAAATTCATTCGATTTTTTTAAAAACAGTAATTATACAGACTACACGAAACGTCAAATACAGATAGATTTTTAAAATGATGTAAATCATGATGCGTGCTTTGTTCTTCTTCTATCAAAACCAACATACTTAAAATAGCCCATTCCAAAATGAGTATGTGAGGCACAGTAATGAAGGGATAACGGAGAATGCACATACTGGAGGGAAGCTTCTTGTAATGTTAGCTACATAAAAAAAGTTCATAAGGGTCTGATCAGTGATGAGATCTCTTTGGCTCTTGAGGACAAATAATATACTCAGTATCTGTAAAACATCTTACCGTAAGTGCCCTGATTTTAGGTTGCACTTGAATTTTAGGTCGTTTACTTGACAGGCCACAGCATGCAGCTTCTCATCTATTTCTGATGTCTACTGTTAAATGTTGTTGAAAAAAGGGAAACAAAGCAGAGAAAACCCTAAGTTCTTCGTTGACCATGTTGTGTGAAATCAGAATTTAAGGTCCATGACATAGACATCTTACTAACTACCTAAGTAGTAGCCCCTCTATCGGACAAAATACTCCACACACTGGTTTGAAACAGCAGAAACAGTGGAAGCTGTGCTTTGATTTCTTTGTGTGGCGTTTGACGTATGACATCAGTGAAAGCACGCCCATTCTTGCTGCGGAGGCAACAGATTGTTTGATCTAGCAAGGTTCTTCTCCTGAGTACTCTGATTCCTTTCCTTTGAACTCAAACACTAGCTGCCACGTGAAAACCCTAAGCTCTTCGTTGACCATGTTTTTCAAAACCGAAATTTAAAGTCCATGGCATTGTCAATATCATACTAAGTACCTAAGTAGTAGCCCATCTAAGTAATAGCCCAAGCTCTTCTGATCCATTAGATGAGAGCTTGAGCTCCCTAGCTAATCGACACAATATATGGTGTCATAAATCCTGTTTGAATGCAAACCTTTCTCTGCAGGTGGTGGACGGTAGTTAGAGTTGTTGAACTTTCTGATTTCTGGATAGCAGTGGCCATCGTGTTTACTTGATGGGCCACAGCACACAGCTTCCAGCAGTGTGCAGGAGCATTTCTCATCTATTTCTGAAGTCTTCTGTTGAAGGTAGTTGGAAAAAAAGGGAAACAACATGGGCAGGAAAAGCCACAAAGCTGCACTGGGAAATCAACTTTAATCTCAACATCATTGCGTTTACCACTTTAGTCAAAGTGGTAAAATAAGCCAATAATGATCATGAATTGAGAAGTTCTGAGGACAACCAATGGGACTACAATGACAGAAACAATTCATAAAACCTGGAGTACTGAACTCAGCAACTGCATCAAGCCATCTCCACATGGAAATTAGAAAATTAAGCCATGAGTATGTTTCTGTAGTGTAGTGGTCATCATATTATTGTCACACACGAAAGGTCCTCGGTTCAAAACCAAGCACAAACAGTGCAACCTCTGCTTGGGCTCCTTTATAATACTCCAGGCACTGCCTCTGTTTCCAAGCAGAGAGAGTCGGCTGGGTGTTGCCTAACAAGGAGAAGTCATGCCACTCAGCCCATTTTTAAGCAATCCTTCTATCAAGGCTACTGACAATGGGAAAAAATGCCTGCAAGGCAGTTGCAAGGATATGGAATTCGTGCACGAGGAACTGCTTTCATTGCTGATGAGAAAAAACGTACAGGCATGTGGCCAAACTCTTCAGATTTTCTCTTGTGAGAAAGCGTCTTTCTCTCAAAGGGAATGAAATGCACCAAAAATCAAGGCTCATCTGCACGGCAATTCAAAAACTAACTTCCAAAGACGTTTCTGTAGTGTAGTGGTCATCACATTTGTCTTAACAAGGTCCAGTTCCATACCAGGCAAACATACTTCTTGATCCCATGGTAAATGCACAACTGCTGTTCCTAGGGTCAAGGTGATGATTGGGAGTCCCTGAGATGTGTAGAAGCTGTTTTACTGGCACTGAGCTTAAAAGCCTGAAGCCTGTCTGTCGAGCATGCTGAAATCAAATCAAGTCAAAATGTATTTATCTAGCACTTTTTACAACTCAAAAAGGGGTTCGCCCATCCTCCTCTCACAGAATTGCATCCAGAAACTTGATTAGAAGAAAGAAAGAATTAATTGGGTGTCTCCAGCGTGGCAGTGATAGAGAGTCTTCTTGGACTGTATGTGGATTCTTTTCATGCCACCTGACAGGACCGGTCCAGAACCATTTCCTTGCAGATCCAGTCACGCCAATGCTAGAGAGAACAGAGAGGAGGATGTGGTTAACTGTGTCAAAAGCTGCTGAAAAGTCCAGAACAATCAGGAAAGATGACATTTTGGCAGCATGAAGCTGCTCTGTAACTGCTATGAGGACAGTCTCGGTTGAATGTGCATATTTGTAGCCAGATTGGCATCATGGAGCTGGTTCTGGGTGAGGAAAGTAGATCATTGATTACAAACTGCTCTCTAAAGAATTTTTGAGAGGAAAGAGAGAAGTGATACTGGTCTGTAGTTCATGTTGGTGCTCTCCAGTGTGGTCTTCTTTAGGATCCTAAAAATAAGGAACCGTTGATGATTGCAGAGATGAATGGAAGAAGGAGATGAAGGATTTTGTCTGATGAGACAGGAGAAAAGAAAGCCAGAGATTTGGATGTGGGGGAAACTGAGCAGTGGTCTCTGCTTTGATTCCTTTGCCTGACATTTGAAGCAGACATCAACAAAAGAAAAGTCCTTGCTGCAAAGGGAACTGATTTTTTGAAACTAGTTACTGCCCTTGAGTACTCTGACTCCTGTCCTTCAAACTCAAGCATCTCTTTGTTCGCAATATGGTACCACATCATGACATTATGAATATCTTAGTTATAGATCTTAGTCGAGGCAGAGTATGCCATCATGATTTTTCTGGATGTCCATATCACTCCAGTGCCTTCAGAAATATGAATTAAATATCTTGTCCATACATTACCATACATTCTTTAGGACTTTGCTTGGTGTGACTTTAACTGCCACAGACTGGTTTTCTCTGTTAAAAATGTGTCACCATATTGGTTTGGCAAATATTACATGCAAAGTGGGAAGCTGATAGTCTCTTGAATTCAGAAGGTTTTAACTTTAATTCAGCTCCATATCTAGTAGCTTTCCATGGTAGCCATTAATCCTTTTAGGATTAATGTTATTTATATGTTGTCTTTTCTATTGCCAGACTACACTGTAAACCTGGATTTGGTTTTAATAAGTTATTTTAGTTATTATTAATTATTATTTCATGTTTTGTAAAAAATATTGCCATTACTAAATCAAACTAGTTGTTATCATTGTTATCATTATTGAGCTGAAATATGCATTGCAATGATCATGTTAGGCGAAGATAACTGAATATGTTAAGTTTCTGATTGGTAGGGGTGGGGCCTGTTTGAAGCTGACCACTGCACAGTGCCGCATGAAGAGTTGTTCATCTGTTTGTGCATGATGTTTGAAGAAGCTTTCGTTATCAACCTGCTGCATCCCAAATGTATGGGTTTTGAAATCAGTGTTTCTTTAAATGATGAGTATTTGCACGTTGTCAGCTTTCAGTGCATGTTAAAGAGCTCTCACTTAGCGCAACACAGCGGCTAAAGTGCGTTCGGCTGTAGCCAAATAAACGTATATAGCTAACGCTAATATATTCTATATATTTAGCTATAACCATTGCGTTGAAATAGGTGTGCTGACAGTTCGGAGTTTATGGCTAATTTTAGCTAGTCAACCATGTGTTTGCTTCTTTGCTAATGCTAAGTTTTTAAGTCTAATGCTAGCTCGGTTGGATATGGTAACATTGTTAACGTGGCTACTGATTCAAGTGGTGATTGTTTCCTATAGTTTGTACCTGCGATGTGTTCTCAAAGGAAAGGAACACATCTTTAGTCAATATGCCTGCGTTTGGACAGTTTAAAAAAGGCCGGGCCTCGCGTCGCCAGCACCACAACCCCAAATTGAACCACGTTGTTGAGATCTTAGTCATTAGCAGAGGCTGATGAAGGTTTTTTGCCATGGAGTTCACAGAATAGAACTGCAACTATTGATCTACGTTCTGTCTCTCTCTCTCTCTGTTTTTATACAGATTCTTGTGAAGATGCAGTGGAAGTGGAAGTATTGTGATTTTATATGTGAAAAAACGGGTTACCTATTAAAACATTACTGGTTAAAATATGGGGGCTACAGTAGAATTGTGCCATTTCCTTGCTTACACCAAGAATGTTTGTGCACATTTAATTCCATTAATGCGTTTAAGGTCCACTTATCTAAGATTCACCAGAAAACTCAGGATGCACAACTGTGTAAAAGTGCCCAGGTAACTCATTGTCAGTTATGTGATTTTTCTGCACCCTGTGCGGAAGCAATTTTTTTACTCACCTGTGCAGTACACATTTAAAATTTAATGTGTTCATATAAAGAATGTAACTTCCATACTAATGTTTATTCCACATTTAATGCACACGAGTAAAAAGCTGTAGTGGAATTTCAATACTCATGAGACAAGTCTGTCATGAAAAGTAGATATTTATTTAGAAGAAATAAGAAATCAATAAGATGAGAATTAAAATAATAAAATGAGAGTATGCCTTTGTATGAGCTCTGAACGCAGTCAGAGAGTTCTATTCTTTTATACTAGATACTAGGTGGATACTTTTGTATTTTTGCGAAGCTTAGTCAGCTGAAACTGTGCCAACTAGGAGCAGTGACCTTCAAGTCAGGTAAGCAGCAAGGCAGGTGTGTGTCGGTGTGCGATCAGAAGCAGAAGCTCTTCTGGACAGTTCACAGAGTACAATCACGTGATTATATGATTACATAGAAACACTCAAAGCACAAATTCTTCCACATTTTCCCCCTTTGATTCTTATTAATCAATAATCACACAATCATCTTCAAATAATTCCTCTAAGGCATAGGAATCATCCTCTGTCTGGTCTACATCCTCATTATAGTCTTCTACTTGAAGCAATTGGTACTTAGCCTCTAAACTAGAATGAATTATGTTCATCATACATTTGTATAGGAGGGGAGCACAACAAATTAGCAACAATATAAGCACAACGGTTGGCAAGATCATAATAAGAAGGCTGCGCCAGGTGGCAAAGAGAGATCCCCAGTCTTCCACGTGACAGGCGGAGATACTCTCCACTATACATTTTCGTCTACAAGCTAGTCGTGATGTTCTGTGGGATGAGGGGCTGATCTCACGATCCATATTGCTACAACCACTGCTCCTAGCACGCATGCGATTGTCATTCTTGCCAATAGCGTATTAGTCATGCACTTGCGGGCGTTCCTCATTTTCAGGAGGTGCTCTGGAGCCTTCTTGCAGTGTGTATGATGCACCCACGTGGCCCTGCCGTCAGTCTTCATGGCGGTATTGGTGGTCAACAGGATCAGGTGAGGTCCGGTCCACCTGGGCTGGTTCCACCTCCTTCTTCTAAAGTCCTTGATGAGCACCCAGTCTCCGGGATGGAAGCTGTGCAGAGGGTGATCAGCCGGTTCTGGGAGGTTGGCCTTCACCTGTTTAGACAAAAGGGAGAGAGACTTGTGCAGAGACACAGTACTGTAGCAATGGTTCATCAATGAGGTGGTAATTCAGTTCTGGCATTCAAGCATTTTGTCCAATTCATGCCTGTTTCTTGTCTCACTTTAGCCTGCTTTGATAGTGCCGTTGGTCCGTTCTACCGCTCCTGCGCTCGCAGGGTGGCAACTGCAATGTTTTCTCATATCTATACCTAGATACTTGGTCAAATTCTGGAGTCCGGTATGGACAAAGGGTGTGCCGTTATCACTCGAAATTCTTTGTGGAAGGCTCCATCTGGCAATGATTTCTCTCAAAATTTTTTGGTTACTGCTTCACTATCTTGTTTTCATATGGGAAAAGCTTCAACCCCGTTTGCTGAGCATGCATACACACGCTAATAGGAATTTCTTCCCCTCAGAAGGTGTGAGTTCTACAAAGTCTATTTGCCAGTGTTGGAATGGTTCTGTGGTGGGTGGATGACCTGACGGTGTAGTGTCTCTGTGTCTCTGGCTGGTGTGTTTTGTGCACATGTCAAACATTTTGAGCAAACATTTTGGGTGAGAGTGGTTATTCCTGATGCATACCAATATTTCGTTATGCTATCCACTATTCCCCCTTTGCTCATGTGACTCCTCCCATGAGCAATCTTAATCAGACCCTTCATTGGTAGGCACGGGCGCTTAGTATTCCCGTGAACCCATACTCCCCCTATTTTTGTGCATCCCGCCTTTTTCCACTTCCCTTTTTCTTCAGCGTTAGCTAACCGCTGAATATCTACCGTTGAGAACTGTGTGCATGCATGTTGCAGCTGTGCGGCTTGGACGGTTAAGTTCGCATGCACTGTTTTTCGTGCAGTTGAGAAAGTCTCCATGTTTCCAGATGCTCCCGAAATCATGCACCACCCCCCACGCATACCTGGAATCCGTCCAGACATTCACTGTTTTGTCCTTGGCTTGCGCGCAGGCCTTGGTGAGTGCTACTAGTTCTGCTGCCTGTGCGAGGGGAGAGATTGTATATCTATTACCTCATGCACTATTACCACTGCATAAGTTGCTCTGTTTACTCCCTTTTCATCTCTACTTGATGACCCGTCGACAAAAAGTTCCAGTTCTGAGTTTTCAAGTGGCACCTTTTTCAGGTCTATTCATGGACTGCAGGTCATGTTGAGCACTGCCTGACAGTCATGTGGCTCTCCGTCCTCTGTTGGAAGGGGGGTAGAGAGATCGAGAATTGTGCATCTTTTAACTGTCACATTTAACATGTCTAAGAATGCCGTATAATATCTGAGCCACCTTTGAGTGGAGAGGTGTGCTACCTTTTGGTCTTGTAGAATTCGCGCAACTGAATGTGGCACTAGCAGAGTGAGAGGGGCGTACCCCACAATGTCTCTAGAGGCTAGCAACGCCTTCTCTGCTGCGGCGACTGCTCTAACGCACATTGGTAGGCCTGCGGCTACGGAATCTAATTTGCATGAGAAATATGCTACTGGGCTTTGTTTGTCTCCGTGTGTTTGTGTTAGGACTGATGTCATATATTTCCCCCTTGCATCGACCGTTTGCGTGAATGGTTTAAGTGTGTCCAGGGATCCCTAGGGCTGGCATGGTTTGCAGGGCTTGTTTGAGTTGTTCAAATGCCTTTTCCCCCTCTGGCATCCACATTATTTTTGCGGAGCTGTTTCTCTTTGTGGAAATTAATTCTCTCAACAGTCCCTCACTTTCAGCGTAGGAGGGGATGAACGTGCAGCAGTAAGAACACATGCCTAGAAATGACAACAGTTGCTTTTTTTGTCTGCGGTTTTGGAAGTTTCACTATTGCCTCAATTCGGTCCTGGGCTAAAGCATGTGATTGAGGAGTAATGACATGTCCTAAGAACTGCTCTGATTGCTTACAAAATTGGAGTTTGGACTTGGGGGCTTTGTGGCCTTCCTCAGCTAGATGTTCTAGCAGTGCCATGGTTGCCTCCTTGCACAGGTGTCTGGTGGGCCCACATATCAAGAGATCATCCACGTATTGTAAGAGGGCTGTGCCATTTGGTAATTTTAGTGATTCTAAACTTTCATGCAGCGCTGCATTATAGATTGTTGGTGATTCACAATAGCCTTGGCACAATCGTGTGAAAGTGTATGTTTTCCCCTCAAAAGAAAATGCAAACCAGTACTGGCTGTCTGGGTGAACGGGGACGCTGAAAAAAGCATTGGCCAGATCCACTACACTAAACCACTGGCTGTCTGGGGGTATCTGGGAGAGAATGGTGTAAGGATTTGGTACTTCTGGGGCTCTAGGGTGAACTGCCGTGTTGACAGCCTGCAAATCCTGAACAAATCTCCATTCCTCCTTCCCTGGCTTCTTTACTGGGAATATGGATGTTCTAACAGGGGGATCTGCGCAGGGTACTATGACACCTAAGTCTTTCAGTGCCTGAAACACTGGTCTGATTCCCTCCACAGCTTCAGGTTTAAACGGGTATTGATGTTGCTTTGGACTATAGTCTGATTTGGGAGTGATCTTAATGGTCTTACATCCTCTGATGAGGCCCACATCATTCTTACCCTCAGTCCAAAATTTAACCGGTATTGATTTCAACTCTTCCTCCTCCTCAAAGAGCAAGAAGGTTTCCCATGGGTGGTGCACTTTCAGTAGTGGGTTGACCAGCTCTACTCCCTTCACACACAGCAGTTTATATGGCATCGGTAATTTCCAAGATTTGGTACTGGGGCTATACAGACACTTCTGTCCTTGGACTGCTTCCCAGTCTCTAGCCCTTGCTATCTTTTTACCCCAAGGTCCTACATCTTGCCAATTGGGATCCTCCTGGGTGGATGCCAGTGATATGTGTAGGGCTGGGAATCTTTGGGAATCCCAGAATTTGATTCAGAATCAATTCTTGGGGTCACGATTCGTTTTTTTTTCCCGATTCTTTTAAATCCAAACAATTCAGTTCAAAAACGATTATTTTCCGATTCAAAAATGATTCTCGATTCAAAACGATTCTCAGGATCTACTCCAGTCTGCTGGCATGAAGGCAGAGTACATTTATAAAGATTTTATAATTGTAAAGGTTTTATCAACTTATTGCAATAACGTAAACACACAAATGTAAATCCAAGACAACATATCTGATTTATTTATGCTTGCACAGATTTTTTAAACTTATACAAACACAACACTTTGTACAAACAAATCTTTGAGGCTGACACTCAAGCTACTTGAACTGCTCACAGTTATCAGAACACTACATTAAAGTAATAAAACTGTAGTAAAATAAATAAAATTGGTAGGCTTAGGCTAGTTGCCAGAACTTGCCACTACTCAAAACTTAAATTATACAAAAATACTGCTCTTTCTGTAAAAACAACAAATTGCTGGATTATCCAATTCTACCAACAACTCTGGGTGATGTCTTTCCAGGTGAGAAAGGGGATTTGAAGTATTCCCGAAATACTTCACTTTACCGTTGCAATCTCTGCAAATCGAGATTCATGTCCAGCCCTTTCTTACCCGGGCCGGGTTGACGGTAAAATCCAAAGTGTTTCCAAATGGTTGCTTTCAAGGACCGCGGAGCTGGTTGGATTTCTTTTCCTTCATCCTCCATACCTTAGCGGTGCAACAACAAACACCGTAAAACAACACTACACACCCCTCTGTAGCTTAGGCTTGCTTGCCTGTACATAGCCAATGCTGCTTCCTTGTTTTACGTAGCACTACGGTGGCTGAGAAGGCACACCCACAAAAAAATAGATTTTTTGAAAATGAGAATCAATTCTGAATCGTTCAATGTTAGAAACACGATTCGAGCTCGAATCAATTTTTTCCTGCACCCCTAGATATGTGTGTGGTTGACTGATGTACTGAAAACAGCTCCTGTTGAATTGCGGACAGTCTCACTAGGCCTGCTGCCCAGTCTCTATCCCAAACAAAGTCAGTCATAGTCAGACAGTCAGGTTCTCCTAAATGGAATTTACTTTCAAAAACTACATCAGGGCCCAAATGCACATGTGCAGCACAGTGAAACTGACACACAGTGTCGTGGGGAGAGTCCCTACACTGCCACTCATATGCGTACAGCGGTGTCCCTGAAGCTAACTGGACCATCTGTGTGTCCAAATCCCATGACAAAAATAGACCATCTGGATTATTACTAATGGTGCACCTCAATTTACACATGAGATCTCGCGCAAGTAAATTTGCAAGGCATGTTTCAGAAATAAGGAAACAGTGACTAAATTTACAATTCTCCATACTACATTGGAGAGGCACGGACATTCTCTCTACTATGGGGGTGCCCCCTACCCCTATGACAGTTCCCCCATGATGTGGTTTCAATTCACAATCAATTATTCCCTGTCTTAACACCGAATGGGTAGCCCCACTATCAACTAAAAACCTTACATCTTTCCATTCAACATTAATCAAAATTTGTGGTAAGCCTTTTGAACCTTTGCTAATTTGTTGTATAAGTAAATTATTTAAACTAGTTACTTCCCTGTTGCTGTCTTCCTTCAGTGGCCCTTTGTCGTCCTGCCTCTCCACTGCCCGTCAATCCTGTCCCTTCTCTTCTGGGGTCAGATCCTCCCGTCCCCCAGGGCAGTCCCGATCATAATGGCCCATCTTGCCACAGTTGTAACACAGGTCTTTGTCTGTGCTTCTTCCTCTGCCTCGGCCACCTCCTCTTCCTCCCTGTCCTCTGCCTCATCCCCGGCCTCATCCTTTCTCGTTTTAAGCAAACCCACAATTTTCTATCCAATATGGAACGTTTACAGCATTCAGTACCGTAGTTGGCATTCATCTGAATGAACAGACTGCTAGTAAACTTGTGTAGGGCCCTTAAAAATGTCCTGTGTATTTGTATTATTTTCTTTGTTTTTATTGTAAGTGTAAAAGAGCTGCATTTTCCCAGAAGCCTTTTCTGTTTCGCGGCATATTTTTTTCCCGCTGGTTTCCTGTTCGGCTCAGCCAATAATATTAGTGAAAAGCTCTGTAGATATTTTTCTATCCAATCCACGCCAAGATGGGCGGGCCGAAGAGGGAGAGTGGACGGCCTGGGAATGTGACAGAGAGACAAGGGAGGGAAGTTGTGCTCAGACTCTCCGGAGCGCTTTTCTTTACTTTCCATTCGCTCTACAACAAAGTTATAGTACTATTGTACTCTGTAGTAAGCCGCAGCATTTCAGTTTAGTTTATTGCGGAACCTCTGAAGAGGCAGTTCAGCCGGACTGTGGAGTATCGGGGCACAGCAGTGACTGCAAGCTGGTGTCACTGTGTTTCCTCGCGCCTGTCTGGAGTGGGCTTTGCATGTGAGTGGAACATGGACGGTGTTCCGAACTTCATGTCAAGCGTGGACTGCGTTGTGGGTCGCTGAGAGTGCTGAGGACTGCTGTGTTTCGCCTGGGATCTCCGTGAGCTCTGGGTGAACTGTGAGTAACAAATCCACTGATTAGGTCGACTCGTTCGATTCACCTTCGTTTTTGCTGACCGGAGTGGAGAAATAAGTGCACCAACTTACTGGGGCCCCAACGAAAAGCGCTTGAACTGTGTTATGGGTGTTTTCTCTATCATTCACTACATGTTTACTAAGTTAAGTGTTTAATACATACTGTTTAAACCGAGGGTTGCTTTATTTGTGTATTTTATTTCATTAACCCAATTTTAGGGATCATAATGTGTTCGGTTTGACAAATATGTATATTTTGAAGTGGGAGTGTTTTATTTGAGACTCTGAGATTTTGGACGTTAATTTATTTTATTTTATTCGTATATCTGAAAACAATGCAAATAAATAGCCCCACTTTTATTTTCTATAAACCCCTTGTGTGGGCTATTTCGTTTATTTTGAGATGTACGCCCCCTAAATTTATATTGGGCACCTTTAGGGAGGGGTTACATTTTTGGAGGCACCGCTGGGATTTTTCCCCAAAACTGTTTATTTTTTTGTTTGTGTATGTGACATTGATGCATAGCAGTTACAGTATGGAACTTAGTGAAGCTACTGAGTGATGTAAACAAGAGAACATTCATCCTGCTAGTGCTGTTGTGCTGGGTAAGGTTCCCAGGGAGGTAGCTGATAAGGTTATCCTGAGAGTGTTAGGAACAGTCAAGGTGTTTGGGCGTACTAGGATAAGGGGTCGTCGTAATTCCTCAGACAAACAGGTGTTTATTCTAATAGAAACCAGCACCATGTTAGAGCCACAAACCATGCCCTCTGAGGTTGGCATTGAAGGGGAGGTAGGGCCTTGGTCTGTACACCTAGTGAGCAGTTTAGGAGCTGAGCCTTTTATCTCTGGTGACGATGCTTTCCATTCAAAGCTGTGTACACTGCTAAAGCAGGAAGGCAAATCTCTGGATGATGTAGTGTCCTTGGCTAGAGGAAATCAACACCCTAGAGCTGATCCAAGTGCAGATCTAGTGAACGCTATAAGCAAACTGATTGAAAAGTGTTGTCAGGCATCCTCTGATGGGCCTGGCTACAGAAAGTTAAGGATGTTCTCAGGAGTTAGACCTGTTCCCCCTGGTGAGGAGGAGTATGAAATCTGGGCGGAGCAAGCTAATCAAATGGTCAGTGAATGGCAGTGGAGTGAGGCAGCAAAGAAACAGCGCATTGTAGAAAGCTTAAAGGGGCCAGCAGTTGATATTATTAGGTTTCTAAAAGTTAGCAAACCTCCTGCCACTGTTATAGACTACTTGGCTGCTGTTGATACCGCTTATGGCACTACGGAAAGTGGGACAGATTTAATGGCAAAGTTTTGGCACACCTACCAAGAGAAGGGGGAAAAGCTATCCAGTTTCCTGTACCGACTGGATAAACTCCTCCATCAGGCTCTGTCTAAAGGAGGGATTGAAGCAGCCGACTTGAATAAAACACGAATGGAGCAGCTGGTGAAGGGTGCTCTTACTGACGACCTGGTCGCTCTCAGACTCCAACTCACCCATGCTTTGCGAGAACCCCCTTCCTTTTCACAACTGCTAAGAAAGGTTAGAGAGGAAGAGGAATGGATACAGTCCAGAGAAACTGTGAGAGCAGGGGTCGCTACCACTCTTGTATCTCAGTCACCTAAGACTTCTGAACTGGACAGTTTAAAGAATGAAGTAAAGGAGCTGTTAATTGAAGTTACTAAGCTTTTGAATGTGGCTACAGTGAGGTCAACACCCTGTGAGTTGACTGGAGGAACTGAGACTGTCCACCAACATGGGCAAGAGGAAGTTTCACAACAAAAGACAAGGTCCAAGCCCAACCCAATCCTGGCCGGGATTTTCTGCTACCGGTGTGGAGAAGATGGACACACCAAAAGAGAATGTAAGGGGGCTGAAGACTTGAGGAAGGTGAACCGGAAGCTGATTGCCCGGACGAAGGGAAACTTCACGGGGGCTCTGTGAAGGAATGGCACCGGGCTCTAGTTAATACACGTTCCACCCAATGTCCATCTACATTTTTAGGCACCACAAAAATACCTAAGGGGTTAGTGGGTCCCACTTCAGAGGAACCAGTTCAGATAGAGGGGATCTATGCTAGAGCACTTTTAGATAGTGGTTCTCAGGTCACCATCTTGTACAGTAGCTTTTATGATGCTCACTTGACACATTTGCCAATAGAGCCAGTAGAAGATCTAGAAATATGGGGGCTTAGTTCTCACAAGCATCCTTATGATGGGTATCTGTCAGTCAAACTTGAGTTTACTGGAGGAATTGCAGGGGTGCAGGAAGTCAGACACATTAGCGTTAGTGTGCCCCGACCCAGTATCCAAATCCCCTGTGGCACTTTTAGTGGGAACAAACACTCAGACTGTAAGGAAGCCTTTCAATTCATGTAGATCTAAGGGTGGGGAACAATTTTTAAGCACTATGACCATACACCCAGCTTATGAGTACTTGAGAGAGTCTGGTGCAGCCTCAGACGAAACTGAACAAAAAGGAACTGTTTGGTTCGTTCAGCCCCAGCCCATCACTTTGCAGCCCTGCCAAGTTGTTAGAGTTGCTGGCATGCCCAAGTTACCTGGTAAACTGACCAACTCACTCCTACTAGTAGATCAGCATGAAGATACAAATACTTCAGTAGAAGTACAAGTGAGATCTGAAGTTCACCCTGCATCAGTACTGTCGCAGAAACATGTAATTGTCACTGTGAGAAATGTGTCCAGTAAGCCTGTTGCTCTGAGTAGGGGAACGACTCTTGCCAGCATTTTTCCTGTCACTATGGTACCCCAGCTAAAGACTCCCATCTCTGAACCGACCACTACCTTGTCTCCCAGTTCTTTTGATTTTAGGGACTCCAGAAGAGGCAAAGTAACGTCTCTGTAAGAGAATGATGGAGAGAGGAGAAGTGTTTTCTTGCCATGAGTGGAATGTGGGCTCCATGACATCCGATTGAATGATCCAAAGCCCTTCAGAGAAAGATCTCGTCGCTTAGCTCCAGCTGATATAGAGGACGTGTGCAAGCATCTACAAGAACTTAAAGAGAATGGCATCATTTCTGAGTCAAAGAGTCCCTATGCATCTCCAATAGTCGTCGTTCGTAAGAAGACAGGCAAAGTCAGGATGTGCGTGGATTAATGGACTCTGAATCAAAGAACCATCCCTGATCAATACACAGTCCCAAGAATTGAGGATGCGCTCCACAGCTTGTCAGGAAGTAGGTGGTTCACAGTTTTAGATTTGAGAAGCGGATACTACCAGATCCCTATGAGCGAGGCTGACAAAGAAAAGACAGCTTTCATCTGTCCACTAGGGTTCTGTCAATTTGAGCGGATGCCGCAAGGGATTTCTGGGGCTCCTGTCACTTTCCAGAGGGTCATGGAATGCACGGTTGGAGACATGAACTTCTTGGAGGTCTTGGTGTATTTGGACGACTTGATTGTTTTTGGAAGATCCCTGGAAGAACATGAGGAAAGGCTCATTAAAGTTCTTGACCGGTTAAGAGATGAAGGGCTGAAGCTGTCGCTGGATAAGTGTCAGTTTGGGAGAACGTTAGTTACCTACGTCGGTCACATTGTGTCCCAAGATGGGATAGCCACTGACCCGTCAAAAATAGAAGCTGTGTCGGCATGGCCCAAGCCTCAGACAGTGTCCGAACTCAGATCTTTTCTGGGATTCTGTGGATATTACTGTCGTTTTGTGAAGGATTTCTCCAGAATCTGTCGTCCTCTCAATGAGTTGCTTCAGGGCTTTTCATCTCGTGTCAGCCTGAAAACAAAAACTGGAAAGTCAATGCGGAACAACGTTCATGTCAAAAACACTAAGCCTCTTGGTTCCAGATGGACTGTGGAGTGCGATGCTGCATTTCACGAGCTTAAAACTCAGTTGACCCAGACTCCAGTGCTAGCTTTTGCTGACACCCAGAAGTCCTATGTGTTGCATGTCGATGCTAGCCTAGACGGCTTAGGTGGTGTTTTGTATCAGGAGCATGACAGCCAATTGTGACCTATGGCCTTTATCAGCAGAAGTCTGTCCCCATCTGAGAAGAGATACCCAGCTCATAAACTGGAATTTTTAGCTTTAAAATGGGATGTGGTGGACAAACTGCATGATTATCTCTATGGAGTTCCCTTCTGACAACAACCCCTTGACCTACATAATGACATCCGCAAAGCTTGATGCTACAGGCCACAGATGGTTGTCAGCCTTGTCCACCTACACGTTTGGTCTGAACACGTTTGGACTCTCTATCCAGGCGCCCCCATACAAGTTTTTCTTTAGATGACGAATGGCAAGAAATTCCAGCTCCAGGCATTCGTGCTATGTGCCAGGGACTATTCATTGACAGTGGGATGAGCTCTCAACCAAGCTGTCTGGGAGTTGATCAGCTGCCTACCTTCAGTAAAGACGCAATCCAGGCTGCTCAGCGAAGTGACCCTAGTATTGGGGAAGTGTGAAGGAATTTCATTGATTGCATATATTTAATCGTAGTATGTAAGAGTCAAACTCTTAAAGTTGGCTCAGATGATTCTGTATGATAATCATGTAACATTGTGTGTGCGTGG
>JAOXYF010000012.1:15491659-15535340 GCA_028565775.1 Sternarchorhynchus goeldii | reverse complement strand
CACACACACACACACACACACACACACACACACACACACACACACACACACACACACACACACACACAAAAATATATGGAATGTTCTCTGTAAAACATCCTCTAGCCCTTTTCTTGACATCTGGGCCATTTTCTCTCTCTCCCTCTCAAACGCACACACTCACAAACGCCTTCCACCCCATGAACCACAGGACTCACCCGGAAACAGTGAGAGTACAGTCATGAGAGTTCCCACTAGTCTGTTTACAGGAGACACATAAAACAGGACCTACAAGGTGAGACACAAAGACTGGTTGATTAGGCTTCCACTAAACAAAAGTAGTTAAGTATGTGGTTAACATTAATGTCGCAGAAAATTATTCCAGACCTTCTTCTCTAGCAGGATCAGCTTGAAAAGAATAAGAACCTGCAGGACAGAAGAAAGTAATTCTGACAGTGCATGAAATGACGAGACCTACAACAAATAATTATATATTCTGCATTACAGCATAAAAACAGAATACGTGAACACATCCACAAAAAAATATGAACCAAAAGCTCAACTACTAAAATGCATCACTGCCTTTGTTAAACAGCATTGTTACCTTGTGCTTAAAATGCAGTATTAAATCTCGTGGAGACAAACCTGCAGAAATGGAAAAAAAAAAGGACAGGAGATTAAGAACAGTCACTTAAGGATGGATTTCCCTTCAGAAGGACAGGGGTGTGAGGGGTAAGGACTCCAAATTCAGGTGTTCTGTTGGTCTGTTGAGCAAAGGCGCTTGTGCTGTATCCAGTCTCCAAATAATAAATATAGATTATAGATGCACTTAATAAATATGAACGTTTAGGCCATTTTGTTGCAATAGTCCTTTTTTGGTGTATGGGCAGACTCCAAACAAATGTCCAGTCCTGGAGGTTCACATTCCAGCAGAGTTTGGCGATTTCTCTGCTCAGGCGCTCCTACTAAACACCCGACTTGACTCATCAATCCCCAGGTTTAGTAGGAGTGTCTGAGCAGAGCAATCGCTAAATTCTGGTAAACTCCGGCCTTCCAGGACCAGACTGGTCTGACCAGACTCAGACCAGACAGCAAAGAAGTGACATGTGGCAGGTTTTAACATGACTGTCTGTGCACTGTAACGGATGGAAGCTCAAGGTTAGTTAACAAGGTAAATTATATATGCAGTTTTATACAGTTTTCACCTCTGGTTTTTAAAAGCCCAGTAGTGTCAGTAGCACTCTGTAAAGCAGTGGAAGGCACTCAGGCCTTTCAAACTCTTGAGAGAAGGGTAACAAAAAAAAAAGGAAAAAAAAAGAAAAAAGAAAATATTTCATAAATAAAGCAAACATCAAAACCTATTTATTTGAACTACTATACATATTCTTGGTTATTATAGGATGCATTTCTGTCAGAGAGTGGAACTAATACAAACTGCTTCATAGAATGGCTGCAGGACTCACTGCTCTGTACATGCCCCCTCTGATATAATAAAGGGTTCTGTATTGTATGTCTATTAGCAAAATGACAAATTTATGACTTTCACTATGGGGGAGGGCTTTTATTAACTTGGCTATTCTCAGCTTTCTTAAGAAGAGGCAATGGCATTATTAGTTAAATGTTGCCGTCAATGTACATGCTAACCTTAGCCAGCTAACTCCAAATGTACATGCTAACCTTAGCCAGCTAACGCCAAATGACAACTACAAGCAACTCACATTGTTACATACTTAATTGTAAAGCCTTTTTTAAGGTTGCACATCAACAAAACGTGCTCAGTAATTCACTGAATGAGGTCAGTAAACTGGATCTACAAATGTTAGCCAGAAAGGAAACACTTACAGCCACATAGTTTCTGTAATATGAACTATGAGAGGTATGCTTGGCTAACAACTAGCCTGCATCATACACAACACTTTTGTTCCAACTGCAGATACATTGTGACAACTGGTGAAAAATGTGACATAGCCTTTTATTGTTTTTCCTGTAGTGTTGGAAGATAATTAAGCTAATTAACATAATTAATACAATCAACATAATTAAGATGGTCGTTGACAAAAACTGACACGTGCAGTTTTCTTATTGACCGCTTTCACTCAAGAGAAAAAAAAGTTCATGGCTTTCAATAAAAACAAACTTCTTATATTTTATTCCTCCAAATAATACAAAAAGAACTCTTTTCACACACCAAGCTTTACCTAGATACATGGACGATCCCTCTGGTGTGGTACATCTTAAAGAACCATTCATGTGATCATACAGTTCCTAGACACAAATGGGGTAATTAGATAACTGGAATAATGATTAAAAAAAAATTGGGAGTATTTGGACAGAATCACATTTTTATAAATGAAACTTACTTGCAGTATAGATATCTGAGAAAAATCTTTCTCATCAAAGTAGGCATGCGTGATGAGCTGAAGCTTTGCCTGTATAAGACCATAAAGAGGCTGCAAAGACCACAGAGAGAGAGACAGACAGGCAGAAGTTATTAGGTGACAATCACACACATGGCTTTCCATCGGCTACCTTAAACTGAATCATTAAACATTTAATACACAAAAGAAGATTATCTTATTACCAACTTAAAAAGATAACACTGTATAAAGCGTCATCTTTTGTCTTTAATTAAGAAGACTTTGTTTAAAATCTTCTGGGCAAGATCCTTTTTAATGGCTGGTTTCTGAAAGCCCAAGTAGACAAACCCAAGGTGTATAAGGTTAACATTTACTATAAATTAAGTATATATTACTGTCTGTAAATAATGCACACTTTTATATTCAAGTGTTTCTAAATGCTAATAAATTCAAGTGTTTCTAAATGCCAAATTCTGGGAGACTCACCACTCGACTAAGAACACAAACACTTTTTTGCACAGTCTCTCTGGTCACATCTGCTTGCCGCACCTTCAGTGCCTGGAACACAAGAGAAACTCAATCAAGTTCCTATTAAAATCTTTGAAGCTAAAAAAGGTATTTGTGCACGTGTGCATGTACTGGGTAAAAACAAATAAGGTTATTGTGCACAGCGATGTTGCTGGGTTTTTTTGGAGGTTTTTTTTTTTTGTTTGTTTTGGTTTTTTACTCTTGCCAGCATAGCTGCAAGGTTGAGGCTGGTCTGGTGTTCTGTGATCAGAAAACAAGCAGTGATGAACAACTAGAGGCCAACGGAAACTGCACCTGACATTGGATGGGCTAACTGCCTTTCATAGTACATATAAAAAGGTGAAATACAAAATATATTAAATATACCAATATAAACCACTTGAGTAAAAGGTAGAACTGTACAAACCTTTGCTTCTATCTGTCTGTAGCAAGAGACTCCATATACACATTTCATGTCTTCATTCAGAGGAGGTAAATGAAAGTAAACAGTGTCTGTAAGGGGAGGCAAAAGAGGAAGACTAAGACCCAATACAAGTTTTGGAAAGAACTCACCATGCAACAGCTTAATGATTTAGTTTCCTGTTTGAATTCTTGGGAAAAGATGGTAGTATGCCAATGAGCATACTATTACTGACACAAAGTAAACTGTTAAGTCGGAATACTGAGAGATTAATTTGGAACGTAGATTACTCTTTTTTTGAAGCATCTAATTTGATTCAATTAATTAATTTATCACATTAATTATATATAATTCTCATATAATTTAGAAAGCATAAGAAAATATTTAGCTCAATAGCTCAACTATAACAGTTGCACTGATATAGCAACCTAAGGATACGTTTTTACAGTACATGAAAATGCACTGCAGCTGGTTTTACAGTACACTTACAAACTGTGGTGGATTCTTTAGGCAGCACCCTTTGTATGTGAGCTTATTGCATTTTGTCTTTAGTATATAAAGGTATAAAATAAAATTGTCTTCCTAAAATAAGCAATTAAATTTTTTATTTTTTTTGCAACACATTTCACATAAACCTCACTCACCAGCTCACTCTTTTTCACAAGCCCACTACTGCTCGCTTGCTCTCTCTCTCACTCACTCACTCAATTCACTCACTTGCTCACTCCCTTTTACAATCCCACTAATTGCTGTTCCATTTCCCTCCTCATTCCCTGACTACCTCTCATTAAACCACTCCCTTACGAATGCTCTACAAATATTCAAAACCTTGCGCTGTGCTGTGGAGATGACCCCTGGCAAAGCACCAGCAGAGTTTTGCAAGAGACGTATCTTGCATTTAAATGGGCCTGTGCATCTATAACCTCCTGAAACTTTAAACACTTGTTTATCCATTAAACTTCTAAAACAAAAAGGATAAAAAAAGTTTGTTGTTCTTTTCTCCTGGGTTTCTTAGTTTATCTTAAATTATTCTGGTGTGCTGCTAAAAGCTATTGTTATTCTGTGATGATATCAGTTGTCTTCTGACAAAAGGTAAATAATTAGCTGGCCACAAAGAACAATACATGGACAATACAAGCTCAGTTTTGTATTCATGACTAGCAGTGTGGCTGGAATATCCATGTCCTGGCTGTTGCATCACTGGGAACTTGGGTCTCCCTAATAGATCCCAACCGACTGAACTTGGGTCCCCCTAATAGATCCCAACCGACTGAATTTGGGTCACCCTAATAGATCCCAACCGGCTGAACTGAACGGATTCCACTTTGCCTGGTTAACTTGCACTGGAGCACTTACTCTTTAGTTGTGACATTTAAGCACACAAATGACACAAATTCATTAATAAAGACTGGGTGTGTCATCCTCAAGTTCCACAGTTTCCTTAGCTACGGTTATAAAAGGCCGACATAATTAGGTCTGGGTGCGGCAAAGGCAAGCATCAGTGCACACACATTATTATTATTATTTTATATAAATAATGCTTCAGTGAATTTGTCCACCTTCATTCATCATTGTTAATTAAAAATTTGTTTTTAAATTTAAAAATACCAACAATTAAAAGCAGGATTTAAAAATTCAATGGTTTGGCTTTACCTTCTTGATAGTTGTGGGCCCCATCCGGAAGGGCGAGGAAAGGCAGGTACTTCCATTTCTCTGGGAGGTTGTTGCTATCATGGGGCTCGTCTGGAATGACTGGAGGGTATGTGAACTCTACCTGAAAAACAAGCGTTCAGACAATTTCCACCTGGTTCTCACCTGTACTCAGTCTGATGTGATGTAACAGCCTTTTGCTTCCAAAAAAAGAGCAGCATCAAGAATATTTCACTATAAAAGAGACAGAAATGCTTGTATGGAAGCCGGTCAGAAGCAAATAGCCCGTTTTGAACAGCACTAATAAACTCGCTGTCAGCGTGGTGCAATGTGCTAAACGACAATCAACACTTGTGTGTTCCATGTTACTAGCTATGTAAATTCTATGAGGTTTAAGTACTATGATGTTTACAGTTCCCTTACGTTAACCTTGTGTACATCAGGTAAGAGTGAATATAGTTACCAAGGATAAGCTTGCATTCTTAGGTTTGTTGAGCTATATCACAAAGGAGGCATATTCTGAAAAATGAATCGTACACATTTAAATGCCATAAATGGTAATAAATGTTGGCTGTTTATAAATGGCCACTGGTTTTTAGACTAAATACTAATTAAGCTCCCCACAATCTTTTAGTGCAACATCATCTTAAAAATAGCAACACTAATGCAAAGACAATACAGTCATAGGAACCTACACTACTCTCTGAACCAGCCCTACATCCCTTTAACATTTCATACACATTAAGGCATGAAATGACCAAAAACTTACTTGGTTTAATCATGGTGACAGAAACACATTGCACTGGGCTTAAGACTACAGTGACAGTGAGCAAAAGCTGCATCATCTGATGACTCCGTCTATAGATCAAATAAACTACGTGCATTAGAAGAGCTGATTAACAGAACAGTAAGTAGGCTAACAGCAGTGAGAAAAGGTACCTTCGGTAATTACCAGGACTTGCTTTAATTACTTGCATTAATTGTGCTAAAATCTTATATGATAGACAGTATTATTTAACATCTCACACAACATTCTAGTGCATTACCCATTATATACCAAATCATTTAAACAGCCAAAAGTCACTGATGGGAAAAGTATACAAACCCTTAAATTTAATAGAACTTTGTTAGCATTAACCTATAGTCGTGCATCAATCCTGTGTAGTCAAGAACCCCATCAGGCCATTCTGAGATACAGAATTTGTTCTGTTTGGGTCACTCGGTTTGAGCTGGAATCACTGGTATACCATCACATTCTGCTGTGCAACATCCTGAACCATTATGTTTCGTAACTTTATTAGCGATATACAATCAACAGCTACCACTATTGTATTTTCATATTTTTACTTGCCTGTGTTCTACTTATATTTCCATGTTTATGAATGTAGCCTGAAATTCATAAATAATACTCAGTACATTGTCATCCATTTCACCATTATCGTCTTTAGTTTCAATTGAGCGGTTTTCAAAACTATATAAAACATTATACAACATTAAAACAGTCTTTTCACTTTCATTTTCAGCAACTAAACTTTATTTTTATTAGTGTTTGTTACTATTCAGTTACTGCCTTTTCCCCATGCCTCAATGCTGAATGTCTAAAACACCACTTCAATCCATTTATTACAGTATTTCTTTTTTGTTCAACACATTTGAGATATTTTGCCATTATTTATTTTTCTCGTTTTAATTTACAGAACGTCTATAAAGATGCTTTTTAAAAAGCTACCATGAGAAGATCAAGTTGTCTCCTATACAAGACAAAATGTTTTTATGATAGCTGGATAAAACTGGCACTTACAAGCATCTTTCAGTAATATAAATAAAGTACTGTGTTATGTTTGTATCACTGGATGTGAATCATAACCTTAAATACAATATAGAAAATAGCACACATTAAAACAACACATTCCACATTCCATCAGGCTATTACAATATCAGTAATATTAATCACATTGAGTCACATAGACCTAAAAGTTCAGTCAGGCTAATTAACAGGGTGCAAGATATGAATGATTCTGTTATTTTGCATAATTTGACTAATGGTAAGAGGGAAAGGGGCATTTTGCAAACTTAAATGTTTATCTCTCGATGTTTAGTTTTTATATCACCAGACAAAGACAGATTAATGGTGCTGAATGTCATTTTTAAGAGCCTTTTTTTTCATTTTCATATATTAATAATCTATTGGATTATATTGAGACTGCTGGATTAGACAGTCTACAAACTAATCAATTTAGCACCACCCACTTTATTAGCCCACTAAAGATATTAGTTCATTCATTATTATAAAGGGTATTTTGCACATTTAATCATAACTGAAATAAAATCAATAAGGGCAGTTACTCATCTAGTCATAATGTAATTGATCACTGAATACTGACATTAGTTTAAAACTATACTATACCAATGGCCTATGTTCATATAAACCTGCCATGAGGACTTCTAATAGCCTAACCCCATGAGTGAAACAAAAACAGTCTACTTAAATAAACAAACTTTCAAGTAACATTTCTGTTGTCTGAGCCCAAGATTCCAGTGAGCAAAGCCAAAGATGATACTGGTAAGGAAAAACTCCCCAAGAGTATCAGCAAGAAACGTGGAGAGAAAACAATATTTTCCATAACCTTAATTAGCATAAAATATTAAACATCGTTTTGGAAGGCACGGTTAAAAAAAAAACTGTACTGTATAAATCTGACAGTCGTATTATTTTAACAAACATTTTACATGTTAATTGATTTTGACTGAAATACATTATAAGTGTTTTAAGTAACTTTAAAACAAGGAGCCAAACAACAAATGCCACTGACAGAACCTGGGAACTGGCACTAACAGGTGGACATCTTCGGCTTTCTCAAACGCCTGCTTTGCAAAAAACGTGTTAGCTACGGTTACAAGTTGCATCTAAATAGTAGCCCTGTTATAAATAGTAAATGGTCTTAGGCATTTTCGGGCCGTTCTGTTTGAGGCTTTTCTTTTAATAATTAAACTACTCTGTCCACCTAATACGGTCAGTGATCCTTGGAATTCACCAGGATGCACCAACACAATTTTCAGAATTCAACTTTAGTTTTGTTTTTTTTCCCCGTAATCTAACTAGATATTTAATTTTAGCCAGCCGATCATTCGTCTTTTCGCGACTTATTAGGTGCAACGCGGCATTGCGTGCGACTTGCAGGTTAACAAGCTATGGTTTCAAATGGATCAAGCGTGCTACTGCAGCTAGCTCGTTAAACATTCTGTTAATGTTGACAATGTGGAACAAACGGGTGTGTCTGCTCTTTTTCTTCCTGAACAGAAAGCAGAAATAAAAAAAAATAACTGATCATGAAATAGTTACATTCAACAACTTAAAGGGAGGACGAATATCTTCTATAACATCGCAGAATAAGAGCCAAAACCATCACAGGAGTTCGAGGCTGATGCCAAGCTAGCATACCTGACAGCCTCTCTTGTGATGAAATCCAACCACCACAATATGCAGCACGGGTCCTTTCGGTTCGTCTTTGTCATGACAATCCATAGCACGGCTATAAGAACTTTTCTGCTCTGAATTGAAAGTCTGCATCAACAAGAAAAGAACACTGGTCTGTTTTCTGCATCGATGGTAACTTTAAAATCTACAGTCACAGCAGCGAGACAACTTCCGTATCGTGTGACTACTTCTGCATGACGTCGCTAATTGAACGATGGGGTATGTTCACGCGTGTCATGTGTCTTAAGGTCAGAAACGCATATATGGGCAAACCTATTTTCGCTCTTATAATTTGGAAACGACTAATAAAATAGTTCTCCCGAATTGTTCTTTCTCTCAGCGTCGACGATTTTATATAAATCTACAGTTATAAACATCGCCTAATTTAGAATATTATGTTGATAAATAAACATAATAGTCCAATACAATTATTTATCTTAAATCATAATCCCAGGACTTTTTATACTTGCATTGTATGCACGTGATAACCAAACAGAAGGCCTTTCGTAAATATCAGCCTTGTAAAAGTCACAATGTATTTTAAAGCCAGGTTTTGGTAATTTTTCTGTAGCGTCCATCTATAGCTGTGGGCGCACATCAGCTGATGACCTCCATTTTTAAATACATGATCTCCATTGTGGATATGTACTATAATTTTCAGCCTGTGTCTTAGTCCATTTTATGAACTGACTATGAAGAGAGCTAATTTTTCTTCAAAAACACTGATTGTCATGTACTTTTAACAACTGATACATATTGGTAATTCACATTTAATTTAATATAACTCACCTGTGTTGCTGCCTTTGAAATTAAGATCCAGTCAATACAAAGTTAGTCCTTTTTATTTATCTATTTTACTTTTTCTACCCTCTATATTCTTTCACTTTCTCTAACCTTTATCTGTTGAACTTGCTAAACAAAGAAACATCAGATTCAAGAAGAGACAAAAACCAAAGTCACTTAATGGAAAGTGGATGAGTCCATACCCATAGACTACTGGGCAAAGGTGTGTGTACTCAGTGAAATCCCTTCACCAAAACCGCAGAGGTACAAGGCCTTTTGAATCCTGTGCAACTCTGTATCCATTGGCATTGTCTGCTTTCTTTGGCTTCTGGCTAAGGGAATGATTCATTTATTAGACATTGTACATGTACAGTTCATGATCAGTCAGACCATGCACATCAGTCAGCACGCACAAGATTACCCAGCACTGCCGGATACACTTATACCAGCCAACAGTAATAGTAACTAGTAACTATTGCCATGTTGCTCATTGGTCCACCTCCTAAATAATACCCAGTCAACACTGGTCTTCATTACTGACTCATAAAGTGGGTATGGAGTAGCTGATGAAGTGTGAATGAAAACAAATGGTTTAGAATTTGTTCCCCACAGTGAAACATGGTGGTGGCAGCATCATGCAGTGGGGATGTTTTTCAGCAGCAGGGATTGGGGAACTGAGTGGATGGTGCTAAATACATGTATATTCTTGAGCAAAAACGGTTTTGGTCTGTCAGTGATTTTAGACTGGCACAGAGGTTTTACATTTACAGCATTTGGCTGACACTTTTATCCAAAGCGACCTACAATTGTGACTGAATACATCTTGAGCAGTTGAGAGTTAAGGGCTTTTGCTCAGGGGCCCAAAAGTGGCAACTTGGCAGAGGGGTTTGAACCAGTAACCTTCTGATTACTAGTCAACTGCCTTAACCAGTGAGCTACCACCACCCCAACACACAAGTGGTTTAAGGGGAAACATGTAAATGTATTGGAATGGCATAGTCAAAGTCCAGACCTTAATCCAATTGAGAATTTGTGGTCAGACTTGAAGTTTGCTGTTCACCAGAGGAAACCATCCAACTTGAAGGAACTGGAGTAGATCCCAGTGGCAAGAAGTAGCAAAGCTCATAGAGATTATCCAAAGTGACTTGCAGCTGTAATTGCCACAAAAGACAGAGTTTAGGGGACTGAATAGTTTTACACACTGAAGTTTTCTGTTATTTGGTCCTATTTGTTGTTTGCTTCCCAATAAAAAAATCAAATGTTCAAAGTGGTAAGCATGTTCTGTAAAGGAAATGATAAAAACCATCAAATAATCCATTTTAATTCTAGGTTGTGAGGTAGCAAAACACAAAAAATGCCAAGGAGCCGAATACTTTCGCAAGGCACTGTAGCTAATGAAGTGGATGGCAAGTGTATGTGTTTATAAAAGTGGATGATAAAAGTAGGTAATACTGTCCAGAAAGCAGACAGAAACTGGCAAAGCTAGTTTCTATGAAAGGTGTTTAAAGTTGAATGCCTTTAAAGGATTTAAGAGGATGCTGTACAATGCATGCATCTTTGTTTAAAATATTTTTTCCTGTTAATTTAAAAATTTAAAAAACAGCTAGGTTCACACCACCCAAGTTGGGATTCCATTAACACATTGCTGTTAATCGAGGTTGGGAGGGGGCTATTGTTTTGATTCTAACCCTTTGATCTTATGGAAAAACATATACAGAAAATCCAAAATGATCAGTAAGACTAGGAAACTCGATATGTCATTCAGGTTAGTGCATGACATTGTGCACATCTGTGCTGTGTTTGTGGTTATTATAATTTTAGGACAGGATAGCAACATTCTTATTTCCAAAAACATAACACTAATTTATTCATCATTTATTCACAAGCCCTTTGAAAATATTTAGATGAAACAATATACCAGTACTTCATATCACATATATACTGGAGTACGTAGTCATAACTACATATTTTGGCAGGGTCCAACTATCAACTGATTCCGCACAAAGCTTACAGAAGTGATATCCAATGCTAGGACTCATTTCACAGCCTTTTCCACCCAATCATTGCGAAAGATTTTGATGCACAGAGAAAGCAAACTGTATATATGACAGTCAACATTTAATAGCAAAGAGCAGGTAGAAAAATAATTATCAGCGTGTAGCCTGCAGTTTCTTTCTTACTGCAGTTTCCTTAGTGTGTTGCAAACCAGGTGGTCTCGTCCAGATGCGGGAGTTGCGCATGCAGACGTGAATAAATTACATACTTCAGCATGCGGCAAATGAAGTCACCAGTTTATTACAAGTATTGTAGAACACATTTATACATATCCTGGTCTAATACCTGGGCAGCAAAAGCAATAATGCCAATTGCACTGGCGCAGTATCTGATCCTTTGGCTGGCTGTGCGACGATCACGCGGCCTGTACAACACGGCGTCGTGAAGGGGGTCGTCACAGGCAGCTCTTGCATCCAGCTGTATAGAGCTCGCTTTCTTGCAAGCCTTTTTATCAACTCCGACTCCGTATTTTAGGGAGCAGATTTTGAATCGTGTGCATACCTCATACAGCTTGCTGCTAACTGGATAAATGAGACTGCTTGCTTACTATTGGTCATTTTGAGGTTCTGTTGCAAAACATGGTTAAAAGCATACCATATTTATCGATTTATTAAACCTGTGTTCTAAGGAGAGATTATTTAGACCTGTGGTTTATATTCTGCTAAACCAGAGGTAGTCAAATCTGCACAAATGAAAATAATTTCCTGGATTTCCCTTGTAGTCAATTAAACAATTAATGTAACTGGACACTGTTGTCACAACCGACACTTTAGATAAAGGGACGGTAGAACATGTGTAGGACCCAGATATTTAGGACTGCAATTTGAATACCTCTGTTGGATTAACATTTAAGATTTGCAAAAAGCTTTGTTAAAATGCAATATATTTGAATAAATGTGGTACATTAATACACAGCTCCAAGACAACCATCCACCGTCTCTTGAGCAATTCCCTGGGGAAAACCCTTTCTGGAAGAAAGGTGTAAACCATTGTATAAAATAAATAAATAAATAATTTTGACTTTGATCAGTAAATTCACATTTCATGACTTATGTGAGCAATGAAATGAGTTACAAAGAAAATAGAGAGGAAAAAAAATAAGGGTAAAAGAGCAAATTCTAATATAAACCAAAATAATCAAAGAAAGGATTTTGGTATGGTTTTTAATAAATTAATGTTCATTCAAAATACAGTGCCAAAAGAACAAGATGCAGCTGAACATGCTAGTAAAATATCTGCCAAGTAGCACCTGTGCTCATTTTTAAGGTAGGAGGAATCTCCTTTCCATCCCCGTTTATACCCACCCGGTCCCTACTGATAGTGGTTGCTGGGACAATTGCCATAGCAACAGCCTTAGGCTTATCCGTTTCTCAACGACCCAATCAGCAGCAAGACTCCTCAATTCCCAGGGGGGGGTGGATATCTATACACAATCATACTACAGTAATGGCGGATATTAAATAATAAAAAAATACTAATACAAAACAGACCTGATAATCCCCCCCCCCCCTTTTTTTTTTTTTTACATATGAAAAAGATATTTATATTTTTGCAGCTAGGAAATAATACGCATGAGTCCAAATCACTGTTGAACTGAGTGGAAAAATGTTTGTATCTCAGAATACAAGTATGTGTGCGAACAAGAGAGAGAGGGACAGAGAGAGAGAGAGAGAGAGAGAGAGAGAGAAGATAGGCTTTGCAGAAACCTGCACATTTGAGACAGAAAACTAAAGATCAGAAAAATATACTTTTGTAATTCCAGCAAACCCAATAGAGATGGTCAGAGGAGATGACTCCTTGCCCAAAGCGCAGGGGTCCAGTAGGTTCAGCGCCGCAGGCTACAGTGATATGGAGGAAGGAAGGGGAAGGAGTTGTGTGGAGAGTAACTTATAAGGACTCCACCATGAATAGGCAATAAGGATTGGAGCTGAGAGATGTACAAAAAGGACAGACGAGCCAGTGACCGAACCAGCAGTCAGCTTCTAAAAACCAAGACACCATCGATAAACTCACCAACACGTGCCCAGCACATATACACCCAAGTTCCTATCCATAGCTGCCGTATCCTGGACAGCACTCCATAATTAGTGAGGAAGAAAGAAAACTGGTAGAAAGGCAAGAAAACTGAGGGAATTTGGTATCATTGCCAACGTCAGCTGTAGGACGTTTGCCAGTAAGTGCATCATTATCCACAATGTAATCATCATAATCTTTACATCATCACATTGTTGAAACAGTACACCAGACCTGTAATAATGCTAATAAGAAACAAACAAACAAAACTACAAAACATTATGCTAGTCTTTTGAGGGATTATCATCTATGCTGTTTTGAGGCATACAATGGATTATGTTAAAAGCTACGAGTGGTGACTCCAAGTCCGGGATGGGCATGTTTACGAGGAAGAACACCCCGTTTCCACAGTAAGTCTTTAAATCCTATTGGAAGTCAGATAATCCGGGTACTCTTGAGCAGTTCTAACCTTTTCTTGTCACGCCATCCACCCTTTCACCAACCTCCTTCAGGAAGTCACTTAACAGAAAAGTTCAAAATCCAGAGAAGCCGATCAGATAAGGGATGGATGCCATAAGCTATACATGAGGCAGTGACACCATATCCCTGTCCACTTCAAACTCCTCTGCTCCATCAGGGGAAAAGAGGTAGGTAGGTGGTTTCCAGGGCGACTCCTCCAAACAAGAGGGGTACAGTTTGCCGACAGTGCAGCGAAAGTCCTTTCCCAGGTCCCAGAGGACACGTTCAGACACAGGTTGCCGCAGACACCAGCGGTCCAACTCCAGGTCGTACTGGTAGAGGGCGTACTTTGCCCGTTCGTTAAGATGCGTCTCACGCATGAAGATGCACAGAGAGTTGAGCAGCACCACGGCCCGCACACAAGGGTCCGAGTAGCGCTTGGCCGGGATGTTGGCGGCCAATCGCCACTCATTCTTGCTGACGTCGTAAATCTCCACGGTGACCGAAGAGCCGTCGATCGTACTGGTGGGAAGCCGCATGCTCGAGTTTCCCACCACGTGCAAACCGCCAATGTAGAAGATGAGGTCACCCAGTGCAGCTGCAGATGCAAAGCAGCGGCTGGTTTTGCGCATAGCCATCTCCATCCAGGTGTCGGCATGAGGAAAGTAACAATACATGAGATCGTGGCTCATGACATAAACGCAATCACGAGTTGCCACGGCCGTACTCCAGCTCCAGCCACAGGGAAGCGGGCTGGTCATACTCCATTCGTCCCTCTCGCAGTCATAGCGTTCCACCGTGCGCTTATTCAGTTCCCCGCCCACGTTGTCTCCACCGATGGCATAGATGAAACCCTGGCAGTAGACTAGAGAAGGCTTGGTACGTGCACAAAGCATGGGGGTCTTGGCCACCCAAGTGTTCTGCTGTGCATCCAGCCAGTAAAAGCTGTCCACAGAGCAGTAGGCAGCTTGCAGCTTGCCACTCTTGCTGCCATGACTGGTGAGAGCACTTTTAAGGGGTACCTGTCCACCGGCAATGAACACATCATTGTCCGGGGTGACCAGGGTGCCAACTTTCTGCAGGTCTCCAGGTGGGCTACTCAATTTGTAGACTTTCTCGGCTTGTGGACTGTAACACACCACAGAGTGACGAGGACCAACCACTACTGGATGATTATCTCCAGGTGACTCCGCTTCGACAAAAATCAGCATCTCCTCCTTGGTCATACCTAGTCTAGGCTTGAAAAACTTAGGCATGGACTTGTAGAGGCCTTGGACCACCACAGACTTATCGTTAGGTGGAAGACCCTGGAACCAGGCACGCTGTGTCACTTCTGAAAGCGCATCAATCCGAATCTGGCTCAGGACGGACGAGAGGTACTGCGAGCGCGCCTCCATGTTGTATTCCAGCCACAGCATCGCCGCCTCTCGCACAGTCTCCTCCTTTTCCACATTGAGATTGTCGCTGCTGAGGAGGTCAAGAAGCAACTCGTGGGAGAGCTGCAGGAAGGCCTCCTGACGGTAAACCACAGGAAACTTGTGCTCTACCATGCGCTTGGCACTTTGCTTCAGCTCACTACAGCTGAACAGGTCACCTATGCTCAACATGCGCACACAGTTGTCTGCTGTGATCTTCTTGACCAAGTAGTCCCGACATTGCAATAACACATCCTCCACCTTAGGGAAGAAGAAGAAAAAGAGGTTATGAGGAAGCTCATGTTTCCTTGTACAATGCAAAAAAAAGGTTTAGACATTTTAGTGAAGGAACAATCACAGTTAGATTAAAAAAAAATTCTACCATTTCCAAAACAATACCACTTCACAACAAAGCCTTTCACAACAGGTGCAAATAAATTACTTTACGCAAAAGCCACACCTGCAGAAAGCAAGCTGTCTCATAGAGGGGCTCCACAGTACTGTCACTGATGGCCAAATTGCCAGTATAAGCATAAGTGATGATCGTCTGCAGTGTGATGGGGTCCACATTCCTCAGGTGAACGTGCGTCTGTTTGCTCTCGCTGAGCCCACTCATAAACATGGCCCTGCAAGAAGCACACAATTCAAACATAGGAAACACTCAAAATATTCGACATTTAGCTCAAAAGGCAACACAGCCCTGCAACTTCATTCATCTGACCACTGGAATCTTTAGAACAACGGAAAACGGCAACTGCAGAAGCCGTTACCGACATTCGACAGAGAGAAAAGGCAACGGAACGTAGTTTCAGTTCCAAGTGTGATTACCTGAAATAGGAACTGCAAGTGGCCAGGATCATCTTATGGCAGGGAAACTCACTGTCTTCAACCAGCAGGGTGATATCTGTCATTAACTTCTGCTCATAGAAGAACTTGAGCTGCTCCAGCACAGAGACAGCGTACTCTGTGTTGACCGGGCGGCGCTCTCCTGCCTCCGACATCCTTGCATCCCATGAGTCAGACCCCAGCTTCAAAAAGTCATGTGACTGCTGGTTTAACCTGACCCTCCACAAGAACAAGAAATACAGCAGGCAAGCAGTGTCTTGGAGCACAAAAAAAGGGGAAGACCGCCACAGGATTAAGTGTAGGGTACCAGTATGGATGCTCTTTTCAATAATAAACAGTTTGTAGGGGAATGGGCATAAGAATGTATATTTCAAGGCGAGACAGGAATTCCTTTTGCCTTTCTTTTATTTTGTTGCTGCAGTCAGACAGTGGCCTGAAGAAGGTTGTTGTTGGTAGTATCTCAGGCAGTTTCCTCAGGAGCTGAAGGTAACAGTTGCTGTTCTTTGTTTAACGTGAAAGCTTGAGGTAGAGGGCAAAAAAAACAGGCAAGCCAGAGAATGCCACTACATCAGTGCTCTGAGGTCCAGTGTCTGGAAGAAAAATAGCAAAAACATTACAATCCCATACACACAACTGTGCCAACAGTGAAGTCCAAGTGGTAGAGCACAATGCCTTTTTTGAAAGCCCAAAAAAAATAACTGCATCTAAGATTTGGTATCTTGATTATTGCTTATCCTTTCAGTGGGCTGGCCAGCCCAGAAATAGATGTTATAGCTAAAATTAAGCTACAAAAATAAGACTTCATACAAAAAGAACTAATTACAAATGTGATACTGTATTAATATTGTACAGGGCTTTGTAAAAGATGTGGAGAGCTAATGCAATATACAAAACTCGGAGATAAGAATTCTCCAATTCATCATAGCAATAGAATTTTATGTTCCTTATGGTCACATACACTTTCTCCCATGTGCCACATTGTCACTCCATCCTGCTCTTTCATACAAGATCTACTATAAAATGTGCCACGCTAGACGATCTCCTAACTAACAACTGTGCATGTGACAACTGTTTTCACCTCTTCCAAATTTTAGAAGTCATGAATGCTGGCATTAGAACTTCTGTAACACTCTTCTGACATTTTAATATTTTCAAATATGAATAACTATGATCCTTACATTTTGTGAAATATTCTAATATTTGATAGGTAGCAGATAATTACACGCACTGTGGTACACTATTAAAAACAGATGTATGCTCAGTACTAGACCATGTTCTCATGCAGAAAGTCTAGACCTGCATGAAAAGACCTGCAGATTTTAATAGATAGTCCTATCTATACCCTCAGTACTGGCAATGCAGACTTCAAAACACCTTCCAAAAACTTTTTCAGACCTTTCTGTATTTGAGCAAAGGTTAGATTATTGATGAGAGCATATTATTGATAAGAGAGCATAATTTAAACTATTGTTAACGGATAAGGTAGCTAGTAATCTTACTGATAAGGAGTAGTAACATAAGAAATTAAGAAGCTTCCGAACGGTTACATACATTACTTGTGGCACACTGGACATGTCTCGGCAACTTTCATTCTGAGTATTCTAAACTAAGTGTAACTTCATGTGCATGTTCATTATATATACATATAATGAAATGTATTAGTTATGCAAGCAACAATCAACAAATAACAGGCTAATAATAACAACAAGAGTTCTTAATGTATGAAGGTTGGATTCAGTCTGAAGCTCATTTGAGCACCGCTGGTTTAATAATGAAAAGTTGAGTAAAGCTCTGTTGTAATGGTTACCAATGCAATTTAAATAACTTCCAGGTTCAAGTTAGGAAAGCCTATTTAAACATACTCCCCTTCCTCAATTCGTGATATCTTTAGGTCTTTATAAAGCCTATGTTAATTACCAAATGTCATGACTCAGGACAGGGGAAAACAAAACTGCGCAGTGCAGGGGCTTCCAGGACTAGCCTAGATGTTGTGGAAACTGTCATAAAATAATGAACACTCGAATGAGTCAGCACACAACAACGGAACATGCTGTACAATCACTTAATTTACCAGAATTTAAATTTCTAAAATGTAATTTATATCATGGGAGTTTCTGCAATAAGATATACGTTTTGGGCCTCAATTAATTAACTTGCAATCCATTAAGTAGGTTAAAAGAAACAAAAAAGGTAAAGGCAGCAGACTCTACCATAAACAAAAAAATGTCGGATAATTAGGATGTCCGTCAAGAAGGAGATCTTTCACTCATTTATAGCATAAATGAAAATAAATCTCAAGTACTATGCGCTTCGTTATCACGCTGTTTACAGACGCAGACAGTAGTACAAGACTATATACTTGCTAACACGAAGCTAGCTAGCTGGCTATCTCTAGGTAGCTAACCTTGTTAACCCTTTCCCGGGAAACAGTTAGCTAAGCAGGCAGCCTTCTGATAACTTTAATATCAGAAACATATGCAACAAATAGCTGTTCAGCTGTTTTGTTGAAGCAGGGTGTGTCTGCTTACTTGTGTTTTTAATCGTAACATGTCAGAACAGGGCCTAAGGTAGCTTGCTAACTTAGCTAGCTGACTATATAAACCCATTTACAAACTTTCACCTTTCGCCACAGCCGGGCAGACATTGGAAAAACAGTCGATCAACGTAATAAAACGGGAGGATCATACCTGTAGTTCATCACTTCGACTAATTGACTTGCTAGTTAGTTTGAGCGGGTGTGATACGTTTCTCCATTAGGATAAATAGTCGACATACACTACCTAACAGACGGGAGCACAGTTTATTTCGGAGAATTCCCTCCTCTGTACACTCCTGATAATGATGAACCCGGTTGTTAACTAATGAGTTGACGCCTGTTTTTTTCAGCAGGGAAATCCCAAAATTGAGCAGGACATTAATGATGGTCCTCCAGGACCGAAGCCGTACACTCCGAGCACAGAACGAGGTGGCCAGCTATATTTCCGCTAACATTAACCCTTATTCGCTAGGGTAAGCTAACTTAGCTAGATAATACTCAATGCTTAAGGACAAGTTAACCTTTTGGCTAGCTAACTAGCCTGCTGTGTAACAACATTGTCTCCTGAACAAATATATCCCCTATACATCGTTTTATAACCAATGAAAGTCGTAGGTCACCATAACATAAAATCTATTTTCATCGTAGCGTTACAGAGCCAGGCTTAAACTGTAGCTAGTTAGCTAAGATCCAGCACCCCCATGCTTGAATAACACCATAGGCAGTTAGCTTGGATGATAGTGCAGACAGGCACGTTAACGTTAGCTAACTTAGATAGCTACCTTTATTAACTCCAATTTCATCCATAAACGTTTTCTTTAAAGGCCCAAATATTAGCTACATGGTGATCACCTTACCTTGGTGCGCCAATTTGAATCCCAAAGTGGCTCATGAGAACGTAGCCTAGAATATGGCCATTTCAGGCCTTGGCAAACGGATGATAGCAGACGTTTTGCTGCAGAAATACACTGCACCGACCAGATGAGCCGCTGTTCTTCCCGTCAGTGCTTCTTGCTCTGCCAGATCTTAAAACCTGCAGATTAGCTAACTAGCTAGCAATTTACAGAACCATTAGCCAACTACAAGGTAAAGTCAACACTTGTAATGAACTTTTCTTTAGCTTTTATTAAACGTTTCAGAAGCATCACACAAATAACTACCCAATTTATAAACACTAGATTAACACTCAGCCTCTTATACGATCAAATAGCACAACCCAGTATATATAACCACTAGATTAACACTCAGCATCCTATACGATCAAATAACATTACCCAATTTATAACCACCAGATTAACACGGTCTCCTATACGATCAAATGCAGAGCATCTCTTGTATTTTAACTAAGAGCTAGCCATGTAGCTAGCTACCTTCCTTCAGTTTTTTAGGTCTGAAGACGCAGCCTACCTTCTTAGCTACACAGCACAACTGCGATTAGCTCTCTGACGACGACCAACAGCTGTCCGAGGCGAGCAGATAGTCTTAGCCACCCAGCTCTAAAACGTCAGTCTGGATGCCAAGCAAAAGGTTATAACCTACAAGATCAGTAGTCGGTAACCTTATCTGCGGCCTTACTATGGCATGTGTATTGCAAAGTGTACATTGTGGTGCTCCAAAACGGAAGTGAGCCGATGAGGCAGCAAAAAATATTCAACTAGACGCGGGACTTGGAATCGATTCTTGTTTCCACGGGGCCGTGGGGTTCAAGCCAACTAAAAGAAAACGTCATAGCGTTAATCTATCATTAATATCGTTAAAGGGGAAGATTTGACTACGTTTGAACATAATTTGTTTCTAAGAAATATGAACATGCACAAGCAATTGTAGATTAATTCAGAAAAAAATTCTTTCAGAATCTTAGTCCCTCACCTTTCAAGTGCTCTGCACATATGAGAATTTCTTCAAGACTGATGGAAAAGCATGCAGCTGGAGAACACTACTAGTGTGGAGCTGAGGAGAACAGCAAAGGGTGGCTACTTTGAAGGATGTAAAATCTAAGATAAACACATATTGACTATCACAGCATAATCACATATGTGTTACTTCATTGGTTTGATATGTATCTTTTTTATTATTATTGCACAAGCGCAGGCTCTAAATACAAGATCAATAGAGGCTGGAGATAAAATACCAGACTGTGTCATGGTTAGTTAAAACAGTTTTAACCAGTTGTTCCTGAAAGTATCTAACATGTTTAGAACATCAAGCCCACCTTTACATCTTTGATTAGACACAATGTATTAATTTTGTGAGGTTTCTGCTTCCAAATAAAGTGTGTATCATTTTGGATTTTGTTATTAACAAATAAAGTTAGTCAGGACTAAATGAGGTGGGACAACCCCTCTGTCTTAGAAAGAAGAATTTTGCCTAAAATAGATAAATATTTTTGTAACCAACTATTAAATCTGTTACATCTTCTAATTGTGAGATCCTATTTTCCCTTCCAAAAATGAAGATGCTCTTTAGGTTTGTATTGTTTGACATTATCACTCGATGAAATTATCCAGACACTTTTGATCAATTCTATAATGCAACATAGTGGCAGGCTGCCCTTTCGTTAACAGTCCAGGTCATGGCCACACCGGGAGTTGAACAAAGCACGCAAAATGTGTGCTGAATTAAAAGCATTTAATTTTTTTGACCTAGTGTACTTTAATGTACTTTAGTATGAGTATACAGAAAATGTGCTAGAGAAAATGTATGAATTACAACCACCATCTAGTCATCAGTGTCTATGGTCTCAGTTATGTATTGATTTGTAGAGATTTTTTGAGGGTCTTTTCCTTTGACCTCATGTCTTTCATGAATAAATCAAGTCTATGGATGCTTCTTGTTTTGCTAATTCACAATCAGTGTTACACAATCAGTTCACTGAATATGTACGGGATTCATTTTGAGGATCAGGGTTTCAGGTCAGGGTAAGTCCTGTGAGGTGAATTTAAATGTTGTCCTGGTAAAGTGTACATTGTTGGCAAAGTTACAAAATGGGTCTTTGAAAGCAAGAGAGAAATTGACTTAGTGTTTCAATGAGTACTGAAAGGAGATTGGAGTGAAGCCAGTTTTGATTCAATGTATGATGGATTTATTTTTTCCTTTATCATTGTAGTACTTTAAATTGGCCCTAGGTGGCATCTTTGGGGGTTTTATCGCGAATTCGATCAAATTTACTCTATTAACTGTTAGTGGTGAAGTGGTACTATCTGTGATATACAAAGAGAAGTTCTAAAACGTTATCACTCAGAATCTGATTACATTTATTCTAGTAACTGTTAGTGGTCACTGTCATCCTATCCGCAGAATATTGTGTAAGCAAAGATGCTGAACATTGAATACACGTCAAAGGGAATACAATAACGATGGATGTTTCTGGATGTAAGTCACAGATCCTAGGGACCTTTTTCGGCAGTGTAGTTGTAACACAAAAGTTATGACTTTGTTCAGATGCCCACTTCAGAAAATGAGGTGTTTCAACACTCCCCCTAGTTACAAAATTGTGTGCTCCAATAATGGGAGTAACTAGGGGTGAATGATGAAACACCTCATTCTCTGCTGTTTTGTATGGTGATTATAATAAAGTGGCTTCTTCCAATTCCAACTTTGATGATGATAGTGTACTGTACATAGGCACTGTGTAAAAGCACCTACAATGGAAACTAGTCCATCTACCCAAGACTGTCAGACGTCTCTGATACCAAGTGAAAGGAAATGAGCAGAACTTTGAACCTAGTGTTACATTGTCATTATTATATGTACAGCACTGAACAACCACAGTGAAATCAGTACTTGTAAAGTATTCTGTGAGAGCCTTCTTGTAAAGTATTCAGTGAGATTTTTCTTGCCCCACCTTGCCAGCTGAGCAAGTTTCTCCAGTTGCAGCATTGGCATTTTCCTCACAGTGGTGTTTTGGGTTTATCAATTTACAGGAGAAACATGTTTACCTCCAAAAAGACCACATAATATTACCACAGACTGGCTAAAAATGATTTATTGTTTAACTTAAAAAGTATCTGGTTGCCTAAAAATGTGAGCTTAAATAGTAAACCAACACAGTGTGAAACCAGCTGTCTTTACATGAAAGCTAAAACAGCAGTGTAAGTAATTTTTTCAGTTAAAACAATTGTGACATTTTATTCAGTTAGCTTAATCTCAGGAATATTATATGTGCAACGTCAGGGCCCAGTTTTCTTTTTAGTGCAACAATAGAGACAGATAAATGACATGTTCTCTGATAACAACTCAGAGGTAGGGGCAGGGGCCTTGTTTCTATTATTACCAGTACTGCCTGGTGTTGACAACACGTTGCTGCAATATAAATGCTCTTCTGATATCCATTTATGGACTCTTTTGATGTCATTTTTTTTGGTCAAAGGCCTGCTTGGCTGTGTTTTCAACACAATTCTGTTGAGGTGTTGGTGAAATGATTTCTATATGACTCCTCCCCCAGCCATTACAGGTGTGTGACCCACTTGTGCAGAAGCCCTGCACCATGGTAACAAGCACTATGCCCACATCTTCCCTGATGAAGATGTTGCTCTCACCTGCTTTACGCAGCTGTTGTAGTGCTTCAGATTTTGGTTTTGTGTTTTCACTTCTGCTGTTTCATTTCCACATTTGTTTTGGTGTTTAAAATTTTGCGGTTGGCGTTTTCCCACGGCTTTTTGGATAATTTTATTTTATTTATTTTTGCTGTTGCTTTTTCTTATTAGCGGTTATATCTTTTTCCCCAAATCTCCAGTGTAGTTCACATATTGTTGTTAAAGGTATGTGCTTCCTGGAAAATTAAACAGAGGGAATCACACACAGGAAGGTACCAGTACCAGTACATAAACTAATTTTGCGGTAGTTAATAAATACATAATGTAGCTGTATATAACAAAAAGAAACATATGGCCGTAGATTTCTTTCAAATTCATAGTCTCACATGTTCAGAAAACCTAAACATTTTTTGTATGAATTGAAGCCATGTCTGTGCTCTCCTTCAAGTATAGCTATGGTGAGCTACAACTAATTCCTGTGGTGAAACTGCAGGGGGCGTAGTTAAGCTGCCGTTGATTCTTTCTTGGCCTCCTTAGTCACAGTAGTAAACAACATGGATTTTAACACAAAACATCTAAAAAGGTTTTAGACGTAAAAGGTTCTAAGCAGAAGTATTATGCTTTTTTTTTTCTTTTGCACATTAGTTTACCTTATTACTTGCTTATTTATTTAGCTCCAGTACAAATAAAATTTACTCTTCAATTAAAACTGACATTCTGCATCACCTTAGAGTCAACTACTTGAAATCTAATAGAACAGCAAAAACAGTACCACTTTCCGACACTTATGCTAACTTATGAAGCCATACAGAGAAGCACCGAGTCAGAAGTTTTTTTGTTTTTTTTTAAAGAAAAAGTTTTATCAATTTGTATTACTATTACTTCCCACCCTAATTTCAAAAATAATCCCTCTTTTTTGCCCATGATGAATCTTCACCTACCCATCGCCTCCATGGTTCCCATCGTTCTTGTCTTCTCATACTTGCTTCCCATATTCAATTTAGGGATCTGGGTTCTCCAGTAATGTCACCCTTTAAAAATCCCACTTCTCTCAGCAAAAAATGCAAAAAACAGTGTGCTGAAGAATAAAAACATCAACCGATTTGATGACTCTTCATTCAGGCCGTTTCCTGCTTGTGGGAGAGGATATGGGATATGGGGAATTAACAGTAGTAGATAATGTCCACCCTTCATCAGCATCAGCACCCTTCAGACATTAGAGAAGCAGGTGTTCAAAGGCCACAGGACACAGACGTTGCTGGGCAACCCATTGCGTCATCTGTGAATGTGGACAAAATTGTAGTAGTGCAGTAATACACTAGTGGCTTAACAAACACGACGATGAATTAACCCTGATGGTATACGGAAGGCTCCTTTAACGTGTTGTCCTCCAGGTGTGTTTAAGTTTTGTTTGGTATATCACAGCTTATCACAGTTGTTTGGTTTATCACAGCTTCGCTAAATTTCAACACAAGTGGTGAAACAGTTACTTTATTAAAAGCTTGTTTATTCTGGGTAATTTACAGCATAAATATGCCTTCTGTATGTACACCATGAAAGCACTTAAAATTAAGCATATGAATGTGCCTTAATTTCATAAAATATTAATGCTTTACAATTCTTTACATCTATTCTTTATTTCTTCAAGGATTAATCTTTGTCTATGTGCAAATACATTTTTTCAGAGACAGGCTTTTGCCCTTGCAATAATAAATCTAAAATATTATGCCTTAAAGACCCTGTACAAATAAACTATTTTCGCCCATTTACAGTTTTAAGTTGAAGTTAAGCGTACTTCTATGTTGCACGTGACGGTATTAAATGAAGAGACAACATACAAAATATAACCTCAAAAAAATTGTCCAAAACATGCATCTACCTAAACGCAAAACTTTTGATCTACACTCTCATCTCTAAAATGGCATCTGTGAATTGAAAAGGAGGTTCCGTCTCCAACTATTGCTTGCATGAGGGTTTCTGGGTTTGACTATAGCAAGCAGCACTGTAAATGCCAACACTGCTGTAACGGCGCACAGCGAACAGAAAGAAAATGTGGGGATTGTTAGCTGGACCTTGAGGACTTCAGGCTGTCTGGAGAATGGACTTGCAAGCAAATACAGCTGATGGGGTCAGAAAATAACAGTAAGGGAACAAGAGCCTGAATATATAAGTAGCCAAAATGTCAACTACACTTTCCATTTGGATTTTAAAATTAATTCTTCCTATACATTTTTTTTTTCCAAATCCTCTTCCAATGTTTCAGGTATAATTGAAAGAGCTATATTTAAATCTTTGTCAAACTAAATTATGTTGTTTTTTTTCTGCTAGTAAGTCATATTGAATGTCCAGTTGCCAATCAAGTTATTGGCAGCAAGAGACCCCATTCTGTTAAACTGAGATCATCTTTGTTGGTATCTAAGGAATATTTGACCCCAAAATACTAACATGGCTAAATGACAACATGAAATAAATGTAAAAGGGAAGATGTTAGCAATATATCACATGCATAGTGCTAACTGAGCCTCACCCATTTACAATTCTTTTAGCAATATTAGCATTTGTGTTTAAATATTCCTTTGTTTCAGGGAGAAGCTTAAATAAGATCAGCAGAAATATGACAGAAGCTACTTTAAGTGGATTTTACAATTGCTATTTGACCTTTCACCTTAAAACATTTGACATGATCTTTGACTGTTTGACCTATGGCAGATGTGTTGTGTGATTCATAGGTGTTCACATGTGGAAGATGGTCTCAAACTCATTGAGGATGAACTCAATGATTTGGTTCTGGAAAACCATGTACATGGTTAGGTTCGCCGACTCCACTTCCGGCTTGAGCAGCGTCGGGCCGAAGACGATGGCTATGTTCTGCACTGTCATCCTGTTTTCCTCACCGTGTTCAATTACTCTGAGGGTGAGAAAGCCATACAGAGAAGCACAGAGAGTCAGAAAGACCACCCCCTGGATATATTTCCAGAATATCAGGTCGGCTAAATTCAATGTCCTGTTGACTTCCATTCGTATACAACAAATTAACGTGAATTCTAAATCCTAACTTTTATTTTGAAAATGCTGATAACTATGGCACCTGCGCCATTCTCTGTATAATAAGGGAAAAAAGAGAAACATACTTCCTTAAATGGCTGAACAGGGTCTCCATTGTGTCGTGATTGGATGCCGGTAAAGACTTCACCAGATCACTCATATAGGATACTCTACTGTTGTAGTCAGGAATTTCTATCACAAATCACACAGACACACACACACAAATCTGGCCTCAATGTCCTGCAAAAAGCACCACACTCAGTCTGATTTGTCCAATCTATTTAAAAAGAACAAATTATAAATAGTAGGTGAGTAAAATCAAAGGTCTAAATAAATGAGAAACTAAAAGAAATGTTAAAAGGTAAAGTGCTAAAAGAGATCAAGTAAATTAATAATAACAAGAACTAAAGATGCTTTGCATTGTTGATAATTAAAAGTTAAAATTTAAAAGCTAGAAGAGTTAAATTAACAGTGTTTAATGAGGTGCAAGTTTAGGCATATAAGATTTTTAAATTCTGATTTAAGAATTTGGCTGGACTAACTGATTAGTTCCTAATGCTGGAAGCCAATATAAGGATTTATTAATGGGGGTGATGTGTTCACATCTTTTAGTCTTAGTGAGATCTCTGGAAGCTGCATTTTCATTCATCTCAAGATGCAGGATTGTCTTTTTTGGGGAGTCTTGTTAAGTAACCATTACAGTAATCAATTCTGTTAAAAATGTAAGCAAGTCTGGTTTAGTCAGGAAATCTCTAATCTAGATGATGTTAAGTGCTGATTTAGTAACTGTTTTGATATGGCAGCTAAATCTGAAATCGGTCCATTCCTATGCAAGATTGTGAGCTAGCTTTTTAGATCCAAGCCCCAATTGGCAGCTTAGTCTCTGTTTTTCATTGCTCTTTTATCTTTATTCAACTGTAAAAGGTTTTGGTCGATCCAGTTAATGGCTGCTGGCTGACAGGCAGCTGTAATAAAACAAAGGAAACGATAGCGACGAATATGAGGTATTGGTCTCTGCAGAGACTAAAGAGAAACAAGGAGCAGGTGAAAATGATTAATTCAATAAGCAGGAGATTGGGACCAAGGAAGTGACTATGACTGGAGTATGACTGGTGGGAGCAAGTTGGTTTCCCTGGCTTGACGTCAACCACAGTGTGATGACGGCAGATGTGACCTGAATCCTTTTAGAACTTTTCCTGAGAGTTCATCCCACCTTTGATGTCTATAAGAATTTTATGGTAACAAAAGCAATTAAGACAGAATCTGTATTTGAACAAATCATCAAGTACTTTAATTAGAACAGTCTCAGTATGGGTAGGCTGAAATCCTGACAGAATTCTGAAATCTAAAACTACTTGATTTTCTCAATGACCTTTCAGGTTTAAAGTGGATCTGTAATTACATAGAGTTGCCTCCAGAGTTGCTTTCTCAGGCAAGGATTCCAGCAGCAGTTTTTAGTGTGCTAGATAAAGTGTCTGACATATTTGAGGCATTTACTACCTGAAGCATGTCTGCTGCTACTGAATGAAACATGTTCTTTAAAAAAGAGAATGGCCCCGTTTCCAAATATTATTGCGGAAAGATCATCTTAAATGAGTGTACTTAATGCAACACTTTCTCTGCAGCCAAAGATCTTTGTTTTATAATGCGTTTTGCGGAAACCCAACCCTGGTTGGTAAGGTGTAGATTCTGGAAGAGGATGATTTGAGGTACCTCACTGAATTGATTAAAATGCAGTTGTTAACACTAAACTGGGACAATTTAACCATGGTATCATTATGTGGTGATAGGGAGGATTCAGGCTCATTTGGGGATATAGACATACCAACATTTAGTCTGTGGACTAAAAAAAGGAAATTCATTACATTGCTTAGTTGATACTAATTCAGGGGCAAAATATGTAGGTGAATTTGTTAGTTTGTCAACCATGCTAAATTGCTAATAGGATAGATGTTTTTGGAGAAAAGAACATCGTCTATTACTCTATTGTAACCACATAGCTTTTTCACACTTCTGGAAGATTTCTTTGTGTACAAGAAGTTTGGTTTTACGCCTTCTGCATTCACTCTTCCTATGTTCTCTCTATGAGAATGAAAGGAGAAGCTGGTGCTCACTGATTCCCTGCACAAAGCTGTTGAAGTGGCTATAGGGGAACAGGGGCTCCTGCAGCTCCCGGAAGAAGAGTTTCAACGCTCCAGTGATGACGTGGATGTCCCAGTGACCCTCCTCCAGGTCCAAATCCTCTGCAGAAAAGAAAAAATGATATGGTGAGATCTGTAGTAGCACAAAAAATTGTAGTACGACAAAAAGAAGCAGTGCACTAATCTTTGAGAATTAAAAAACCACCAAATATTATTAAATTAAGATATATTTTAATAGCACAGAAAATAAAAATTTTTAAAGATAAGAAAAACAATGAATACCATGATCAGCCTTGAAACGCAGTTTCTGAATAACGGCCAGGTTCCCACTCACTCTGTAGATTCCATCAACCCCCAAACCTGTAAGAAAACATATCTGAAAAAATGAGCTTACAACACCTTTGCTGCATCATTCAAACTATATAACACTTGATTTAGTTTTTGATCCAACACATAGCAGTATACCACACCTCTTCTTTCCACTGTTCTTATACACTTCTGCACAAAAGTAGGCACTGTTTGTCTCTCTTGGGCGCAGAGATTTTGCAGGTGACAGCCGAACACATTTTCTGCGTCAAACAGGAAAATAACCAGTGAAAATAACGACCTAAAACCCCTATGGAACACATGAAGAAGGGTCTTTGTCTCACCTCTAATATAGCCCTTGTCTTTGACCGACTGCAACGTGGGCCTCTTGAGGAGAAACTTGCGGAGCTTGTTACGGACCTTCTTGGGGTCTGGTTCACTTGTGGAGTTGGTAGAAAAGTTTCGCCCTGCTGACAGCCAAGCAGAGAGACATCACACACTTTTGCTGCCTCGCCGTGTAAAGGTTCCATTGAAATGTGCTGCTCAATCTCAAAAAGGGCTTCTTATAAGTACTAAAGAGGAGTGGAGCTCTAAAGCCTGTGTAGATTTAAAGTTTAGAGCATAGTTAAGGCCGCATTCTTCACCCAAGTTACCATTGCTCATCCTTCTCTTGTCTACGCCTGATCGGTCTTCCTTGTCTGTGCTGTAAGACTTCTCAATGATCTCCTCTTCATCCTCAGAGTGGTGGTGATCCATGTCCTGAGAGAGAGAGAGAGATATTGAGAGCAAGAGACAGAGAAACACATGAGATACAGAGATAGAAAGAGAGAAACATACCAACAGACCAAAATAAAATTGTGAGCCTCAGTGAGATTCATCAGAGCCTTTTAAAACCATAAGTATGTAAATATCACTTTGCATTACATGTTAACGCTATCAACTCAATAATAATATTTGGGATGGGAGTGTCTGCGGGCAGGGGCCTTACCAACAGCCGAATGGTATCTATTATGACTTTGTGCCAGTCACTGATGATGGCATCAGTGTCATATTGAATCAGGAACTCTGCACCAGCCCGACTCTTCAGCTAAAAACAAGTGAATATTCTTCACTTTACGCTGTAACACAGAGTAATATTTAATAGATGAGATTTACGAACGGATTCTTCACCGTTATACCTCGAGCACATTTTTCTTGCTGGATTTTTCCTTGGCAGCCCAGCCAATGGTTGCTCCTCTTAAGTCCACAGCGAACTCAGGGACGATTTGATTGGTTCTGCTCTGTGGGGGCATAAAGTCACTGGCCTGAATGAGTGAACCACATGAGGCAGCAGTGGGCATTAGCCTTTCATCGGTGGCACTCACCGATGCTCCACCAGGGGTGGACTTTGGGTCCTTGTGGAACGTCAGAATCCCTCCATGGAGAACCGTCCATGAGTGGGCCCAGTTCTTTCTGAAGAAAGAAACTCTGGCTTTAAAAAAGTCATGACTCACCACCACAGCCTTCAACTCTAACCCTTTTTTTTTACAGCAATGTTAATTTACAGTAAGCAGTTTTCATTACCTAACTTTTTTCCCATTTTCAGATATCTTGGTCTTGTTAAGGATTCCAGCTTTCTCCAAATTTGACACCTGAAGAAAATCATTAGTACCAAATGAGCTTGTGTTGTGATCCATGTTCTTTGGGAGTTTGGAAAGAGAAAAAGGTAACAAGTAGGATGTGATGCAACTTCAGGGAAGAGGAACAATAAACCAGCACGACGTTCTCATGACCACATTCATCCTCATATTTGCATGCGTATGAAAATCATGATTATTTGTTCTTAGTTATCTTGTTTCTTTCCTGTATATACCTGTACCTGTAGATAATATATTTTTAGGGGTTACGGTAAACAGATAATGGTAGATAAAGGTTCAGCAGAACTCTTATCTTAGGGGCACAGTTGCATTTTTGCTGTTTTACCACCAGGAGGCAGTGTCTTATTTCATAGCCAAATAGGCTGGGCTGCTGAGACACCAGCTAGCCTGGACAACTAGCCTGTGGACAGTTTAAGTACTCTATTCAGCACACAGTAAGAGTGATGGAAGAACACTGGTGGGTGGGTGTGAGAAAGAGAGACAGACAAAGGTTGAAGTTTTAGTGAGTAACGTGGTCATGGGAAAATATGCAAGTAAGAGCTACAGAGAAAAGCAGAACATGTAGTTCACTGTATCATCTCTGACTAAAAGGAACAAAATTCAGAGTTGACAATGAGTGGAAACAAAGACTAAAAGATGGAATAATCCAGCAGTTTTCATCCTAATCTCAATCTATATTGTCGGTAGCATATGATATGTTTTAGAGACAACGTTGAAAACTGCTGGACTATCCCTTTAACATGTGCAGGAATACAAGCAGACCTCTTTGTTAAAATATCACACCACCATCCTTAACTCATGTAGTTATAAGTATATGTAAAATAATTACTCTAACATAGAGCCACACATGTCCTTTGATTATAGTCACTAAATTGACCAAGGCAATGTTTTATCGCAAAAGCAAACACACTCAGAAATGTTCTTCAGAAATATTTAATTTAAAGCTATGAAAAGTTGTGTTCATTTATATTAACAAAATGTGAACAATAACACATTGGGTTCATAAACAGTCCACTATGACTGTTTCATAGACTATTTCATTTTCTTTTCCCAACTTCTGACGTAGAGCTAAGGATACAGATGCCATCTCGACTCTAAATGACTCCAACTACTCCATATGTTCTTGTTTAACGAGAACATTAAATTAGTAAATCTGACTAAACTAACTGGTACCTACTACCTTCTGCAAATCATGCCACTTTTGCCCTGCGTCAGTACCTCATGCTGAATGCAAGAGCACCATTAATGAATATAGCAGTACGTTCACATTGTTTAGCCCCAAAAGAAACTAATAAAACCAGGAGTAACAATGTAGCATCCATTCAGTCCGTATATCCAACATCAAAGACTCGGCACAAAGCGAAGCATAAAGTGAGAGTTTGCCAAATAGGAAATTTACACAATTTTTCACTTACTAGAAGTGCAGATGATCACCAAAGACGTTTAGTAACAGCAGTTTCTTTTTTTCAGTTTTGCAATGGATCTAATCGGCCTAATTTAGCTAGTAAGCACTGGAATTTAGCGTACCAAAATATGTTTGCAATTAATAATCCAATTCAATTCAGTTATAATCATATACGGTTTTTATCAATACACACTGTCTCAAAGCAGCTTTAGAGGAATCCTGTTCTAGATCTAGACCTGGACAAATGTTTACCCGAATCTTCACAGGCTTCAAACTACTTGCAATTTTCAGTAATTTTATGCAGACGTGTTTTAGGTAGCAGCATCCCAGTGCTGAATCCCAGTACTCGTTAGTTAATTAATGGTTTGTAAATGGTAATATTTAGGTGTGCTGAATTCCAGTACTCAATATCTTAATTCATCTCATAGTTCTGATGCACATCTAATAAAGAAAGTGTCTTTTTGGGTTAAGTGAAAAACCGTATAAATTCACATTTATTTTAGATTTACGCTGCTGAATTATTCCTTCAGTTCCCTCCACCACAGGTATCTCAGTCCATAAGATGAACATTAAGGCAAAAACACACTTTTTGTTGCTTAGCTTCAGAGTTCTGATTCAAATGGGTCTCGTCAGACTCGGAGACGGCAGCCTTCAACGTGGAAACCTAATAATCAGTCACAGAAGATCATCAGCGATGTAATTGTTTCTAAAGGTCAACGCTTGCCTGCAATTCATCGGATCTTTGCTGAAGCTCCAAGTCTGTATATCCCCTTGAGGTATATCTCCTGTATATACCCTGTATCTCATAGAACCTGCATCAACGATCATGTGTGGATCTGAAATGATCCGACTTACATTATGTAGCATTTCTGGAGAGCTGGAAGCATCACTGTCAGAGGCATTCCTGTGATGACTTAGAGAAAATCTCTGTTAGAGAGAGAGAAAACAAGCCTTTATCAGAATCGCTAAATCATGCTGAGTTAATTTCAAGCAAGCAAGGGGAGCGATGCCTGTAATATGTGACATAAGTCTAATACAGAAATCTAAGTTTTCTGTGGTGGAATTCTGCATTAATTATGCACTAGTTTCACCGTGTACGTCAGGCGTAGCTCAAGCAGGCCCTTAATTAATTTCTAGCAAATATCCCTTTAATGGTGCAAATTAATTTTTTTGTTTGTTTTGAATCCATACAGATTGCATAAACAGCATAAAAATGTCCCAAAACATTATCACTTGGTAACAGAGCACAGAGGTCAGGATGTAACGTCACGACACAAGTACCGTATCACATTGGTGTTTCCACAGTAATACAGGTAACATTCTATCAAATAGAAACCAAATACCAATACAAACACAGCAAAGATAGGCAGGGCTTTTTCATTTTTAATTTTTGCTCTCTTTGTAAATGTTGCCCGATTATTCTCCGCTTAAGTCTGTTTAATTTACAGCAGATTATTCACTGCTAATTCGATACATCTTCTGATCTTTCATGGTACATAACTAATAACTGTAATCTATATGCATCTTGGTTTGCTAATTGCAGTGCAGCTTTGCAGACATTTTGAGGAGAGGATTACATTAAACAAACAGCACGTCATTTGCTGTGTTATTAATAACAACAGAAATCCTCATTACCTTTACTATCATCACAAACTACATCCCACATTATAAACCAGCAGGTTACGCTGTTAACATTCTACTGCTTGTCCCATTATCCACTATATAGTCATTCAAGGATTCAGTTCCCTACTTACATGATTATTCAATTAATGAGAGAACTGTGATCAGTCTTCATTTGCAACAAGGCGTTTTATTGCTGCCTTCACTGCTAAATCACGTTGTATGTATTGCACAAAATGACCAGAAACTACACAACTACTGCATGAATACACAGGCCCTCTGTACATCCCATCACTAAAATGGGATTAAAACCCATCACTGTATATCACATAATGAAACTACTTCAGTTTCACTTTCGGTAAGTATTAGTTATTTAAGCAAGTATTAGTTATTCTTCAACTTGATAATGTTGTTAGCATAACTAGCAAACGCCTTTTAAGAGAACATGTCGATATGCTTGTACTTCGTGACATTGTACTGTAGTTCCTGTGCATCTAAGAGAAGCTTAGATGCACAGCTTCTCTTAAATAGAACAGCTTCACAACAGGATGAGTCTCAGGTGTTTTGTGCATTATGATTAGAAAGTGCCGGGTCTGCCACAAAGGGAAGAGAGACTCAGATGTGTGACTGCACCTCCCCATGTCAACAAGCACCACACCGAGTTTGATGTAAAGTGTAACAGGAAGTTAAAAAAAAAAAAAAAAAAAAAAAAGCCATTGCTGGCTGACGCCTGCGCGTTGCTCAAAACCGGAATGACGGCTCACGTGGACATGTGAGCAGCGAAGGCACATGCACCTCGTCTTGAGATCCTGTGCTGTTCCTCCACGTTCTCAACGTCCCGAGGCCGTCCTGCGGGGCCGTCCTCCATTCAGTCCCGTGGTTTGGCCCCAGGTCTGCAGGAAGCTGTAGAGGAGAGAGAGAGAGAGAGAGAGAGAGAGAGAGGGCGATCAGTGGGTACCCAGGCCTTCCTCATCAACGCTGCCATCACCATCATCGAACACGACATGCCTCGCACAAGAACACTTTCGTGATCTTGTCCCAAGTCTCTCATACTTTTGCCGTAAAGTGATTGCACAACACCACACCGGGATTCAGCAAACACCCATATGTTCAGCAAAGTGCCGTGAATTAAAAACTGAATAAACATGTCCCAACGGTTCAAAAATGCTTTAGAAGCGCCCTGCCCAATTTGTCTTGAAAAGTCATTCATAAAAATCCCTATAACACCACCAAGGGTGGAATTAAGAGTTTACCAAAGGTAAGGAATGAGAAACTATAATACCATTCAAGTTTGATAAGAAATTGTAAAAAAAAATCTCAAAGCACAGAGGTACATTAATTTTGCAAGTGCAAGGAGGTCAAAGGGAAGACATGAGAGAATATGTCTCATGAGAGTTGAGACTGTACTGTAACCAAAGACGATCCTTTGGAGGGCAAACATCCTCATTGACGTTACAAGCTGTTAAATGGCATAAATGAATTTTAACTGAATTTTAACTCGTCACTGTATTGAACGTTAATCATCCATGCGAGTGTGAACATCATAACGTATGAGATTTTAGCAGATGAATGGCTATTTTTATGATTTTTGTTGACATCATAAACATGAGAGAATGGCAGATACAAGTTAAATATTAGTGTCAAACAGGATAATTGCCACATTACTGTTCATCGACTTTTAAATTCAAACTCAGAATTCTTTGGTGTAATGAAACAGCTATGATCAATACAATGTAATGCTCAGTGCGGTTATTTTTCTTTGGGAAAAAGTAGAACATGATTTGGATCACTTGTAAAAAAAAATTCAGGCTTAAGAAAAAAATTTTATACAAGAAAACTTGGGACTTTGGGACATGGTCTTACATTACTTGTTTGAGCAATTTTATAATAAATATTTCTATGAGCAATTCTTGCATGAGAGCCATTAAAAAAGTGCAAAGTAAAGAAATGAAAACTGATTTGATTAGAATATGTACATGAAGTTCAGTTAAAGTCCAGTTTCAAATATTTAAGAAACACAAATTTTGTACATTTTTTGGTGTTTGGTTTGTTAATTAAACAGTAATACCAAATGATATATAAACATCACATTTACACTTTAGAGTGTTAAAAGACTATAAAATTGTACTTAATATCAGTGGTTTTAAAAAAAACAAACAAAAAAACAAAACAATAAGTCATGACATGAAACCCTAGTGAATCAGGGACAGATTGGAAAAAAAGGAGCTTCAAACCTCAGGTAAATTCCACTGGGACTTGGAGCCGTCTCTCAGGTAGTAGTACGTCTGCCCATGATCATCCAGAGACTTGATCCACTGTCCACACAAACATCTACTTTAAGCTGTATCCAAATATGAGAACAGCCCGCCAGTCACACACAGCCCTATAGGCCATTAAAAGCAAACCGATGCGGCAAAGCCACTTGTAGAAGGTTGCAAAGGTTAACGCCACAGGTTAAAGCACATTAACGCCACAGGCCTGTGAGGGCCATAATGGTCATAAAGGTCACAGAGGTCAAGCGTACAGTACCTGCTCCTGAGTGTACTCGCTGGTAAAGATCCAGGTTCCGTCCGCGTCTACGCTGAGGCGCCAGCCAGGCGGGGCCTTTCGATCCAGACATGCTCTCGGGATAAGTGCCTTCTTCAAGTGGGCCAGAGAGTACTCCGAGGTCAGGGAGAAGGGCAAAGGTGAGTTGACGTCTTCCTGTCCCGGGGATGCTGCGAAGTCTTCTTCAGCAGGGTAGTCTTCCTCGGGGAGGGGGGGCTAATGACAGGGGTGCAGGGCTGAACACCGCTAGTAGCAAACATAGACCTACGTGTACTGGTGTCTGGAGCATTACGCTGTTGTGTGTAGTGCACGGATCACTTACTGGTTCCCCGTCCAGAAGCCGTTCCTCTGGCCTCTCCCAGGAGCTCTCCCCGGAGACGTGGTTGAAGAAGTAGTGCCTGCCTGTGGTCTCGTCCAGCATCTGCTCCCATCCTGAGTTCCAGCACAGGGGGGAGGGCATTGCCTCTGGAGAGCAGGACGGCAACGGGGTAGCGGGCGGCTCCTTCCGCGTGGCCTCGGGCTCCATGGGTCGGCCAAGCGGGGGGTCCCACGTGCTGCGGCCTGTGGCGGGGTGGTAGTAGAACGGACGGCCACTCTCCCGGTCAGTGTGCGCTTCCCATTCCTCGGAGCCGCGGCATGGAGCGTCGGGGGAGCCAGGAGGGTTCGACGTGTCCGACGCACCCCAGGAGGAGGAGAGGACGGAGGGGGTAGCTGCGGTGACGCTGCGCCGGAGCCTGGGGACGTTTACGTAGACCGCGGACAGGTCGTCATGCTCTACCTGCGAGAGCGGAAAACATGAGATCAGCAAAATGATAAAAGGGGCTTGTTGTGAATGGGGCATGAATGTAAGAGCAGAAATATGACAACCATTCTAAGAGCAAAAGCACTCGCATGATAAGGCCGTTACTCTGCCACATAAAATGAAGAATGAGGCCTTTATTATTGGTTGGCACACGCAATTTGATGGTGCTGAACTGACGCCAGATAATTACGCACAAACACACATGAGCAGCAAGTGGAACATCTGCCTTACCACCTCCATAAACAAATGATACACTGTTAAAGTAACAGTGTGTAGGATGCTGACTTTTAGACTAGACAACAGCACCCACGCGACATTGTTTTGCCCTGTTTGGAGGTACACGGAAGTTTCTTAATAGCCTGTAAGTACGCTTGCTTAAAAAACATACTTCCTTTAGAGACAGGAAATAAAACAAGTGAGCCGTGTTAACGAGACAGACGTCTCAAGACGGGCATGGCATATTGTCACCGTGTTTCTATGTATACTGTTTAGGCAGTTACAAATGCCAGAGAACAGTTCTTTGGCCACAGAGCAAATTTAAGAAACATCTCAACACAATCTAAAGATGTGAAAAATCTAAATGGCTTTGTGACCTGTTACCATGAAAATAGCTTTTGAGAATAAAGTTCTGATCTTTCCAACCCTGGCAAGTATAACCAGAGTTTTTCATTGGGTGTTGGGAAAAATGCTGTCATGTTAAAGGAATTCCTAAGAAAGTTAGTATCAGAGTTCTTAAGAAATTCTTCAGTTACTGCTAAACAGTTAAGGTAAACGGCAAGATCTGTTTAACAGACAACAGAAACATACACTTTACTGAACATGCATGACAGACACACATTCAGGCCTCTTGAATGACAAATTTTAAAGACCAATCAATTTAATACAATATCATCCAGGTTAGGATAATACTGCTACACACATGCAGAAGGTTTGAGCTCTAGCTGAAATCATAACATCTTTGAAGAAGAATGTAGCAGCTCTGAATTAAGTAGGACTCATGCTGAAGATGAGACCCACACACACCTTAAGACCATAAAGGATAAGCATGAAGTGTGTAACAGAGTGGAGATGAAGGCTACACCCTGAGGAACCAAGGAACCGAGGTCTGGTGGTTCAGAGAGGTGCGGTCTGGAGCTCACCTGGAACCTCAGGAGAGGCCTCTTAGAAGGTACGCCTCTTTTGACATGTCTCTGAGGGAGACGGAGTGGGAAGGAAAACAAAGGAAGAAAACAGGAAAGAAAGTACAAAGGTTAAAACCCACAACTTGGTGTTAAAAAGGGGTTGACCACTAGCCCCTCCCCTTTTTTCTTTCTACGTCCACCGTGTTCACTGGAACATATTCTATTACACAGCACCAATACGACGTGATGGGGCAGGGTGTATCTGAGAACAAGAAATGGAAAGTTGTGAGGGAATGTGACCAAAAAAAAAAGAAAAAAAAAGAGAGAGAACAAGTGCTTAAGGGAATTATGAAATTCCCCACTGCGAATGTATGCCACCTTTTCCAGGATAAAATTAGATGAGCTCAATGCGTTGACCCAACAGAGACAGCAATATACCCTGCATATGTCACTTTACAAGTAGGCTAAGAGAAAAAGAAAGAACGAACAGGAGAATGAGGAAGAGGCAGAGAGAAGGAGGTGACAGAGAGCAGGAGGGACTGAGAGACACCGAGACTGGATGAAGGAAGTATAAATGGGGGATTGATGGACAGATAGAGGGCCACTATAAATTTTTTGCACCAAGCAAATGCAGTGCCTGAGGTCATTCATTACCAACAGTCAACAATTCATCACGCTCGCATTACTGATTGGTACAGTGGTTTTGAATGAGGCAGACCAGACAAACAGTTTAATAGGAGTCAAGGGACCCAATAGATCACGCCCTAAACAGTAACTTAGTCAATAACTCTAGTGGATGTTTCACGTGCTATAACCCTAGTGCGAGTGTGTTTTGGCAAGAGTGTATTGGCAGGGTCTGACACTGACACACATTTGACCCAGAACTCTTGAAGAGCACTTCCCCATAACACAGGACGCACGCTCTGTGACACGTTAAACTGAGGCACTAGCCGAACCAGAGGGCGTCTCTGCAGGAAGAGAGAGTTTGACAGGCTAGTAGCAGCCAAACAACAATTCGTGATACAGCACTCTTTCTGCTATAAAACAGGACCTAAAACATAATGCAGGGGTTTTGACTGGTACACACACGTGGTCCACACACAACTTCCTGCCCCTTCCTTCCTCACTCACTCACTCACTCACACACACACACACACACACGAGACTGCACAACGAATCTATTGAATCAGCCCGACACATCCTATAAGTACCTCTTCTCATCGCGCCAAGACACGTGTAAGTGGCTCCTGGTAGTTTAGAAGTTCACACTTTCTTGTAGAACTTACAGGACCCCGAAAAACGGAGCGGATCTCCGAGCCGATTGTGCCTACCTGTGAATCCAGAGAGAAGGCCATAGCGGTTCTGGGTCGGCAGTTTAGCTGCACCTTGGAGTAATAATCCACCATGGTGCCATCCAGGACGTCCCAAACCGTCATATAACCAGTCAGGTAAGAGCCAGGATGGAGAAGAGGGGGCAGAGGGGGTGGGACAGCTACCCTGCAGCAGGTGTAGTTCCTTCAGCCCTGGCCATGATTCCCCCGCGCAGATGTCAAGCCCTGTGTGCACGCTACAGCGAGAGCATCCTCTCCGAGGCACATCTGCTCACGCTTATGGACGAAAAACGAGAACTGGCTTGTGTGTGTGAGCAGGGGAGGGGAGGGCCACAGAGAGAGAGAGAGAGAGAGAGGGGGGGGGGGGCTGTGGCGTGGGTGGATAGCAGTGTGGTACCAGACCAGACTGTTCAAAGAAGAACAGGGTTAAAAAGAGGAAGAATAAAGGTAGGTTACAGATGGAGGATTTGGAGAACAAATGATTTTACCCATCAACATGTCAGAGCTTGACAAGAAATCTTTCACAAACTCAGGCAAACACAGTTCATTGACACTTTGAAACAGAGAGGTTTCATGTTTAAAAACGTTCATTTTTTTTTTTTACCCGTTACATGCTCACAGCCACAAGAATAAAACTTAAAAAGTATGTTGATGGGTCTATCTCAAACCAAACAGATTTTTTAAATCTGCTCCCTCATGTTTTTGATCTCATAATTTCAAACAGCATCTAAGTGCTCGTGCACCTTTATTTTTAAGCAAAGATCTGCTCACATTTCCGGTCTGGTAATACGAATGAAAAAAAGAAAAAGAATCACACACTATAGTTACACCATAAGCTGCAGGGTAAAGCAGGCAACAACACAAGGTGAGATTTTCAGATATGTATAATCATATTCAGAATGTAAACAAATGGCTTTGTTAAAGATATCACAAAGGAGGTCATAATAAAGGACTTGACTGCTGCAGCCAAACATTTGCACTTAGAAACTTCTTTTTACACTTAGAATGCCATTTTTACACTTAGAATGCCATTTTTACACTTAGAATGCCATTTTTACATGGCATTTACAGTTCCCACTAAAAACAGGCTGGAAGTTCCTATACTTTCCAAAGACTGGATACTAAGATGGAACTGATCAGAGGTAGTTATTAAAAGACATGTTGCATGAATATTTTTGCACTGAGTAGTTTGGGCAATGAAGCAGGAACCATCCACCAGCCAGAGAGAGAGAGAGAGAGATGGTTGCTACATAGCTTCCTTTCATGAGCTGCAAGGCTGAAGAGTCGTACGTGTTTCTCTGTGTTTGTATGTTTGCATGTGAGAGACCTTAGACAAAGCATGCATGGGCATGTCTTTCCAAACAACCAAACGTTACCTCCAAAACACACCTACTGGGTTGGAAGGATGGAGCTAAGGTGGAGATCCCAGCTCCTCAGATGGGCCCCAGCTACTGTGTTGCCACCCCGGAGCGGAGCTTGGGTAGTAACATCACCACAGCACAAACTGATCTCAGATCTGCTGTCAAGCACCAGCACTGGTGGCCCAATCCTATTTTCCTATTGCGAACGCTACACACAGAATTCCTCCTGCTCATTGTTTTGACTGTGTGGTCTCCCGTTTCCTTCAAAGACTTAATAGCACCTCTGAACCTGCTCCGCTTCAATATAATTTTACAACCCCCTGAAGCTCGTGTTTTAGTGGTGATAGGCTAGCTGGTTATGGTTTTTCTGAGCTGCTGTTGTCCTAGCACATGCAGGCCAGTACGGATGGATGGGGGTTTCTGTACCAGACACTTCTGTTTTGCGTCCGCTTTTACACATCACAGTCAACGGCTAAAGACTTCCTGGAACAATTCAGGAAGGAGGAGGGGAACCCCACATGTCTAAATCAGACTTCCTGATGCCAGAGTAGTTTGTTATTCAAATCCTCAGCAAGAGCTTTAACCTGCAAAGGACCAGGGGTTTTCATTCAGCATTTTGTGATGCTCTTTGATGCTCTCATTTAAATAAAAGTGTTTACTAAAACAAGAGCAGAATTTCAGTTCTTTCTTACTTTGAAGCATGACCAACTGTCATCTGTAAAGTACCTGACAGCATTCACTAATAAATTACCTTTGTAACTGACCTGTAACAAAAGACAATGAAAAAGAATGTGGCAAGTCGGTTGTATGCATCAACCTGTATGTACAAACGTGCCGTGGCATCTGTTAAAGGCTACGTTTTTAGAAGAGTGTCAGGCCAAACTCAGGCGTATTTCCCGCTGAAGTCGAACGCCACAGCAGGCTTGTTGCTTGTAAAAGACACTGATGCCAAATGCAGAAAGACTCAGAACACAGAATTTTGGCCGGAGCCCCAAATGGACTTCAAAACCAGTTCTCACTAATAAGGACACACACACACACACACACACACACACACACACACACACACACACACACACACACACACACAGAAATAATGCAGTCGATATAGTGCCAGACAGTATGTTTAAAAAAAAAATCTATTTTTTAATTTGTGCTAAAATATTTGCTATATTGATATTAAATTATATGCTAGTAACATTGTTAGCAGAAAATGCTCAAATGGTACTATAGAACTACAATTTCTTAACTTTTTTTCAAAGACTATTAAATGAATGAATACAGTAATGACCATCAATTAATGTGTGTGACATTCTTGTAAAAATCTGGATATATCAGTCTGGATTAGACCGATATAAGGTTTATCACTGAACGAGCTCGGAGGATCTGGCATAACAATGGTGATTGAAGAAGGCCAAGACTGTTCCAGCCACGGTTGTGAGATCGCGCACCAGCCAGCCATTGCCGTGTCCATGCAGATATGAGGAAAACGGAGGCCTTAATCACACCACATGCATGGCCGCACGCACGCACACACACGTGTACACAAATTTGCGCACACGCACAGTGCCTCGGACTTGCACAGAAGGGCTATTGAAAGCAGCATTCATGCAACACTCACCTCTGCACCCTCCCTCTCACCATTACATCATCAAGCACAGCCCGGAATCCTGGATTACTCTGCACACTGTTAAAAAGAGGGGACTCGTGCACCAGAGCACATGCTCTGTGAACGAGCAAAAACTCACTAAGCACCACCCCAACCCACTCGTACACCCATATTTGAACACCATGTCGCAGAGGAAGAGCCTCTCCATCCGTTTTATCCGAGATAAAAGTTGGCAAATACCTCAACAGCACTGTCGGAAAGATCAGAGCGGAACAGAAACCGGTGACCTGCGGGTAAACGTCCAGCATCGGTGAACGTTTCTAGAAATACAAAACGTGCATGCAAAAAAGCAGAACCACTGTGTTGACTCTGACCATCGTCACAGGCCCGTTCGGGATGACCCTTACCACGGCCGTTGGAGGTGGTGCTCGCCGGGTGCTTCCATTTCACGACGTTGAAACCGTTTAAACCAACAGCGACTCGTAAAAGCCAGTGAGCCACAACTAAAGCACAAATCTAGCAACTTGGGAAACTGACAAATTGGGTTGGTTCAATATGGGGCATAAACTGTATTGATAACTAAAGAAATGTCTGGCTGAACCGGGAACAGTTCAACACCTCGCTGTAACGTCTATAAAATGGAATAACAAGAACGTTGCTCTTAGGGAGGCTTGTATTGTACATCCATGTTGCGACAGAAAACAACCCGTTCATAGACTGCTATACCTCCATAGACACTGGCTGTTGGGTTATTAATGTTAGTTTTTGCCATTGAATTTCATGCTTGAATAAACTTTGAATCAGTTTACTTTTTCGAATGAGAATGCGAATTTATTTCTACAGAAAGTCTTACCAACAGAGAGGTTACCAACGGATGTAGCTCACTTCGGTCCTGTACTGATATTTTATTCCATATAAAACAACACTTACATGTGATGCAATCGACAAATGCAGAGCCCTTTCTCCAAACGGAAAATCACTTATTGATCATGTAGGATTCACACCATTTGTTTCCAACCCCCCCGTTGAGAGTTGAACCACAAATTGTCAAACCAGCCTTAACACGAATCCAGAGTTCATAAGCAGAAAAACAAAGTAACAATGATTATTTTATCAAACAAACCAAGAACACATATTTTTTAAAAAATCTACAAAACTTTACACAGCATGAAAGCTATTCCCACCCCCAGTGGTTTTGGGCTGACAACTGGCATGAGGAAAGCCATCTTTTTTTCCTAACATGTCTAGGTAAGACCACAACAATGCACTTTAAAAATCACCACTAAATTTGAGATCAACAGTCTCTAAGTCCCCATAAGCGTCCAGAGTCCCAGCACAGTTTGCTCAGTAGAATAAACCCAAAGTAAATAGTAAAAGGCCACTTTGACATGGCAACACTACAAAGCCTGATAGGAACAGGTAGCAAGTAGCGACTCCAGCACAGGACAATATCCTCCACACACAACCACTACTAGGCTTTGGAATGGCTGGAATAAACACACGCTTTACCACAGTTCCATCCAAGCTTACACGATATTCCCTCTGATACGCTGACAGAATCAGCTGACAGAAACTGGAAGTTTGAAGCTACATGTGGTCAGGGGCCAATCTGTGATGAAGAACCAGTACTTTACCCTATACAGCACATGCGTACAATGCACAGGGCCACATGCTTATCGTCTCACAGAGCTCCAATATGTAAATTACTATAGTGTGTGTGTG
>JAOXYF010000012.1:15467048-15491559 GCA_028565775.1 Sternarchorhynchus goeldii | reverse complement strand
ACACACATACATACACACACACACACACACACACACACACACGAGATATCTAGGGGCTGATTAATGCAGACAGAATATCAATCTGTGAAATTACAATTATATATCTGCATATTACAAGATCCCTTGCAATATTATTTGGAGAAAACAATTCCTTACGTGCAAGCCTGTGTTACCTTGACCAAAAGTCATGTATTGAAACAGATTAAAGAACTGATTTACAAACAGCCCTGAAGGAAACTCATCAGAAACATCAGAGATTGCTCAAGGACACACAACACAAAGTATTTGGTGGGAGGGCTCATTTACTGTGGCTTCAGTACGTCAAAGGCAGGTAACCACGGTGATGATTATAAAATTATATAGGGGGGAAAAACAGAATGAACAGCACACTCTCACAAACACAAATTCATAGGCGTCTGCATGAACCAGCTTGCACAAAAAAATTACAGACGTGTCGCAAAAGGGCTAGGACAATCTGAACACAGAAGCTTCGAGGTGCTTCTGTGAAGATGGGACTAGGCAGGCCCTTCTATCTTATACATCACCACCGACAGGACTACTCTCATATAATGGGTGTGTATCAAGAGTTCAGGCCTTTGTTCAGACATTAGATAGTCGTGGTCGATTACAAAACAAACCGGGGACAAAGAAAACTTGAACTCAAGTATGTAACAGTAGAAGGACTCCTAGTTTGTCATCATGCTACATCTGGTGTTATTGCCAAATTCATCATCAATATGATGGTTTTATTTTTAAATGGTATACACCTGCCTCAAATATACATTTTTTGGGCAGGTGGACAAAGTGTTTTTTAACCAGCTAACTGACTTTTGAACACAAATTCCAGTCACTGCTCTTACAGGAGTGGACACTATATGGTCTGATTACTGAGTGTAAAATGCTAGATCTGGAATTAGTAGATTTGAGATTCATTTGTTGCTGTAGATCACAAAATCCCTCTATACAGGTTGTCAAATTAAGTAAAATACCAAAAAGTCCATGAATGGGTCCAAGAAGCATATATGCTTGCTGAGCACAAAGCAAAGATTCCCTGCTTTAACATCTAAAAGAACACACTTTCACATTAAAATGTGCTTTAACATTAAAAGAACGGTCAATAATCATTTAGAATTTAAATGGTAGGCCTGAATTCTGGTCCAAATGACTTCAAATATAACATACACGTTACCTGCTAATAACCCAGCAGGCAACAGGCCAGTAATAGACTGCCAGTGACCACGTCTTCAGGACTGAGGAGTGAAGTCTAGTCTTCTGTTTCCCCTCAAGTCTACCACAGCTGTGTAAGCTGCTGCTCCATTGTACAAACTGGCAGCACACACTGTATAATTATGGATTATGATTCTATAACTAGTGAGCAATGACAGGTGGCAGAATTTCTTCCCCCTCTGCGCCAGACACAGACACACACACACACACACACACACGCGCTGTGTGTGTGTTTGTGTGTGTGTGTGTCTGTGTCTTAAATATTTCCACACAGTAGGAGTAGACAAAATTGAAATGTGTTTTGAGGTTGGGTTAAGTGGAGAGTAGGGCCAAAATTATTCTAAATACTCTGTTTCTGGTCACTGTCTCCATCTCTTCTTTCTCCCACTGTTCCACACAATTATCATCTTCCATGGAAACACGCATATGATCGAGACGTTCCCATAGCACTTTCTCATCCAGGAGTGGAGGAAGCCATGATCAGATGAGTCTCAACACATCTAAAATGTCACACGTGTGCATGCGTGTATACACACACACACACACACACACACACACACACACACACACACACACACACACACACAAATCTCCTCTCACACACACCTCTGGGGTCCACCAACACTGCTGAACTGTGAAACTGCATTAGCATAGTCTGACCTAAATATCCGACACTCCCAACACTTGTCTAGTGCCCACTGAACCTCAGCCATGCCACCATTAGAAGCCTGATCACTATGGAAACCAGAACTTCAGTGGCAGATTTCCAGAGGGTCCTTAGTTTCTTCGCAGAGCTAAAATGCAGAGTGGACTCCACACAGCAATGCTATTTTTTTAAAGACTCACACTGCATTAATGACACATCTGTTTGCAATGCAAGTGGATGCTATGGCAGAAATTAAATTTGGAAACTCAAAGAAAAAGATCTGATCTACACTGGTTTCACCTACTAGAACATCAGCTCTTGGCTTGCACAGCAGATGAAGGACCTCTGTCTAAAACAGCCTGTCTCTCTGGAAACCTTGTGTACCTCAGAGCAATTATTATTATTATTATTATTATTATTATTCTCTCCCTCTCTTACACACACACACCTCTCTCTCTCTCTCTATCTCACACACACACACACACACACACACACACACACACAGACAGATACCACAAAGCCAATTCATTTAGTTGAGCCATTGCCATAAGCAAGAATAAAACTACTTTCCACACATTCACAACGTATTACTCATTAACCAAATATGACTTTTCTTTCTACAACCGATATACACTAAACACGACAACATCCTGTCTAGAAAGAGAATGTGTCAATTTTCAAAGTAGGTTAAAGCAAGCCTGAGTGCACATGACGTCACAAATAAGACTGACCTGTTTCATTCCCGCAGGAAATCAATTCTTGACTCGAGAGGGAGAAATCACTCGAGACGTTTAACTTCAAGGGCAACTAATTTTGCACGTGCTGATGAGAACATCTTATCCATTCATATTAAAAACCCTCGTGCGAAAATGAATAAATGAAACCGTAGACCCCTCTCCACAATTCCAGGTTTCATCCCGAAAAGGCGTTTCCCACCTCACCTGGATACCCGCGAGTACATCAACGAAGAGCAGTTACTATAAAAGTAGCCTACCGTGCAACAAGTGTTTTGCTCACTCCAAGCACGATATCTTCAAATTATTTTCCATATATTCAACCCACAAATGGACGAAAGTACAATGCAAAATCTTGCAAAAGTACTGATGCTCTCAGGAGTTCACCCGGACAAGTCACACATTCTCTGGAAAACAGGGACCGCGGTTTGGGAGCCGGTCCTTAGGGAGGGGTTGCGTGGTGAACACTATTAACTCTTTCGTCGCGGCCTCAACACAAACTGTACTAACCAGTTTGTTCAACTTTGATCCGTCTTCCCCCACCACATGCGCGCCTGTTTCTGACTCTGGTTGTTATTTTTTTTTTTAAGCCATGTCAGACCTGGCGGCGGGCAGTAATACTTCGGATGCTGAATTGTAAAGGTCAGATCTGCGCAAGAGATTCATATATGCTAATAAAATCAAAGAGATTAATCAGTCAGCAAGCACAAACACGGCCAGACCGTAGTAGAGGGGAAGGTATCGCGGAAGCCGATTTGGGGCTTGTGAGTTCCTCTGGGCATAGTGTTGCCCACAGCCCCACCAACCCAGACAAAAAGACACCCACACCATTCACATGCAGATCGCTTGGCTGTGCAGTGCAGCAATTAAATATTTGTTGGCTGGGCATCTGAAACTTCAAGTTTGCCGAAAATGCATTTACTGATCTCTCGTTGAAGATCAACTGTTAAAACATTTATGTAAATTCGTTAAATCAGACGCACGGCTCACTACAGTTAAAACGACGCTAATAAAATATCTCCTCAGAGTATCAAATTGGCTTTATACCAGACAGTCATTTTACCAAAATTCTGTTAATTTCATTCAGCTTCTGCCAAGTTCTCTTTTTTTAATTAACACAGACACTAGACACACGCAAACATAAAAATACAGATGCTATTTCTGACACTCCTGCTTCTGGAGTCTCTAGCTAAAGATTACAATCTCATAGATGCACTCTTCATGTATCTAGGATGTGAAATTCGGTGATGTTTGAAGAGAAGACCTCTGCTCCAAAGGGAACTCAACTAAACTTTCCAGCACAGTACATGACTTTGTTGTATACAGCGCCTCACAGTGGCCATGCCTTTTTCTTATAGAGATAGAAGCCAAGCTGGTTGTGTAAAGTTAAGACTTTTCATTTTAGCATTTGAATGTATTTGTTATGGTAAACAGTGATTGTGTATACCTTCTCAGGTGGTGCAGTAGGCACATCAGTGGCAGCTCCAGGACTCTGCTCCTGATCTAAGGCTGGCATGCTTGGAGTAGATGGCATGACTGGTGTAGATTGCATGACTGGAGTAGATGGCATGACTGGTGTAGATGGCATGACTGGTGTAGATGGCATGACTGGTGTAGATGGCATGACTGGTGTAGATGGTACAACCGGGGAAGCCAGAGTAGCCTTTGCCTCCTGTTTCCCTTCACTGGCTTTATTTTCCAGCACCACAGAATCCTTCACCATGCTTGTAGATTCATTTACATCGTCTTCTAGAAGGGTCCACATTTTCAGGTCCCAGCCGGCCCTGATAAGCATTCGAATATCAGCATTTAGGTCAGTTGAGGGATTTTCGCTCGGTGGGTTGTCGGCGTGACCCGATGGAGGCTCTGTGGGACTTGGAGTGCCACCAGCGAAGATCTCGGGCGGGGAGATTGTGTACGGCTCCTCCTCGACCGGTGGAGGGAGGCTCAACGGGCCCCCACCAAAAGCACCTACCCACGCTGCATCTTCACAAGGGTCCCGAGGCTCAGCGGCAACTTCCACCGGCTCCGCCTCTGAGATCGGGGCCGTTGACGCCCCATGTCCATCCTTCCCTGCGTCCTTCGTCACACACAACGGAACGCTACATGATGGGCCTGAAGCCTCCCCTACGCTTGGGGGCACGAGCTCCGGACAGTCCTGGCCACCCCACTCAGCCGGAGGGGTGAGTGGGGCGAGGAGCCCTACGGGATCAAAGGGCATGCAGTCACTTCCGAGGGGCAACTCCGTCACGTACTTGGCTGGGATGAAGAAAGGTTCGGCGTGGTCTCCTTCGCGCACGTGCCACCAGTGGTCGTTGGTTTTCGCCACCAGGACGTAGCGCTCATTGGGCTTGATGGACACGTTCTTGCCATCATTGGTGGTGTATTCATACTGGAACTTCACCAACACCACCTGCGAGAGTGACATTTTTCTCAGCTCTCGGAGTTTCCAGATCAAGGATCACAGTGGACCTTCATGTTAACTGTTGGTCAGAAACAGGGAGACAAAATGTTTTTTTTTTTTCTTTACAATCTTTACACTCTGTTTGACATTAATTAGAGAAAGTCACGTACTGTTTTTTTTATCAGACCTGTTAATTATGCTAAATGAACATGGTCTATGACAAATAACATACACTGCATATCCTGGTTGAGGGGACATGAGTATGGAGCTTAAAAATCAAATAGTTTTATCATACATCATCTGAAAATCAAGAAAATAAAGGTATTTTTCTATTACAGAGGTATTTGACTGAAAGACAGTACACCTTATTCATTGTATATATAGTCAGGGATAGCTCTAACTGGCTTACATAGCAAATCAGGACCCATGTCCATCAACATCAACCAGAGTTGTTCTCGGATCGGTTTTTGCTGGTTTACGTCTAACCAAGTGCTGCAAGAGAACCTGTTCCTAGATCAGTCATCAGGCCCTTTTAGAGAAGAGGAATGCAGACAGACAAGCGGAATAGCAAGGCGGGTGCTGGAACTTCTCAAAGAAGTGTGAAGAAGGGAGAGGCCAACTATGTGATGCACGATGATACAACAATGGGTGGGAGCCGTGTACGAACACGAAGAGCTGGTTTTCGTGACAGATTGTGTCTACTCTCTTGAACTAAACCTTTTTACACAGTAGCCTAGAGCCTAGTACTACATTTCTGGAAAGGAAAAAAAAAAACCACACACACACACACACACACACACACACACACACACACACACACACACACACACCTATATATAAACTTCACGGGGCAAGCCTGTATTTTAGATTTGCTTATTTGAATATTGGATTTGTTGGGGGGAAGGGGCTTTTTCGATAAGTGACGCTTGCCGATCCAGAAAGGCCGGGACAGTTTGAATGTCAAGCATAAAGGGTTATGCATCGCCAACATTCAGGTGCGTGTTGAAGCAAAGGCCTGCCTCTCACAGCGCAACCTCAGCTACCGGAAGCAGAGCACGTTTGCAGTGGAACGCCCATGTGAAACCCCAAAGCCCCATAAAGCAACAAATACAGTGGAAGAGCAGACATAAGCCACAAAACAGGAAAGACTTCAGCTGTCTTCGTGTAGCAACAGCCATTGTGATGTACTGCAATCTCGGTTCTCCATACAGGAGCCATTCAGGCAGTGTGATTGAGCAATATACCTCCTACTGAAGAATCCCCAATTTCCAGACAAAGCAAAAACAATAAAAAAATACACGTAGAGAATTTAGTTTCATGAGGATGCATAGCTCTTGAGTCATAAACTGCTGTGCAAAAAGGATGCATTATAGGAGGATCGAAGTGACAGTGTGTCTATTTAACTAATTCATAACTCCGACAAACTTGCTTCAAGCATCTGTTTGGAGCGTGTATCTAGAACTTGCAGGCCAACTATCATGAACTCGGCTCAGAATGAGTGTGTTGTTCAGACTTCTTCACTCATGACTCTATTCTAGGGGATTTAAGGAATAATAAAGATATAGATAATACAAACATCACAGAAGCACATCAAGGGATAATTTGAAAGATTAAACTAAAAGTGTGGTTATGAAGATACTAAACAGTTAGCTGTGGTAACATTGTCTAATCCATTAGTGATTCATGTTTGCTGCTTTCTAAGTCACATTTCTATTGCAAACATTGGTTCCAGTATTTGGCAAAATCATTCTGTTGTGAGCAGCATATTGCTAAATCATTAATCGTTTATAATCTGTACTCCGTTGGTAAAACCATACTATGTTCAATAGTCTGGCCTTTTAATTGATCAATTATTAAAGCATTAATACTACGATTATTATACTATATCCAGATGTAGGTGCAAACTTTAGAAGCTCACTATTACAGCTCCTTAAAAGTATTAACTACTCATACTTGTCGGAATAAAGTGATTCTGATTCATCACAGACAAGAAGCAACAGAGAGCGACAGGGTGGTACAATTTCACAAAAGGATAAACGACTATACTACTCACACATATCGACCTGCCCAAGGGCTCGGAGCAAACCTTAAAAAGCCTAGCGTGGTATAACTACCTACCTTCGACTAGCACACAGCGGCATGGTTCAAACCTCTCATTTCCCACGTCTCCAAATGCTGCACCAACAGGTGCATCCTCTTTCCCTTTCAAAGTATCCTTGCTTTCACGCCGTGTTTTAAGTTTTATTACAGCATGACGATCCCGCTCTGCAGTCTAGCGTTACAATGAAAGTGTGTTTGTGTCGGTGGATGACTTTGTGGGTGTGTTAGACTGGGCGGGTTAAAAAGCGAAGCGAAGGAGTGTTTTAGGATATGCTAGACCAGTGTGTACACGATAGATGCGTCACCTATGCGCTGACACTTTGTAACCTACATGAACATTTCCTCTCCCCAAACCACAAAGTTGCTAAAAGAGAAAGTAGTGAAAAAACGCTAAAAAAAATTCATAAAAAACGGATCACGAGTAAGCAAACGTCAGATCTTAAAAATTGGCAATATTTGCATGCCGCTAAAAGTGTGGTTCATATTTACGTGGTGCAAGTTCTTAATGGTTGTTTTTATTTCTAATCAAATAACTTGCTGATTGAGAATTATCCGTTCAGTCGTTAATGCAGAAAAAGCAAATACCATGCCTGTCCCCTTACGTTACTGGGCTAATTTTAAATTTAAATAGTGATTCAAACACACCGCGTCGCTCTTCCTGTGACCAGCCGGCTTCGCCCGATAACAGTCTAGCGGTATAAACGACAAGCGTATACGCTGTAAACCTTTCAGGGAACAGAAAATAGAATATGGGTTTGACGACACTGGCTATCACAGCATTAAATGTTTTCCGGTCATTCTTATGCACTGGGACACAATGGGAACGTAAATGTCAATTACTAGACCTAGTAAAGTTCAGGTCCTTGGTTAGCAGCAAATCGCTGCTCAGTCGGTACAAAGAATGCCCATGTCTTAAAGTGCTGCATACATGGATGGGGATAAAATTTACTACTCCATACATAATTATTAAATGGCTGTTACCAAAAGACAGTTGCGTAAAGCTCATGTATAGGATATATGAAACAGCGAGACGGAGAGGAAGAAATATGACAAACATGGCACAATGTTGGAAACAGGAAGAACCAGTTCAAGGTTTTGCGGGAAGACATTATAGGCTGAAATGAGTAGAATGAGTCCGCATAAAAAGAATGTGAATGTGCGTACATTTATCTTGCACTGCTTCTTCCGTCTGTTCCTATAAAGGGCCGATAACGCTGTAAAGATAACATGATCCGTGAATAAATGTATACACACTACAGGAAGAGATAACTGATATCACACAAACGACTGGACATAAAAGGTCTGGCGTGCCCCAAATCACTGTGCCTCCAAAGATCACCGGAGGACGGTAAAACGTATGCCGCCCTGAAACGCTCATTGCTGAGCAGATCTCAGCTCAACAAGGACGTGCTTTAAGTGACTGGAACAGAGTCAAAAGCTAGCTGGATAACCAAAAGATGATGGAGCTGGAAGACGTTAAATAAACCCTCCTGTAAAAGTTACATAAAATAATGACAAGCAGAATTCAAACTCACATATGCATTATTTATTCACGATGAAAAAAATAGACAAAGCTTATGAAAAAAAGCACCAATACAATCGAAGCACTTCCACTTAGACAAAATTTGTATTTGTAAAGCAAGTAATTTTGATCTGTTACAAGCCCAAGAAAAGGGAAGTACTTTGTACTAAAAGTACTAATGGTGCATACACATGTAAAGGCGGCAGAGAACTGTACATTTCTGCTCCTGTCTGTGCAAGGTGTGTACGTTCAGCTTATTGCACTGCATGGCCTTTCACCACACCATCCTTATGAGGTGCTGCCCCCTAGAGGTGAGAAGTTTTTAAAACCTGAAAAGAATCTTGATGTAGGAAAAAAAAAAACAAACAAAAAAAAACAAACCAAAAGACATTCATGTGTACCAAAATTATCGTTACATTTAAAACTGAGTAAAAGAAAAGACGATATGCATAATTTATGTTCTTCAACTTTATCCGTCATACTGAGATGTGTTACTTAAGCAATGGCAAAAAGGTGCCCGTGCTCGTACAGGAATGATTCTTCACAGTGCTTCATAATTAACGAGGAAGCTCCATGATTCAAACCGAATCCAGTTACGTGTGCAAGTCCAAATAACAGCAGACGTCCGTCTTATAAATAGGGAAGCGTGAAAAGCGTGACAAATGAGTAAAGATGAAGATCTGAAATGGCTCCATGTTCACCCACATGATGTGGTCACCCACATAGCACGTGGGACAGCTAATCGCCTATGCAGTGCTCTGAGCAAGGGATAGGGGCCGGTTCCAGATTTAGCGAGATTTTTCCCAATTGAACGAAAGCGTCACAAACTCCCCAAACCCACTTACTGCGCCTTAACTAGGTTGCCCACCAAACTGGTTTTTATTTTTAAATTCTTGCAGAGCACTTCATTGTCAGAGCAATGTTTTTTGAATCACGCGACAAAGAATAATTTTAAACTAACATTTTTTGGCACAATGTATATTACGTTAAAACGAACCAACACTATGAAATATTAACAATTAAAGTGAAAACGTTAACATACATTTGAGATGTTTTCTTAATGTGCAAGTTTCAAGATCATTAGATTACACTACCACTGTCATTAAGTTCTGCCTTAATCTCCATTAAGACTAGTGTTTGGTCTGTAAACAGGTATTATAATAAAAGTCCCTTCGACACGCATGAAAAGAGTAGCATAAAAATACTTATAAAAAATGGGGAGGAGGGTGTCAATGTTCCGTGGCAAAAAAAAACAAGTTTCCTCAAAATGCTTCCTAAAGCTTGATGTAAAGTACTTTAAAAAAAAACAAAAAAAAAACAGAGAATCTAAATCCAAGCACAACTTCTGTATGAAACTGCAATGATGGTAAATAAAAGTAAAAACAGGAATTCAATCTAGATCATCTCAACTAATACTAAAAGGACTGTCAGAAGGTTGAAAGCTAAGAACAGGATAAATGTCCGTTAACTCAGTCGGCAGAGACGTAAATGGTCTCTTTGTTAGTGCAAGTTGCCTGGACCTTCAGTCACTCCCCGAAATCACACTGCTTGGCTATACACAACAGTCAGAGTGTGTACAGTCGTGTATGCATATGCATGTGCATGTATATAAATAAGTGCACTTCAGGCTACATTTAAAATATATTAACTTAAGACTTCATGATCGCTGCTTGCATTGGGGAACGTCACCTAGCTGTGCAGCTATGGAGTAAGAGGAAGATCGGAGAGATGGAACGCACCTACTGCTCACTCTTGCAGGCAGTTATGGTTTAGGGCTAGAGGTACAGAAAGCCTAGAGGAACAAAAGGCTTATTAAAGCAAATCTCTGTCTCGGTATCTCTGCAGACGATCACAGCGAGGACAGGCAACACTCTGGGCCTTGCAGGAGGAGTGGAACACAGTCTTGCACGCTTTACACCTGAGAGAGAAAGAAAGAGAGAGAGAGACAGAGAGGGGAATGATGTAATCATGGATGCACAGGAAGATAGCTTTGCTACGGTCAGATTTCACAGAAGCTGCATAAGGCTACAGAGAGCATTTCCTAATTGGTGAATAAGTTTCACTGCTTCTGTTTTGAAGCTGGAACACTCAGTAACTGAAGATGCTCTCTAACCGGGAGGCAAGAGCAGGGCCGCTCCCCAAGTACGAAGCATGGGTGTGGCCGTACTGCTGTAGTTGCACTGGAGGACGTTCCCCAGGCTGCAAGCAGATTTACCTGGATGTGCTGTCAAACTGAAAAGGAAAGATGATGTCATCTCTGTTGCAGATTTGGCAGATGAAGCCTCTCTGGGTGCAGAGGTCGCAGTTATGCACGTGATTGGACGAGAACTGGATGAGAGACTGCAGGAAGGCTTCGTAATGACCATCCACTATCTGAGGGAAGAAGAGAGACGGTGGGAATAAATTGTGGACAGGAGGGGAAAAAAAAAAAATCAAATCAAGAGTATAGCACCATGCATTTAAACTGTTCTTTCTGAACTGACACAAACTGCTTTTTTGCTTGATCCTAATTCTGGCTCTTCTAAAGGAACTTTACAATATAGCACTTACCTGCCGTAAGTCCATTACGCTGTATAGATGACTGGATTCCAAGAGGTAGGTCCTTTGCTTTAGCCTATAGGGAATAGTTTCTTTAATTTTGTTACAGTCACATCTGAAACCTTAAAACCCACCTGAAACAATGATGCATTTGAAACTGAATGTATGCATTATGCAAATCAAAATTATGCAAAGCATTAGTTTGTAATGCTCAGGCATACTACAGATACACTAAAACTTAAACAAATACCTGGACTCAATTTTTTTTCTGATTCCGCTTCGGCAGATGAGCAGGTAATCTCCTAGAAGGCGGAGTCTCTGCCTGAGGGAATGGACTGTTGCCATGGTTTCGGTGTGATCAAACAGGTCAGGGTTTAAGGTGTCGAGATTCAGCAAAGGCTCCTGTTCGATATCAGCAAGCAGCTTCTGAGCTGGCCTAGAGACCTACAGACAGACAGAGAAAATTTGAGAACCCAAATAATAATATGCCAGAGCATTATTAAACGTATGTGCTGAAGCACACTGGCTGCGCTCACCTCACGAGCAGTGAGGTCCCAGTTGTGCACCATGCGTGACGGGATGATGCTGGTGTCACCATAGTGACAAGAATTACAGTAGTATTGGCCCGAGAACTCGCACAGCTTGGCTCGGCCCAAAGATACACCGATCTGCCCGAGACATCCTACACACACACGCACACAAAGGATATGGCTGTGGTTTTCAGGCCACCGTTTATCTGATTTTAGTACAATAGCATTAACAAAAATTGGTACTTTACTTTTATTCAAAAGTAAAACCAGGAACTTCTGCATTTTTAAATAATAAAAGATGCTTAAAAAGGCTTGTTTAATCAAGACGAGACATTTTTTCCACCATGTACACTTGTACAATGTAGGAACACTGTCTGTTTGGTTTTCTTTGTATCTATCTTCATAGCCAGTTTGTCTGTGCAGAGCATTTGAGATGTAGCAATGACATATTAGCCACAGCCTCTAGCTTGCATTTGGAGATCTGGCTATTAATGCCACGCACCTGCGCACTTGAAGTTCTGCGCGTCCAGCCCTCTCTCCACAGGGACGGTGGTCAGGTGAGCGAGCAGCACCCCATCTCCTTGCAGCCGGTGCTGGACCAGTCGCTGGACGTTGCCCGCGTGCCCTCCGCCCGGACAGGCCACCTCCCCGACCGTGCCATCCTCCTCCGTGTCCAGGTAGGAGCTGAGTGCACCGCGGATGAGGCTCCTCCAGGCGCGCGCTTCTTCGGCGCTCTCCGCCCGCAGCGTGAGCGCCTCGCGTGCCAGCAGGACCTTGAAGAAGGCCGGACCCCCCAGCGCCGCGTCGGGCAAGACGTCACGCACGCTCTCGATTGGGTACGCGAAAGCTGGCGTCTTGCGGCCGTCGCGCACGGAGAAGCCTCGCAGAGCCTCCAACGAGAGCGACAGCACCAGCCGGCTCCACCCGCGCTCGTCCAGGCTCACGCACACCACCGCCTCCTTAATGGCATCAGGCTCCGGGTCGGTTGGCCGGCTCCACTCTGTCCCGGGCGGCTCGTTCGCCTCCGCAGGAGTCCGCTCGGGGCTGGAAGGTGTCGAGGCTGGGGAGGGCACGTCCGACTCTGCCCCCGGAGTCGAGGGCCGCTGAGCCACGTCGCGGGCCGCTGGCCGGGCCTTGTTCACGGCCTCCAGAATTCGGTCCACCCAGTCCTCTGCTTCGCCGCACGACGGCGCCCGCAGGTACAGCCTCTTGCCCAGGAAGGTGAGGCGGAAGCGGCCCTCGCCGCTGGCCGAGAGGTGCACGTCCTCGCACCGCAGCAGTGAGCAGTTCTCGCAGCACACGCGCTCGTCTGCGTCAGTGTAGAGGCGCAGCTCGAACGGCGACAGCTCGCAGTAGTAGGACCGCCAAAGGCCCACCGCCCCTCGCCGCTCCAGCTGGCCTAGCTTGAGCAGGCCTCGAAATGGGTTGGACAGGCCTGAGAGAGAGAGAGAGAGCGAGCATGAGTGATGAGAAACTGATGCATGTTGAAGTCACTCTTGTTTCAGGAAGCACTAAGATGCATTTTAAACGCTTGTTAACCAAGTAGAGAAGCCCATTCTCTGTACCTAAAGCAACACTGAAGGGTTGCTGTGCCTGACACCCTCCATCGTGTGTTTTGAGGCAAGGCAAAAAAAACCACAAAAAAAAGAAAAAGAAAAACAGGAAAAGAAGTGCAGAGGCTCAAACTGTTATCAATCAGCAGCAGCAACCAGCATGTCGAGCTGAAAAAGCAGCTGTGCGTTTCTGTTCTCCATCTTGAATGCAAATGTTAGGTAAAGAGGGCACTCTCCAACAACCACTGGTCCAACGTGGTCTGTTCTGGCCAACACGAGCGTGTGCGGCCTGACTGGAACGTTAGCGTTAGCCACTTCCCCAGTGACACTCGACTGCCACACATAACCCTTGCAAAAAAAATTCACAAAGCGCTGGTGCTTCCTTTACACGACTCAGTTCTCAGCAATTCCTAAATGTTGAGTAGAAAAACCGGTCAGTGCTACCGATCAGTGCTGACTAGCCAGACTAGTCATTGTTGTCTGCCTTTGTGAGCTTTAAATATATTCAAGACTTGCATGATGATCTATCCAATACAAATATTAAATTGTTTCAAGGAAATTAAAATGGGTTTTACTGAACTGTGAGAGAATAAACCTATAGCTCAGAGTGAGCTCGAGCAGCTTCATAAGAGCCAGCCTATACCAGAATATAAATTCTGCTTTCTATAAATTCTTCTATTCTGCTTTTTTTAAGCATTTAAATGAAAAAGGTCCTACAGCCGATGCAGAAATAAAAACTACATTAGTCAGCAAACAGTAAAACAGCAATATGAAACCTTGCCATGGCTCATACCAATCTGTCTCCGATGGACCACACTGGGTGGAGATACCGGTTCAGGATCAGGAGAAACCATGCCATTCATCTGGCCAATGTCGGAAATCTCAGGGCCTTCAGAATCCCCGCTCCCATATGGATCTGGCTTGTAGAAATCCTCCTCCGAGATCCAAGATGGGGATGTCTGAGGAACAGATAAGTGGATGTGTCTGATGAATAGATGTCTGGGGGTGGGCAGATAAGGTCTCATAAGTATGCAAACTCCTTTTAACAAGAAACATCTGCACAGCAATCCTCGATTGTATTGGCTTTCCAGAAAACAAGCAAATCAGCAGACCTAGGAAACTTACCTGGGAAGAGTAAAGGGAGCCTGAAGATGATTTCTTGCTCAGGACACTGCAAGTGCGTTGAACAGGAACATGGCTGGAGTTTTCTACCACTCCGGAGGCAAGTGGAGAGGGAGTGTCGAGGGTCATTGGTTTAGACGTTATCTCGGAGGTCAGAGGAAGATTAGACAGAGAGAGCGTGCCAGGGGAGTCTCTGTTCTTCCAGTTGTGCTCTGGAAGAACCGTTACAGATGTTTCTGCGAGTGCCGGACTCAACAAATCGATGGCGGCATTGGGCTTGGAGGCTGTCTCACTCCACGTCTCTTCTGTCGAGGCAGACGGATGCACTTCGCGGGTGCTTTGGACAGACACTTCTGGGGAGCATGAGGGCAGTTCGGGTTTATCCCGTCTGTCGGATGAGCATGGCTTGGGTGAGTGTTCGTCACCACTGCTGTGGGTGATGGACTCGAGCATGCTCTCTGGAGTAGGGCTGCACACATCAACTTCATCCTTGGTCAGATCCTGGCTGGAGGAACTATTACCTCTGTAACAAAAACAGCCATTGGTGTCAGATTTAGCATTATTGACAAGTTTGTCGTCCACCCTGATCCAAGGTTTGAGAATTGTTAACATGTCCATGGCCAAACTATGATATAGAAACTTTGATTCCTCAACATGGATTAAACCTTCAGAACTCAGCCTATTATTATGCATAATCTGGGGTTGGGAAATCAGTCCTGTATGCCCTAAAAGCATGTAGAGTAGACCCAAATACACAAATCAGAAAATCTGCCCACTGGCAGAGCCCAGTTCCTTTATTCAGTGAGACATTCAAACACAGAGTTACGGCTTGAATTCTTCTTACTTCTCCTTTCCCCTCATAGGTGCCTTGTCTGATGCAGCAACTCACCCTGTGTTCGTGCTCCTGTCGTTGTCGGTGTGTCCGAGCTCTCCCTCTTGCCCGTTCCAGCTCTCCCTCTCTGGCAGCGGCTGCCCATCAGAACCGAGGCTGGAGGACAGCAGTGACGATCCGGCCGTGTCCAGGCTGAGGTCGGAGGCCGTCAGGGGGGATCTTGCACCGCAAGCCCCGTTCGCCACCCTGCACAGCACCTCGGGGACCCCCTCCGAACCTCCAGACGACTGCGACATTGCGTCCCAGGAGCGCCGGCGCCTGACCGGGGGCCGTGGATCGTCGTCAGGTGCTGCCGGGCACAGACCGGCAAGTGCCAGGGGTGTGACTGTCCACTCGTTCAACACAGCCGACTTGTAGGAGAGCTGGAAGGTGAGGGATGCCAGGCCTTGAAGCAAGCTGAGGAGCACTTCGCGCTCCTCAGCATCCAGAAGCAGTGCGCCTGGCTGATAGTGGCCATCCAGTACGGAGGGCTCGCGGAGGAGTGAGGCCAGGTAGCACTCCAGCAGCCCATCGTTCAGTGCTAGACGCACCCATGCCCGGCAACGGCCCACGTCTGTGCTGATGAAGCTCAAACCCTCCAGCTCCAGGATCACATCTCTGAAAAAACAGCATCACAAGGTCACGAAAGCCTCACCAAATAGCAGTGTTTGTAACACAATGTACCACCTGTCATTTCTCATTAGACACGTTGTGACCAGACTGAACAAGAAGTGGGAAGTGCTTGGACACTCAAGTAACTTCACAACTGTAAGAACGGAACTTGAGTCAAGAATGTGCATATTATCCATAAAAGACCTTGAAGGGCCGAAGCTGTCAAACTGGCTGAAGCATGCAACAGCGTCACTTAACCTGCTACACTTTGGCGCCAGTTACCAAACCACATGACTCAAAGTCACCCTACCGATTGTGACAACCCTTCCTCTCTGTGTCTTTTTCTCCCCATGAGTAAACATTACAGAATAGACAACTCGAGAGGTGACCAGAGTTTCTCCATCGAATAAAGCCTACATCAAAAAAGTATTAAAAAGTTATTGCATACTACAACTCCGACCCAAAGACAAAGAATCGCAGGAGGATCAAAGAATGCAATCTCATTGGTCAACACCAGGCTGGGGTCAGGCGAACTTTGACCTGCCTGTGAGTGACGGTTTTGAGCAGGCTCCAGAAGGCGGGCTGGGGGAGGGGCGGGCCCTTGCGACCCCTCCCCCCGCCGGTGTCGGCGCGGATGTGTTTGCTGCGCAGATCATGGATGAACACGGCCTCGAGGGCACAGCACAGCTGGTTGGCGTCCGAGTCCTCGCTGGTGACGGGCTCATCCATGGCGACGTAGCGCTTCTGCAAGGCCTTCAGGGCCTGGGCTAGCTTCCGCTTGATCCACTGAAGGCAAGAAAGAACAGAGATGTTAGGAGGACACAGTTTGAACCCGTACGGACATTTATGATCAGGTCAAAAAAGCTAAGTCAGAGGTCAGAACTTGGTGGAAAGAAAATTGGTAAAGATATAATTAAAAAAAAAAAAGGTGTAAATAAGGAATAATTGCTGGTATACTGGAAGGTAATGTTTAGCCTACTCAGATATTGTCATGAACAAACCTGTGTTTTATATCAATTCTATACATTTAAGCTGGCGTTTGTCACTGCGGTGTAGACTTAATCGCCATGACAACTCAAACAGGAACACTCAACAAACTCAAAACTGCATTATTTTGCTGGCGGGTGACACACGACAGTTCCTCCAACAGCACCCGTAGTGCCTCCGTCCTTCCTGGTTTGCCAAGGGCAGGAGGGTATGGTGGAAACAAACAAAGGTGTCATGACTTCTGCAGCCGGGCATGAGCCATACATACAAGGCTGACCGAGTCACCTGATGTCAGCTGACTACATGGGAACATGGTTGACGATGAAAGCCACCCGCTTGACCACAAGAACATTCCTGCCTTAAATGAACATAGCAGCTTTTAGACGGCTGTCTGTCTAATGCAACTGATCTTTTGACTGTACAACATCCTCATCCTGGGAATAAGTAAATGTGTTTTCAAATGTATGACTAAGGGTTTATTATAGCATTGAGTAAACAAACATTTATAGAGTAGGAAATAACAGAATAGAGTAGAAACAGGAAGCAAGGGGAACATGAAAGATGCAATATGTTATTTTGCTAAGTGTACCAAAATTACAAAAAAGAAACACAACATAAATTCTCAATCAGACTGGAATAAAATTGGCAATACATTCAGTAACCGAGCCACTGAATCATGGAACATTTCCTAGCAAAGGCACAATAATGACTGTGACCAAAAAAAATTAAATACTTCTCTTCACCTTGCTGTCCCACATTACCTATAACCTCTGACTTTTAAAGCATGTGAGCATATTACTGGGGCAAACCATGCATTTGTACTGTGAATCAAAGTAAAGGCACTATACTAAGGAATAAGGAAATAAAGGCCAAAGCGTTGGCATAGTATTACCTTGAAATGTGATCGCTGTCCAACAGGTTTGTAAAATGGGAATGAAATAAATGGCTGGCATTTCTCAAAAGAGGGAGCCTGCATCAGCATTACTAACCTGTTTGACATTTTTAGCTTCTGGAACGCAGTCAGCAGTCTGGGTGGCAAGCATGGCTTCTCTCGAGATTCCCTTACTCCCACTTGACACTCTGCAAATGTAAATATCACTAACGTAAGCTAAAAGTCACACGAGTAGCTAAATACTGCACTAAACGCCACTACTTCAGTCTGAAAATATCTATCAGAAAGATCAAGAACATGAAGTAGTTTTGTTTGGTTTTTTTTAAAGAGAAGGAAGTCATTCTTCTCGGAGCTGATTCCACTCATTGATTAAGCTACAGACAAGAGACATTTCTTTTTCTTGGTTCCTCTTCAAGTGTCATAAATAATCAAGAAACATCAGTTGCAAATGTCGACATGCTGAACTTCACAACATGCTACGCATTTGGATGTTCCAGACGCATTAGAAGTGGACGTCACACACCTTGCTTCAGATGTAATGGCCCAACAACTGTAAGAGCTCTTAAAACGGAAGGTGCCGGTCAGTCTTGAAATTAAGACGACAGGACTGTTGCAAAGTTAAACACCAAGCTCCATTTACGCATTTGGATTGCTTGCATTCTTACAACAGCCGAGTGACCAATATCACGTCACTGGTTTACTATAGAAATCAGGTGTTTACGCTTCATTTTGGAAAGCGTGAATGTTTTGTTTTTTTATTCAGATGGCTAGGTTTGCTATCTTACCTATGCAGCTTAGCTAGGAGCGACTTTAAGTAAAAAACATTTACAGATTCAAAATATTATGTGAACTCAACTGCTGTTTTCTATGCATAATTTAGCTTGCGAGCAATGTATAATGTAAACTACACAACGATACCGTCACCTAGCTACTTTATGTTTTGCGCAAAATCGTCTGCTGACAATTTAAAATATTCAATTAGTCTACGAAGACTGACATGTTTCGTTAAAACATAGTTAGCTATTAGATACATAAATCTGTAAGCTAACTAACGCTATAAATAGGTTGCATTACGGGCTGGTGTAGCTAGCTAGCTAGTTATCTTAACATCGTTGTTGTCAAGTGACTTACCATTTGTGTTTGGTCTGTTCCTCTAAAATCGGCAGAAAATGGAGATAAAACTGTCAAAGGAATTTATCAAAGGAATCCAACAGCCTACTCGAACAGAGTTCAGCTGGCGTTTAGTTAGCAAACAACCCGTGAAGGATCCTAAAGCGCCTCAGCTGACGCAAGGAGCATCATGGGAACGGATCAAACTTCTCAGCTTACATTGCGTAACGTTTACGCAACCTACAGCCTCTCTAAAAACGTTTACCCGGGCAAATCAACCCAAATATACCAGAAAGTCTAGCCGTTTTCTACCATATATTCCACTACTCGACAAGCATATTTCACGACTTACGTTTTTAAATGGTCTCTTAGCTGTAATATTAACTGTTTTTTTGTAGATTTTTTTTCTTGTTGTTTTCGCAGTTGATGATGACAGAGATGATATCTCATTCTTCCTGACATAATCAATTTCCCCATTTAAGGATCAATAAAATGTTACCAGCAACAAACAGCAGGGTTTTGTCAGACATGATTAAATCTGCACACATCTTAGTATGAGGAATGTGTACGTTAATTCAATGTTATATTGTTTAAAACAAGTTTTTACTGGGATCGTTAACTTAGTCAAGATAAAAAAACAGCTTAACTGAGACATTTTCCCCTTACCTATTAAATATATAAAAATGTGCTGCTACCAAAACCCATATAAATTTAATATAAATACAAAACATTTAGTCACAACAAAATTAGAGCGATAATTTTAGAGATAAAATATTGAAAGCTCTATCTTAGAACACATAACATAAAGGACACAATTTAGCTTGTAATTTAAGATAATTAATTTCTGTATCTCTACCAGGTATTTAAACACCGGCTCTTCCAGCAGGACAAAGGTTCAGCAGCACAGATGCACTCAGAAATGAGACGATATTGTTCAATATTTAATGCACGTTTAAATTATTTTAACCTACTTTTTTCGTGGCAATGTTCAGGTCGCATTCCTTAGTCAACGCATTAATCTAGACTTAATGAAGACATAGACCAGAGGTAAATATATACAACACATTGTGCTGTAAATCAAACATCAGCCATTACAATATAGCTGTGTGCTGTCTGGAATAGCTACTTCTTTTCTGTTACGTTTAATCAACTGTTGACCTGTATTAGATATGCAATATAAAATTATTATTATGCAATATTATTATTATTATTCACATTGCATCATTATTTCAATGGTCGATTTCTCACTTACTGTTGGATCTTTAACGCTTTCGGTTTCTCTTTCTCGAGGAATTCGAAAGGCGTTTCTTATCAGGACAGGTAAATTTACGTGAAGCCAAGCCTACAGTTTCGTCATGAATATGCATACGTAGAGAAAATCCTGCAGAGCAGCGCAGATTCTATATTTGTATTGCATATGGACTATGTAATATTCTTATTAAATACACTGGAAGAATATGACACAATTATGTAAACTAATGTACATTGTTATTATTATGAGTATGATTAAAGCATTTAAATATTGAAAGTTGGTTAAGGCACTCAAATAGTAATCAGGTGTATTGTTCAAACCCTTCACTCTCGTTGGGTCAAGACGTTTTCAAATCACGTTTTAAGTTGCTTTGGATAAAATCGTCAGCTACATGCGTTAAATGTAGAAACACATACCATTAACGGATTAAGAATATTGGGGATATGATCATAATAGATTCAAAATTTCATGGAATAAATACACAGTCTAGACTGTAAGTGTGTGAAGTACAACATGACATAATTACGCGCGCGCACCCAGGTGTAATTGCGCAACGGTGTCCTTTGATACGTACCGTAACTACTGCATTGTTATACAGCCTTTAATCAGAAAGCGAATTTCAGGATTGCGGGGTTTTCCTTAGATTCTCAGCTGTAAATACTATAAATACTGTATAATAACAGTAGACAAAATGGAACCGCTAAACAGTAGATCACATAACGTCGTTAATAGTAACAGTCATTTAGGAAAGAGGGAATACCATACCACGTCTATTTCTTTTATTTGTTTTGGAGAAGATATAGAAATGTTTTTCCGTTTTGTGCACTTTTGTCTTATTCTAAGTGTGTTCAGCATGGCATTTGGCAATAGATGTGGATGGATTGTTCACAGATTCCACAATTACCAACAGCAATGCATGAACCTGCTTAGAGAAATGGTGAGTCTTGATTATTCAGTCTTGATATATCCTAAGTCCTCTGTTTGGGATCACTCATTCATGTGATAAGGAGATGGAGGTAGCATGTGGTGTCTGGTGCTTAACTTATGCTGCTGTTTACATTTTATGAAGGATATGGAAGATGCAGAGAACATCTCCATCCCTGGAGACTGGCATACCTGGCACCAGTGGTTCATATACCACAGACATTCTCAGGTTAGTCACTGAATTATATGTGGGAAAAAAAATGCTGCAAGGATCCTTGAAGTATACAGCAAAAGTATTTAATTAACATCAGCATTGAATAAAAAATTGTAGTATTAATATGTATCCAACTAGACACCTACAGTATAAACAGTGTTGGTGTTAATTCAGCACTGACTGAGCGAGCAAACTCCTGACTAAAGATTCTCACCAGAGAGTCCTCTCACACACCTCTGACTCCTTCTTTCTCATGCATGGTACTCTCTGCAGCCAGAGAAGCAGATCTGGTTCCTCATTCAGATGCTGGAGAAGATCTCATTGCTTCTCAGCGAGGGGGACTCCATCTCCTGGCACCAGAGGCAGCTGGAGGCCTTTCTAGCCGTGCTGCAGCGACAGACGGAGGGGCTACGCTCATGCGTGAGTGAGAGTTTTCTCATTTTTTTCTCTTAATGTCTCAACCACAACGTTCTGTACAATATAAAAGTCCCATATGAATATGAATGTTACAATATTTATCAAGTAGCACACAATGCATGAATGTACTTTTATTCTCCATGACAGATCACATTGGCTGCTTTTTGAGATATACTTGTATTCTGTATTAATCTGTATTAATATCTTGGACTCTAAATGTCTTTTTATCCCGTTAATACAGGTCACACATCGAATGAGAAAAAACAAGACCTTGTCCTTGTACTTCCAACAGTTGAGAGATCTTACCCATAATGCCACGGTGAGACCCCCCCTCCCCCAAAAGACTCTACTCAAATGCACAGAAACACAAAAACAGGAAAAAGTTCACTGGTGCAACTCATATACTGAAATACTGATATTTGCACTTTTAGGGCGATAAGCAAAACACGTGGAAGTGGATAAGAAAACAACTACTAGACCTCCTGGCCTTAATGAGCTTCTTCCCTGCTATCACTGTTGACTAGTTTGCAAATGAAAAGTATTACTCAATAATATTCCATTTTATTATAATATTCTTGTAATGAATTGAACTTTAAATAGTTTGTTTATTTACACATTTTACTTTAATTTTGAGTTGATGCACTGTTTAAAGATAAAAGGACAACTGTATGTAAGCAATGATATATTTTTTTTACATTTATATTATAAACACTTTATACACTTTTATTTTTAAATGTATTTATATCCTGAGTATGTATTCATTTATTTGATAGATATTTTTGAGGATTATTCTTTTTGATGGGGTGGCCTCTTAATTTTCTTTATAATTTTTAAAAAATCAATCTACACACTTCTAATCTTCACAATCTACTACACACTAAGGCATTCATAACTAACATTATGTACTGGATTATGCAACATTAACAAACTCCAAATGTTAGCATGAATAAACTCTAAGCAATATTAATAAAGTAATCAGTGCTTTAATTGTGAAACGTGTTATTGTCTTCAAAACTGTTGCTGTCCAAGGGCACATAGAATGTAACAAACATAGATAATTGGGAATATAGAAGTAACCTATGGTGACGAGAATTGAAAAAAAATCTTGTGTATTTTGTTGACTATAACATTACTTTTTTAAAAATAATTTAGCAGTTTTGAAATATGGGGATGTGTTATGATTAAGGTAAAGTCTTGCTTGCTGTTTGCCAGAATGACCACATGATGGCACTCATGAACTAGACAGGCTACAAAAAACTGTTTAACTAGATGAGTCTTATCTGTTCCTGTAACTCATAAGACATGTTAATAATTATATTCATGTTTTATAGCACATTTTTGCTGCAACAATTACTAAGTATTTAATATTATGAGTTCAATCTGAAATGTAATGAATTTTCTAAAAGTTTATGGCACCTGTGGGAGTATAAATAAATGTTTAAATGTTTGTGGAAAAACACCAGACTGTCTTGGGTCCAGGTATGCCAACAGGCAGTAAGGGAAAGATCAGGCACATGTCTTTAATTTTGTGAACGAAACCTTCAGGAGATCAGAACGTTTCTTATAAAGAGCACCTTTACATTTTCAACAAACCAAGCTCAAGCTACGCATAAAAGCTCAGCGGAAAAAAAAAATCATCTTGTTATTTTGAAACATGCCACGTAATAAAGCAATGCATTACTCATAAAATACAGGAATATGACAACCTCAAGATGCACAAAGTAATCTATGGGTATGTTTGTGCATGCGTGAGTGCGTATACTTGACATGCATTTCTGTGAATTACGTGTATTACCGCTTACTTTATCTCTGAGGAAATATAATCTAAATACATATCAGGATGTGTACAAATGTTTCACCCAGAGTTATTATGTTAGGTCCCAAATACCATTCTGATTGTACTTAAAGTACTTTAGTACCTTAAAGACAGGATGGATGGATATTGCCCTTCAAGTGTCCTTATAATTTTCCCTGCTACACAGTAGCTTTGCATGAAACTTCATCACTCTTGTTTTGGGGACACCACAGCTGCTTCTGGCTCTTGGCATTGAGCATAAGTAGAAATGTCTTCATAGAGGTCAGCAGTACACTGTTCGATATCCAGACCCTGAGTGATGTTGAGTGAGAGATCAGAAAAGAGAGATGAGAGAAAGAGAGAGAGTTTTCATTTAAGTGGCAGGAAACCAACAAGTGTAACAACATTATACTTTGTATGCAATGATACATCTTCCATTATGTATGTCAGTATTATTGTGTCCTACATTGCTGCTCAGAATATTATTTTCTGACTGATGCAAAGTAGTAGTCGTCTGGCAAAACCAGAGAAAAAACTTCTTCAAAATAAAAATAATAATAAAAAAAACAGCAACATTTGGATTGCCCAACGGAGTGAAAATAAAAGGCAATGAGCATGCAGACATAATAACAAGTCATGCTTTCTGCACACGCTCTATTTCTAAACACTTCCTCTTCCTGAATGGCATGCGCCATTGGCTGCAGCCCTCCGCCATTAGGCTAGCCAACCAATATAGCGTTTATCTGACAAAAACGTTTCTTAAAAGACCGCTGTGCAAGTTCAAGAGGGCCCTTGGCCTCACCACTAAAGTGAGACGTTACGCCGCTGTACTGGTACTCTGTGTCCCTGGACTCTTATGAAGTTAGAGAAAGCACTGACCTCGTATGTGTGGTCAATCTCGGGTTCGTCATACACGGGCTCTTCCTTGGTCCCCTGAAAGAAAGAATATCTTAAAAGGGAAAAGTTCCCCCAACATCCCTTCTAATACCTGTTAAATGTGTCAATTGGATATATTTGTCAAACAATATCAGTCATGAAATTTATATATATACAGGCTGTTT
>JAOXYF010000012.1:15420358-15465767 GCA_028565775.1 Sternarchorhynchus goeldii | reverse complement strand
CTTCTGAATTTGTAGGACAAGGAGCTTCCAGTTTAGATTAGAAAAAGTTGATGTTTAAAATCATAACATTCATTCCATGGGGTTCTAAAGTTCCAAGAGTGCAGACCTACTTGTTTTCACTGAGTTTCCTAATTTCATTGCTGCCATAGTAACAACTGGCTATGCAAACAGATGCGACATTAATACTAATTCTAAATTTGTATTATAATGCCTTGCCATTGGAAATTCTTCATTCTGACGGTCAGTAAGTCGTGGTTTCTTTAATGTAAAGCTGATCACATCTCTTGTACATAATGCTGTAGACAACACCTGCAGTGATGCACGAGGAGGAATGGGTGATAATTATATTAACATTTGATCAATGTTAATAAATGCACATGTCCTTTGGTGCTGACTTATCATCCTACAAATAACACCATAAAACATCTCAGAATCCATCAATATGGTCCTTTTTGAAAGATCTGGCACTAATCTCCTACAGATAAGACAAAACATTCAAAAAATCATGCTCATCAATAGTGAGATAAATGACCATATAAACACTGAGGTACTGTAGCCTGCCGATGAAGTTTAAACTACGTCATTGTCCATATAAACTCAAACTGATAAACTCCAAACTGAACATTTTGCGTATGAACTCCTCAAACTGATTAGACCCAATGACACCACATTTAAAATGACCCATAGAATATACTTCACATTCATTCTATTCAACAGACATATTTATATTGTTTACTTAGTAATGTAGAGAACAGTACTTGGTCTGTGGGCACAAACACATCAGGGAAGTAGTCCCGACACAGTAGATGAACACAGTCATTCGTTTTTTCTGAATAAAATTGTCATGACAATTTCAAGGTACTTTTGTCCCTAACAGTCGAGGTATGTACAATGTGCTTAATATATATTACTGCATTACTGCAGTCCCCCTTTCCATTGTGTATATTGAAAAAACTCTTAAAACCTTTGCAAACTGCAACTCAGAACTCTTTGAGTTTGAATTGCAGCATCTGGCACACATCACACATTCTTTATCAGTTACTCTGGCTGCCTGTTAAATGCAAACTATTCCTTTAAAGTGCTTCTTTATCTGTCTGAACACTCGACCCTAATTTCTTCTATCTAATGGAATCCCACAGCATTGGGAAAACACATGAAAGCTTTGTAGTGAACACCTAGAAAAGCCAAGTAAGAATTAAATGGATGTTTTATTCTTGATTTCATATAAGATGCACTGAATGCAATCTTTTGCATATGTGTGTGCATTTTTGTGTGTGTCTGTATGGTGTGTGTGTGTGTTCTGACGAGCATGGCACTCACTAGTTTGTTATATTTGATCAAGGGAAGAGTTATACACAGAATGAGAAGAAAGGCCTGGGCGAAAATGACAGAGTCTTTCATTTTGCTCCTGCTTTCCGCTGCTTTCTGATCAGCATGTCCTGATGGAGGGAAAAACACTTAGTAACAAATATGCATAAGTGCTACATCCTACAACCAAGTACCAATTGGGTACTGGGTCTTAATGGACTGGCTTGCACACTTACTGAACACTTGTAACTCGGTTCCAAGTCCCCAGGTTTGGTTTATCTTGCAGAAGTAAATGCCGCTGTCCTCAACCTTCGCCTTCTGGATGGTCAGAATATTGTTGCCTGATGCCACGTCTCCAGGCAGCTTGAACTTGTGCTCTACTGGGTACCTCTCCGCCTTGTGCCACTCCACCTGCAGCTTGCTCTGGTCATGGTTCGAGACGTAGCATACTATGTTCACCTTCCGGCCAGTTCTGACGCCGTAAAACCTGGGCTGCTGGCTCACGTCAAGATGCACGGTGGTGACTGGAAGAGGAAGGGGAGTGCTTAATCAGAGCTGTCCTCGGCACCCAAAGTTAAACAGCAGAGCTCTGAGCAGCACTTGAACCTCATTTCACAAGCGTCCGAAAAATGCCGCTCACATGTATGTTAATAAAAAACATACTTAAAAAACAACTTAAAGGTACACTGCATGTTTTGAAGGCTCTGTCACTTCCCCTTTCACACACAGATGGAGAGGAAGCATAACACTGAAACGTAGGAAAGAGTGCATTCAATGTATGCAAAGCACTTCTGACTTTCAGCTGTGCGTTATAGTAAAACTGCTCAAAAATCCACAATTAAAATAAAAGTGTCTGGAATTACATTTAGCACATGATGCATAATCTGAATTTTGAGTGCAGTTCAGAGACACAGAAAGCCATATGCAGAAAATGAGTCTTAAGAACAACTCAGCCTAAATTATGGTTTTTCCATTTGTTTTTGTTTTTAATAATGAACTTCAGTCTTACCTGAGAGGTTTACCATTGCTAGGAGAGAACAGGTGAAACCCAAGCGATACATGATCTCATTAAATGACACGATAACTTGGCACGCGTGACTGTGAGACAAAGTGAGAGAGTGAAAAAGAGAGGGAGGGAGGACAGAGAGCAAGAGACCTCCTTCTATGATATCATCAGGGTAGAGATCACTAAACAACATAGTAAAATTGAGCCCCTGAGCATTATGCAAATTAAGTCATTTAGGCATAAAATGTGAGTCATAATCTCACAAAAATATTAGTAGTTGAAGAGTTTTACATATAATTTAGACCCAGTGACTCTGAAGCATACCAAGTTTAAGAACATCTTAATTATTAACTTATATATTATTAGAGATAGTGTCACCTCATCGACTAGATTCCAAATTGACAAAGTCTACTAAAGAAGAGCTGTCTTTAAAAAGACATATTCAAAAAAATCTGCTTTTGTGTTACAGGTTTGCTGACTGAAATGTTTTTTTTCCTTTATTTGCTGATAAGAATGAATCAACATTCTTAAAAACTCCACAGAAGTAATCCATGACTTTGTTTTAACATAGACGTTGATCTGTATTTCAATGATATCCCACCAATGTGGAACACAATTGCATAGTATTCTCGTGCGGTAATCGTTAGGTAACCATTGGAAACACCTGCATCCTCCATGCCCACCAGCAGATTGCCAGAACAGACCTGCCTGTGTGGGAGTCAGTGCGAGGGGTCGTCTGTGGGCAGGACAGAAGCCAGATAACTGGGAGATGTGTGCACAGTTCAGTGTGTTTCGAACACAGTAACAAATGATGCAGGGTCTCACAGCGACCAAGGCTGTGTGTATTATACCATGTTTTTTAGGGAAGGGGAAGCATGCTCTATACTAGCGTGGCCATTGAGGTATGAAGGCGAGAGTGTGTGTGTATTATGCTTACTTACTAATGGCCTCTAGTCTTTATCTGCATCACTGACTATTCAGCATTTTGCAGAGGTGGTGTTGACATTAAGAAAATGGTGAACCTCTGGTCCTCCCAGGGTGATCACCGACTTACTCATTTAAAGAGGGAAAGTACTGATCTTAAAATGGCCATGGAAAAAAGAACAAATCAGTCCAAAGCTTACATGTATATTTTTCCAAGGCTGTGGGATTCCATTAGCCTGTAAAGCGACTAAAAGCAGATAAGTTGTCTCAGATAGCTGAGGAAGTTCTGCCACTGCAGTGTTTCTAACAAATTCAGGCTCAATTTGTTTTCATGTGTCTAAAGGTGCCATGGAGACCATTGTGCTGCTCGACTAGATTCACGCTGACTGTATTAAAGTGAATAGAGGTTTGGTTAGGTTGGTGAGGAACTGTTCAAAAGAATAAATCCCACCTGGGTAGTACGTTCTCTTACCCTGAATGGTAGAACTGATTTTATAAGATGAATCTGTTTCAAGTCCCAAGTTTGAAGCTGAGAGGTTGGCCATCTTTTGGCGGGGTGGCTACAGGTCACTGCTCTCTGCTGAAATCTGACCTTTTACTCACGCTGTAAGATAGGAGCTCACAAGGGGACTGAAGAACTCGATAGATGACCATATACCTGAGAGAAACAAATTCAAGCCGATCCCTGCCCCACGATCCGATACTGTCAGTTGCCACGGGACTTGTTTTCTTGTCCCTTTTAATATTCCAGATCCAGACTCCAAAATTAGCAAAGACCTAAAGTTTTCTCTTATGACATCAGACAAACAGAACTAACACCTCAGTCTGGTATAGATCAACATACACGACAGTCTTCTGTATTTGTACATGCATTTTACAACAAACGCTAGGGTTAGTAACATGGTAAGTAACATTCCAAACACCACCTGCTGCATTTATCTTTGAAACTGTTAACATAGCCCTACTGAGATCCATTACAGTATGTATGTGTGTTAATTTAAAACATGCATAGCAAAACTCAAAATATTTATACCTCTAAATGTATTGAACAGACCCTAAATTCCAGTGTTATCAACACTTGTTACCTGAGGTGAGGTCAGCTCAGTGCTGGCAGCAAAAATAGAAGTCTAGAGTTAGCAGGGGTGGAAGGAACTGTAGAACTATGGTTAGTGGAGGAGGGGGGGCATTGCAATTCACAAAAATAGCCACATTGAGGCGATAGTCATATGGGCAAAAGTTCTTCATAAAGTACTGTACAATTATCCCATGAAACCAGGAAACAGAGTAACTGCTGGCATAATTTAAGACAAGTACATAGTATCTCATATTGACTTAGAACTCATTTTATCATGTTATTAAATGCATTCTGGTAATGCTGTGTTAAATGTACATTTTATTAAAAGTTTAAAAAATAGTTCTAAATGCCTTCAAAACTTCATTAAGCACTCAGGCAATGCAAACAGAAAGCCTAACACACTGGACATTGTTGTCATTCAAAATGTAAACAATTATAAATATAACTTAAATACTCAGTAGTAATCAAGTAATCAGAAGATATATGCTGTAAAAACACTATGCACAAATGCTATGATGTTTTTGCTTCTGGGGCTCAGAATCGAATCTTACTACAAGTCTTTTTGGGGAAAGACAAATTCTAAAAAACAATGAAAACAAAAAGAAAACTCAAAAGTGCTTGGATTTTTTCATTTACACATTTTCAGGAGTAAGACATTTGTCATTTTGTTAAGACTTAAGGTTCAGCTTCGACAGAACGTCCTAAAGCTGATGCATTACAAAAGTAAAAACATGCTATTTGAAAATAAATGATAATACCATAAATAAATTTAATGTTTCCGCCATTTCTACAAAGTTTAATTTAACTTGCAAACTATATATTTTTCTTTATGGTTGATAACATGTGGACAGCAGGCAGTTAATTACATTTGGATATAATTAATAGAAATGAAATATCAAACCAAGTTTTTTTTTTTTATCAAAAATTAATTTCTGATGAAAACTGTAAACAATGCAAAACAACATTACAGTCTGTGATAATAACCATTAAACACTAAGTAAAATATGCGGGATAATTTGAGGTGGTTTACTTTGGGACATACAAAATAATGAACAATACCCTAACCCAAATTCCTTTAGTGCTGTTTATTGAATGTTTGATGTAATCTCAGATGACACCAGGTCTCAGTAAACATATTTATGTCACCTTCCATTTTGTTCTTTTTTTTTATCAATCTAGTTTTTAGGCCAAAGGGTCTTGCAATTTTGTGTGATAAAATGTACTCTATTCAGTTTATTGTGCTGCTCTATACTTCTGCCAGCTACATTTGGGACATAAATAACATCAACATATTACATAAGTTTGGTCACAGTGCAGATGAAAGGCAACTTCATGAAGCATACATAAAAAGTAGAGTTAGATGCAGTGAATAACAACTGACTGCTATTGAACCAGAGGAAGTACTGAAACTGCTAATGTAAAGCCATGTATCTTGTATTAAATGCTACAGGTAAGTGTACTGCACAGTTTATGTATGCCTTACGTAGCTGCACATACTGCCCTATGTGACTGTGTGCCTCTCGTGTAAGTGATCAGCGTCTTTTCCGTTCATTCCATCTCCCTGCAGTAAACTGGCAGCCTGTGAGCTGTGGATTTATAAATAGTGCAAAGGAAAGTGAGGCCTCAAAGACTAACTAAAGACACAAGTAAGTGTAGTTCTCAGGTGAAGAAGTATTTTATATTTTAGTGGGAAATTTGGCTTAAAAAAGCACAATAAAAGATCCCAATTTTTTTTAGAAAGGGGACACTGCAAAAGGTGGTAATGAATGTACAAAAACACTGTAAATCGTAGGAGAGCGAAAAAGGAAAGCAGGAGGCTGACAACTCTGAAGTCTGTCAAAGGAATACCGTTGTAATTCTGAGCAAGGACCACGCGAGAAGATATCCACAAACTTCACTTCATTGCTTTCTAGACCTCATCAACTTCTTAACAGTGATGTGCAATCCTTTCAGACAAAGTGCTCTGGGGAGCATCAGCGTGGCTTTGTGCAGGCGATGCTCCATTTTCGCATTTCAACGCTCTCTACTTAAAAGAGCCCAGTGCTACAGTAGCACTCTGTGACCATTATACCGTTGATTCCCTGATCACGGCCACTGAGTGGGAACGGTTCTCTCTGACCGTGGGTGCAGAATGGAGAATAACCTCATTTGTGATTTCTATTGGAATCAGGATCGGACGGCATGATGTCCGGGTGTAGGTTCCTGGTGCTCTGAGACCAGGCATTTTGGATTTGGCGAGCATGGGTTTTGTCTGCGGCTCCAGGGTTTGGGAAAACTCCGGTTTGCTGCAGTATAAGGCGCTCATTTTCTCCGCGATCAGGCCCTCCTTCTCCGGTGCCATGTCGTCCTGCCGCCGAACCTTCTTCTGCCTGGAACGGTGGAGGAAGGAGGCATGCCGCACGGCACGCTTGAGGAGGTGCCGGCGGTAGGCCCTCTGGATCGCCACAGCAGCCAGTTCCTCCTCCTTCCTTCTCAAAGTGGTGATGACAGGCTCGAATGAGGCGGTGCTGGGATTGTTATTCTTGAATGTGGCTTCGATGCTCTCCCTCATGGCTGCCATCTCAGTGGTGTCCCCTAGGACCTCCTGAGTGACTGCAAGAAGAATGTCCAGACAGTGGATTTTGTCTCCTGTTACAATAGGTAGGTCCATTCTGACAAGACGGTCTCTGTTGGGCTTGGGTATGCGCAAAGGCGCCTGCAGCGCATCAACAAAGTCAAACACGCGACTGTACTCCAAAAATTGTGTACCATGAACATCGAATTTCTCCCAGGTCTCATCAAACATCTGAAAGTCATCCTCACATAGTGGGTCACCACTCTCTTCCTGTGCAACGTTGAAGTTCTCCAGGATGATGGCAATATACATGTTGACTACCACTAAGAAGGACATGATGATGTAGCTGCAGAAGAACATGATGCCCATACCTGGATTCCCACAGTTGCCCCTGACATCTGTGCCAGGGTTTTCCAACTCAGGGTCGCAGTCAGGAGGACCACTGTTCAGCATCGGGAGGAGGAGCCCATCCCAGCCGGCCGAGGTGGTGATCTCAAACAGGCAGATAATGCTGTTCCCGAAGGTCTCGAAGTTGAAGATGTCATCAATGCCAGCTTGCTTTTTCACATAGGCAAAATTAGACATACCGAAGATGGAGAAAATGAACATGATAAGGAAGAGAAGAAGGCCGATGTTGAAAAGGGCAGGGAGAGACATCATCAGGGCAAATAACAGCGTCCTTATGCCCTTTGCCCCTCTGATGAGACGCAGCACCCGACCAATCCTAGCCAAGCGGATGACACGGAATAGGGTAGGGGAAACAAAGTACTTCTCAATTATGTCCGATAGCAGAAGACCTTAGGTGAAAACAGACAGAAACCCCCATATAAACCAGCCTAACTGTGTCATAACAACAAATGAAACAGCACAGCACTATAACGACGTGATGGGTAAACAATCTGAATGCACTCCTAGAGAGCATCGTTCATTCACACCATAGGTAATTTTATACTAGAAAACTGCATATTACTTCTCGAGATGCTTGGTACCTACCAGCTATAGAAAGGATGACAACAATGAAATCAAAAACATTCCATCCAACAGTGAAGAAGTACTGCCTAAGTGCAAACATCTTGAGCAAACACTCTCCAGTGAAGACGACAATGAATACGACATTGATCTGATAGAGGATGTGCTCTTTCTCTTTGCTCTGGTCATCAGTCTCCACCATCATGGTCACCATGTTGAGGCAAATGAGAACCATGATGAAAATATCAAAGAACTGCTGGGAGATGAGGTCGAACACCACACCTTGAATAACATTCTGGAAGAGAAATGGAATTGTGGTAGCATCATAAAAAGGAGCCATAGACACACTGGCTGTACTTAACAAAGTGGCGACAATGCAGGTGTGGTTACTGGCAGTTCTTTGGTAAGAAATCAGAAGAGAAATGCAGGCCTGTGGAAGGGCAGAGTACTGCATAGTCACTGCTGATCTCTAATTACCGTAGGACGGGGTATAGGTTTGACAGGCTTCTTGGATCCCAGCTTCTTCATGGCATTGTAGTACTTCTTCTGCTCCTCTGTCATAAAGAGATCTTCTCCTCCAAAGTGCACAACAAATGACAAACAAATAATTATTCATTCTATGAAGAAGATATTGAGTAAAATCAGATAAATGCTTTAGATATTGAGAAAAAAATGCTCATCTTTTGCTTCTGCCTGTTGAAGTTGTCTATGATGACACCAATGAAAAGGTTGAGGGTAAAAAAGGATCCAAATATGATGAAGATGACAAAGTACAGGTACATGTAGAGGTTAATCTCATATGATGGCTGCTCCTCTACCTGGAAGTAAACAAATAAACCAATCACTTGTCATGCATCAGTATTGCCATCTATGAGAAGAACACTGCATCTTGATACTGATTGTGACACAATGTACTGAAAAGATTTTCTAATTTCTATTTCTATAATAAAATTTTGCTCAAACTAATCTAAGAATGTACAATCCACAAAGTAAAATACTTTTAGGTGTTCACATAGTTTAAAACGCAAATGTTTAAGATATATAAGTACCTCTCTGGAGTCCACTGCAGCATACATGATGTCCATCCAGCCTTTAAATGTAGCCTATGACAAGAAAAGCATTTTGAGTGTTGGCCTATAAAAAAATGCCACAAAGATGAGGACAATATGTATCGTTACCTCATGTCCTCTGACGCAAGGGAAAATAAAGCCAAGAAATGAAATTTATATCTTAAGATTGATTCTTAATTCTTAATTCAATGAATTTGTGTTATAGCAATTAAATATAATAATCTTTTACATGGTAACAAAAACATTCTGTGATCACTTGGACATTTAGCGGAAGACAAGTTTCCATTATTTAATAGTGTCTGTGCACTTATTTTATTTAATCAGAATCCAACATAACATGAGAAAGCTCACCACTTGCAGCAGTGAAAGGTATCCCAGGGCGACGTTGTCGTAGTTCACCTTGACATTGACCCAGCGCACCTCATTAGTGTGCATAAGCGCCATGCAATCACTTCTGTTGTTCACTTCCTCCATGGGCAGAAGCTCCTCAGTGGTAGTGTTAATGCAGCGGTAGAACTTTCCAGCAAACAAGTTGACCCCCATGATACTGAAGATGAGCCAGAAGATCAGACAAACCAGCAGCACGTTCATGATGGAGGGGATGGCTCCAACCAACGCATTCACTACCACCTTTATAGAAGATCACAAGTACATTAATCAGTGTTCACTACCACCTTTATAGAAGACCACAAGTACATTAATCAGAGTGTTCACTACCACCTTTATAGAAGACCACAAGTACATTAATCAGAATGTTCACTACCAACTTTATAGAAGACCACAAGAACATTAATCAGTGTTCACTACCACCTTTATAGAAGATCTCAAATACATTAATCAGTGTTCACTACCACCTTTATAGAAGACCATAAGAACATTAATCAGAGTGTTCACAACCACCTTTATAGAATACCACAAGTACATTAATCAGTGTGTTCACTACCACCTTTATAGAAGACCACAAGTACATTAATCAGTGTTCACTACCACCTTTATAGAAGATCATAAGTACATTAATCACAGTGTTGGACCGCCAAACACTATGGGTAAGGCTTCAAGGTAGAAGTTATAAATAAACAAACACATGAAAAGAGATTCTCACCCTCATTCCTTCAAATCTGGAAAGGGCACGTAGCGGTCGAAGAGCCCTGAGTGTTCTGAGAGATTTGATTGGTCCCAGCTCTGAATAGCCCAACAGATTGGCTGTTAAGCTAATAATTGACACCTAGAAGTAAATGAAGCCTTGGTGAAGCTAACCCAGCTAGCATGAGGTCACAAATTTTTATCAGAAGAATCTCAAACAGAGAATCCATAAGAAAGCACTAATGTTTTTATAATGGTAAACTCACATCAACAATAAGAAAGTCCAGCCAGCACCAGGCATTGGTGAAGTACGTTTTAAACCCATAAGCAACCCACTTCAGTAACATCTCCATTATGAAAACATATGTGAAGATTTTGTCTGCGTACTCCAAGATGATCTTAATCATCCTGCGACGCTCAATATAAATGTCCTCAAAAGCCTGAGAGAAAAATAGAAACGGAAAATCCTGGTTACCTGCAAAAACCCTAAAGCATATTCTAAGAAATTAATTACTGTAGCATCTAGTAGAATGTACATAGTAAAGCTATGCAAGAAAATCAGTAATACATGTAAACAGTGTCATTATACGGTATATGTGATAGTTCCTGCCATTTGAAATAACAGGCAAACATACTAGTGCTCCGCTACTGAGGAGAATCATGAAGATGATGAAGGTCTCAAAGTAGTCATGCTCCACGATGACATAGCAGGTTCTGCGCAGGTTCCACCAGCTCTTCCCTTTCCCCTGGGTGATGTCTACATTGAGACAGGGAAATTGCCTCACACAATCTACCACACAGGACAAGACAGACAGGAGAGAAATTTAGTAGCAAAGTAAAAATCAGGTGAGCATTGCGATCATTGGGTGTGTTTATAATGCTGATCTGGCATGCTCAAATTGAATAAACAGTGTCAGGCAGAAAACAACAAAAATATGACAATGTTACTTACTTTCTGTAAAACAGGCTTCTGGATCATTGGTCTCTGGTTCCTTTTCCTCCTCTTCCTCAGGGATGGGTTCTGGTGCTCTGTAGTCTGCTGTACTGCAAACTGAATAGTCTCCATCACCGAGAGCACACTGATCCAAAGACAGAGATATTGGAGATATTGAAGTGGTGAATAATCATTGCAAATGTCTAGAAAATGAAAGGAAATAAGTACAGAGGATTTTAAAGAGAGCCAGGTTGCGAATTTGATTCAAGCACCTTTTTGTTCTTCTCCTCTTCAGCTAATGAATCCGCTGACTCATCTTCTTCAATCTCAGATTCCCCCTTGGCAATGGGCACATTCAGGACTGGAGATTCTACGCAGTTGGTCATGCCATCCACAAACTTACCACTATCGAGATAGTTTAAGGGCAAAGTGTCCTTTTTGGCCTCACTGTCTCCTCCTCTTCCTCCTGCCCCATCATTGCTAGGGGGCTTTCTGCCCAGAACCCACTGGACCGTGCTGATGATAAAGTTCTTCAACCAGCCAATTGCTCTGCTGATGCGCCCGGTAGCGATCTGGAGGTTGTTAATCTCACTGTCATCGTCGCTTGCCGAGAGATTGTCGCCGCTGAATGAGCTGAGAAGCAATGCAAGGAACAGGTTCAGCACCTGAAGGAACAACAACAAGACAGCACAGATCAGAGATCTACACAGCTGAGCACAACATGGCCCAGATTTGGGCTGTACTGTGGATCTCCTGGTTAATAACAGAAAGGCCTTTTCATCATTAATTGCAAAGCCTTAGAAACATTTCAGCAGCATGAACTGGTCAGACTTCACAGGTCCCACAAAAATAAAAGCTGATCTTGTTTAATCATAAACGGTATACATAACAAGTATTGCGTTTGTGTCATGTCTGTCATGAGAAGGCAATAATAAATATCATGTTGTCGACAGACTCATTGGAAGGAAGCTATGTTTAGTATCTAAATGTAATTAGATGTCTTCTCAGTTCCTGTTTCATGCTTGAGATATAGATCATGTTTACAGCAGCATGGGGAGGTTGGTATACGTCCTGGCTGTGTGAAATTAGTGTGAGAGCGAGAAACTGTTGAGAATATGAGACAGTATGAGATCACAGAGAGAAGACAGGAAGCATCTAAAATCACACTTTTTGGCACATTCGAGAGGTAAATAATTCAGTAACTGTCGAAAATTGTAAAGGTAGTTGCATTCAAATTCTCTGAATAACATTTTGAACATGTTAATAAAAACACCCCAAACAAACAGTCCCAGACAGGATTATCTTTTAATTTATGTCAGGAATACTGGCACTTCCCACTCTGGCCACCAGAGGTCTCACTCACTAGCGTACTAGGTCTCTGCCAGCTGTTACCTATTGCTGCTAACTTTACTTCCTATTTAAGGTTCCATCAGTTCACACATCAATGTGAAGTATTGCAAGTCTTTGGAGAAAGTATACCGAGGATATTGCCTGCTTATCGACTCTGTGTTTTTGCCTAGCCCCTCTGTACTGTAGCCTGTTTTGTAATTATGACCCTTGCCCATTATTTCCCATTGTTGTATTTTGACCAGTACTTTTTGTACCTCTGCCTTGCTATTGGATCATCTGTTTTTATGACCCTGGACTGGTTTTTGGATTTCAATTCTCTGTCTCTCTTATCAAAAGATCCTTTTTAGCTGCAAATGGATCCTCATAGTGTTTCTGACAATGGCACATTACAGAATACTTCGCCTACCTCAGATCCAGCAGAACAGACGGAGTTACAGACAGCTCTGATTGCTCCATCACCTCTGCCACCGCTAGCTCCTCAGGTGGCTACCAGAGACTCTCTAGTTCAGCTAGCGGTTCCTGATAAATATGATGGGACACCAGGTATGTGTAAGGGATTCCTGTTATAGTGTTCCCAGTACTTCAGCCTGAAGCCACAGGCTTTCCCCACAGATATGTTGAAGATAGCCTTTTTTATCATCTTACTCATGGGCAGAGCATTGCAGTGGGCCACCACAGTGTGGAAGTCCAATCACCCTATATTGCATTTGAAAACAGTTTTAAGGAGGTCTTTGCCCACAGGAGAGGAGCCAGGGGAACATCTTATCTGACAAAGACAGGGAGGTCGTTCTGCTGCAGATCACGGCCTACAGTTCTGCACCCTTGCAGCTGCCAGTGGCTGGAATGATAAGGCACTTATCACCGTATTCCAACAGAGTCTTAATGATGCTCTTCATTGTCATTAAAAGATCTCATACAACAATTGATCAGATTAAACAGTCTGATTTGATCACACAAAAATAATCCGGTAATCTCTTGGTCAAAAGGAGAACTCATGAAATGGAGTAGATATTGCCATGCAAATTGTATAACCTCTACTTGTATGTCCACGGTACCTATACCAGACCAGTACAAAGACTTTATGGATGTTTCTAGCAAATCCAGAGCCTCACGGCTTCCTCCTCACCGTCACAGGGATTGCGCTGGGACTTGATACCCCATATCGAAGACGAATATATCCTTTGTCTATACCCGAGTTATCGGCTATGGAGGATTACATTCAGGAAGCATTAAAACTAGGATACATACGTTCCTCCTCATCAACGGCAGTTTTTTCTTCATGGAGAAGAATGGTGAGCTCTGTCTATGCATAGAGTATCGCAGTCTGAATTCCATCACAGTGAGGAATCACTACCCCCTCTGGAACAGCTACGACAGGATAAGATATTTACTAAACTAGACCTCTGTAGTGATTACAATCTGGTATTGATACGAGAGGGGGATGAATGGGAGACTGCATTTGTGACCAATAGCGGCCATTATGAGTATCTGGTCATGCCTTATGGTTTGCATAACACCCCCGTTGTGTTCCAATGTTTCATAAATGAGGTGCTTAGGCAAATGCTTAATAAATAGGTAGTCATTTATATTGACAACATTTTAATTTACTCACCCAGTTTACTGACTCACATAGCGCATGTTCGTTCTGTACTGCGAAAGCTAAATTGGAGAATTGACAGGACAACCATTCACAGGACATCGCCAGAGTCCTGGTGGTGATTGATCGGTTCTCTAAAGGCTGTCGAATGGTTCCCATGCCCAAGCTCCCTATGTCACTGGAGACAACCAAAGCTATTTTCAACCATGTCTTCTGTTGCTTTGGGATACCATTTCCGTTTCTGAGGAGATCATCTCTGACATAAGTACCTAGTCTACTTCTCATGTTTGGTAGTACTTTTTGTCGCCAGTTGGGAGTGATGGAGAATTTGACCTTTGGGTATAACCCTCAGTGCAATGGACAAGTGAAGTGATTAAACCAGGAGATCTGCCACTTCCTGCATCATATTTTTGTTCATATTTGCAGGATGACTGGTGCTGATTTCTCCCATGGGCAGAATATGTACAAGACTCCCTGACCCACTCTTCTACAGGATTGACGCCTTTTCAGTGTGTTGGGCTACTAGCCTTCCTTCTTCTCCTGGTCCGGGGAGCCCTTTGATATTCCTGATGTGGATTACTGGTTCTGCCAGAGCTAACAGACCTGGGAGGAGGCTCATGTGCGCCTGCAATGGGCTCTATGGAGGTACAAGAGACAGGCTGATCACTGACAAACGGACAGTCTTCCCTACATACCGGGTCAGATGGTGTGGGTTTCTACCCGTAGTACTTGACTTAAGACCCGTTGTAAGAAGCTGAACCCTTGGTATATAGGCCCCTTCAAGATTCTGAGGCAGATAGGTGCTGTGTCTTACTGTTTGAAGCTCCTGTCACACTATTGTATTTCCCCTACCTTTTGTGTATATTTGTTGAAACCTGTTGCCTCTTTGGATCTGTGTTCTCCCACCCAGGAACCTGGGTTGGTCAGTAGTGGCAAACCTTGTTCTTGCTCAAAGTAAGGCTAAAGGATCTCTGGCCCAGGGGACAGAGGGTTTTGGATACTAGCTGCAGGAGAGGAGTTGGGAGAGAGGAGAGCAGTAGGAGATGATTTTGGAGAGAGGAGAGCTGGAGAACAGGGTTTGTGAAAGAGCTCGAGGAGAGGGTTGGGGTAGACGAGAGCTGGAGGAGATGGTTTGGGGAGAGGAGAGATGAAGGAGATGGTTTGGGGGAGAGGAGAGATGGAGGAGATGGTGTGAGGGAGAGGAGAGCTGGAGGAGAGGGTTTGGGGGAGAAGAGAGCAGGAAGAGAGGGTTTGGGGGAGAGGAGAGCAGGAGGAGAGGGTTTGGGGGACAGGACCTGTACTATTCGAATAAATCATGTTATCTTAAACTTGCTCTTCACATAGTGAGTTTTCAAATATTAACTATAATACTAATTAGAGTGATCTAGCTGAAGAGATTGCTGATATCAACTCCCTGCATAGTATCCAATCTGCTGCACATGTTTACTAGATTAAGACTGCTGAATGGTAAGACTTTGACAAAGCAGTCTGTTTTGGCATTAAGAAAAGTTGGTTACGCATATTCTCATGACAGTGATACACAATAGAATTTGCTTTTTATAACACATTGGTAATTAAAATTTAGAGTCAGATAAATGTATTAAGTTTTATATGCATTAAACCTTCGTACACTCCTATGTCCTTCATTAGTTGTAGGTAAGATGGGTAGGGGTAAGTAAAGGCAATAACAAAACCCTCAAAATATGATTAATGAAATCACTTTACAGTTCACTTGATATAATCAAACATTATCTATACAGAAGAGAGTAAAAGGAGGGGCCTACTGTACATTATGAATCACTGCTCTACGTACAGCTCACCAACATATTATACCACGCGTCAGAATCTGGGTTCTGTCCGACTGCTCTGTGGTCTCATAGTTGGAGGATTCTGCTGATGTATCATGCATGCTGTGTGGAGCTGTATCAGAGCGGATCAGATCTCCAGCTTCTGCTGCTGTGCTCCTCAGCTGTCTGTGTTTGTCCCGTGCTTGCCAAGTTGCTCATGTTGAGCTGGGCTTTAGCTCGCTGCCAAGGTCAAAAATCATGTCTGCTGCCTCAAGTCATAGGACTTAAATAGAAGCCTGCACATGAGAAATGGTGCTGGTTCTCCTGAAGACCAGATCAGCGTGAATATGGGTGTGTGCATGTTTTGCATTTGTTGATGTGACATAAGATCTATTTTAGTCAATGTTACAATGCACTCTAAAACCAAAGCCATACGAATCTATCCAGCACATGCAGGTGCTATTTAGGACTGTGTATCTTCATCTTGAAACCAGAACATTCTCATAGCTTAGCACATCTGGGTTAGCAGCACAATGGAATATATGACTCTTTGTGTAATCCAAATTTCTTTTATCTCCTGCTGGTGGTAAATTCAAAATCAAAAGCTCTTTCATAGTCCAGAGAGCCATTATAGTAAAAATCTTTTGTAATACTGATGAGTTCTGCTACACTGAGGACAGGGAGAGAGCCACTTGAAGGCAAGTGTTGTTATAGTTGTCATTTTCTGCTTCAGACCTGCTAGGTTCTACAAAAGCTGTTAAATATATGAAGGACTTGCTTTTAAATTTCCCAAGTGATCCTGACTGGCATGTATTTCCAGAGGTGGACATTCCAGGTTCAGAAAGTAAAAGTCCTCACCAAGATTTTGCTCCAGCATCATACATTACACTGATTCCATGAACTATTTTTATCTGCAGGGCTGCGCTATTTAGAAAATCCAGGAAGCTTCAGCCAAAAAAAAAAAAAGACTTTTACTTTCTGAACCTGGAATGTCCACGTCTGTGTATTTCATAATACATAAAATAGAGACAGGTCTCCAGCTCCAGTGGGACATTATGGTAACGCCAAGTACTGATCTTAGAGTTTTTCTGTGCGATGACCACGGTGGCCATACTCACCACCAGGTTCCCAATGACCATGACCAACATGAAAACGATGAGGCACATGGACGGTCCAGCCACCTCCATGCAGTCCCACATGGTCTCAATCCACTCGCCACATAGGATGCGGAACACGATCAGGAAGGAGTGGAAGAAGTCCGTCATGTGCCAGCGGGGAAGCTCGCAGTCCAGCGCAATCTTGCACACGCAGTCCTTGTAGCTCTTCCCGAATAGCTGCATGCCCACCACGGCAAAGATGAAGACGATGATGGCCAGCACCAGTGTCAGGTTGCCCAGGGCTCCCACCGAGTTGCCAATGATCTTGATAAGCATATTGAGCGTTGGCCAGGACTTGGCCAACTTGAAGACACGCAGCTATCTCCAGCAAAGAGACCAAAACACAGATACACACATACACAAACAAACAAAGCAAAAAACAAACAAACAAAAAACTCACAGAGATCCATTGGAAAAATACGCACACTCCAATAGCAAGACACAACAGAGAACACAGAAAACACATATCAGATACATATCATCAATTTCATTTTCAGAATTACAAGAGCAGGAATGTGTTTTAGTTGTATGCTGGGCTTCTGGTTCAGGCTTACCAAACGGAAGGACCTGAGCACAGAAAGACCCTGCACGTTGGCTAGCCCCAGCTCCACCAGACTGAGGGTGACGATGATGCTGTCGAAGATGTTCCAGCCCACCTGGAAGTAGTAGTAGGGGTCCATGGCAATGAGCTTAAACACCATTTCAGCCGTAAAGATGCCAGTAAACACCTGATGGCACAAAAGGAGAAGGTGGTTTTAATACATTTGAAAATCTTTTTTTGGAAAATTGTACAAAATATTAAGATATGGAAAAGGGTATAATCTATCTAAGGTATTATATAAATTAAACTTCATTGTTAGTAGTAATAGTTTTTATTATTTTGGTTTTTTATGACATATTGTTTGGCATTGCAGGTAAGCTTCCTTCAAATGTTTTTCATGGTAGGTCTACTGTCTACTGGCTTTTTCCAGTTGAACGTTTTGTTTATTAAAAGCTACTTGGACACTTAGTCATTCTGATCATTTATGTGACATGACATAAGAAAACCTGGCCTGCAAAAAGCAAACATTTGGCCTACCAGGTTCCCTACAGTGAGCACATGCTCAAAGTCTTCGCTCATGGGATAGTGCTCCATAGACATAAACAGGGTATTTAGCACTATGCAAATGGTGATGCCCAGGTCCACAAAAGGATCCATCACCACAAAGTGGACCCATTTCTTGAAGAACATCCATGGAGTGCAGCAGTCCCACTTCAAGAAGATGTCGGCGAACTTGTACCAGCCTGGAGGACAAGACCTCTGAGCAACCTCCAGCTCTGAGGAAAGATAGCAAAAAAGTTAAACAAATGCTGGACATTAAATATATGATTTTTATTCTTTTGTCTACTTTCCAAAGGTAGAAAATACCAATGACGTTAATTTATTTGCAAACTTAAACATAAAAATGTTCCTACTAGTATTATTCCTCTTCATAATACCACAGACTACCAAATGGGTGAAAATAGGACAGGAGGAATGACTGCCACAAGCTGAGTCTAAACTCAAAACTCCACATGAATTAGCCTGAAGCTTAGCAGCACTGCGGTATGTCAACAGGGCTTTCAACACCTACGATGTGCATGACATCTCCTCCAGTATGCTGAACTCCAGACAGTATACACCTACTGGCAGGGTGAAGAGATAAGCCGTACACACTAACTTCTGAAATAACATGTGAAATAATGCACGCTAAGTTCTGCAGTAATAAGAGTGCTGGCACACACTGCAGGCATAAAGCCAATGTACTTATCAACCTATGCCCATACACACACATACACACACAAAATAAAACAGAACAGTGTGTGAGAATTCAATTTGACAAAGCACTATCCACAGCTGCACCACAATAATAATATAACAGTAATAACTAAAGGCATAGTTATTACAATAATAATATAACAGTAATAACTAAAGGCATAGTTATTACAATAATAATATAACAGTAATAACTAAAGGCATGTGTGATGTAGGTTAGCATTGTGCTAACTTTTCTCCAATAGCATTTTGTCCATTTGTGAAGCTTGTATCAGGAGCTTGTATCAGGAGCATTGCAACCACACAGAGACTGTATATGATGTGCTACAAGTCTGGTTCTTTTGGTGTGTACCTTCCACCGTGAGCACACTAGCGACGCTGGCCGTCTTGTGGGTCAGGCCTGGCTTGTCCAAGAACATCATGCTGTGCTTGGAGTCCATGGATTTACTGTCTGCCTGTTGTTCATCTGTTGATGGCTGGAAGAAAAAATCATATGGAGATCCACTGCAGAAATTCTTGAATTTCCCTCTGGGATCAATAAAGTATGTATTTATGTATGTATGTATGTATGTATGTGTGAATGTATGTATGTATGTATGTATGTATGTATGTATGTATGTATCTATCTATCTATCTATCTATCTATCTATCAGATGTAAGAGGAAAATAAGCACTAAGAAACCATTTTAAAGGCTATAATAAGCAACATTTCCAGGAAGACAGCCATTATGATAACTACAAATCATTGTAAAAGATAATCTTTTATATTTAATCTTCCTTTAATATTTGTGGGGGTTAGGGGCCCTACAAATGCAGACAAACTCGATTAACTCAAAGCCCCCCTAACCCTTTATTACTTACAGACTCCACAGTGCTGCATGTTTTATAAATATATTAAAGGAACAATATATTTCTGTCAAGGAACTATATATTTCTGTATATCTGTATGGTAGTAAATGATAAAATACAGTAGATTAATAATACATAGTTTATGCATTCATGACTTACTAATTTTGAACATTTTCTTTAGATATGTTTTAATGTATTGAATGTTTTCTTTAAATATGCGTGTTTTTCTCAGGGTGTAAACTGAAGTGCAACTGCGCGTGTATCTCATATCATAAACCAGAGACTGAAGCCTGACATCCCCTGGTGGCAAACAACCATCATTAGAGCATCACACAGCACCAAAGAACTAGACTGGGATTGGCCAAGCATCACAGAGGAACAGGATGCTGTCATCAGAGGTTTCAGTGTTTAATATAAAAGCAAATAATTTGATCTAATATTAATTTACTTTATTTAAATGTGATCTCAACAAAAAGAAACACAATAATAATGCAAAATAAAAAGTCCGTAAAAGCAAAGTCCCCCAAATAAAAAGTGACATTTTATAGTTTTATCTCAAAAAACATTTCTCTTTTCATGTGCCTATGACTGAAATTCTACTTATCTATAATCATTATTTTAAATACCTTTTTATTTTCTTTTTATTATCTTTCTTATTTTTATTATTGTTTTTATTGTTCTTTCTTGGCAAAGAGGTTCCCATGCTGATAGATTATAGGTTGTAAAAATCTCACTGGGGTTGAATTCTAGTTTTTCTTCTATTTATTCTTATTTAAAGCATTTTGAATTGCCATTGTGTATGAAAGGTGCTATATAAATACACTTGCCTTGCCTCATATTAGTCTGTTCATAGATTCAATCGTTTTATCTCATATTAATCTGTTCATATTCACATTTTAAAACATTAAAGCCATTAATATTTTAACATTGTATTACAATTGTTTATCAAATTCACTGTAGCATGGAAGTGGGGGAAAAAATCATACATTCCTAAACTAATTCATAGAGGTTCGTTATGTCACAGTTCCCAGCTTTACCTTCACCATAGTTGGCACTCTGTTGATGATCAGACGAGGGATGTCCCTGCCATTACAGTCCTTTATGACATCATCCCCGTCATCCATCATTTCTGACGCTCGGCTTCGACTCGCCTGACTGGCCAAAGATCCCCTGCTGTCAGCCTGAAGCTGTAAATAAAAGCAACGATCAATTTATAACACGTCGTTAGCAGGAGACAGCGAGCGAACGAACCGGCGGTATGTAGAGATATGTGCTATGCCACACCGTGCAGTTATTCTCTGGGTGGCTGCGTGTTAGCGCTCCGTGGGCTGTGGTGTCTATTACGCTCCTTGGTGCTGTAGTCACCTGACCTGTTGCTCTTGGCTCTTGAGCTGCTCCAGCATTTTCTGAAACTCAGCCTCTTTCTCCAGAGCCTCAGCCTGCGTTGCCTCATTCTGCTCATCATATGCCATGGCAACCACTGCCAGGATCAGGTTGATGAGATAGAAGGAGCCCAGGAATATGATTACGACGAAGAAGATCATGTAGGTCTTCCCGGCAGCACGGAGAGTCTAAAGACAATGTGCGCCAGTAATTGCCAGAATTACCCCCCATTATAGTTCTTCTTTAGTTTAAAGAGCTTAGCATATAAGCTAATGATTGCATCGATAGCCATTTTTATATAAGATTTTGCACAGTGTTTGATAGATTTTTAAAAATATGTTGTGGATTTAACTTATAAAATAACTCTTACAAAAACACCCATGTTACAAACATGCAATCATTTGTTAGTGAAACTCTGTTAAAGCCTCAAATAAATAAAAATATTCTTAGGAAAGAACTGTTAACATATAGAAATGAGCTGGTGACGAGAGACAGACCAGCTGAAAGAGGTTCTCCCAGTAATCCTGAGTCATGAGCCTGAATAGCGCCAGGAAGGCCCAGCCAAAACTGTCGTAGCTCGTGTAGCCATAGTTCGGGTTCCTCCCACCTTTCATACACGTGTAGCCCTCTGGGCACTTTCTGTCAAAACAACCACTATGAACGATACAACTTAACCTTGACCTACCCATCATTGTTATTCTTCAGCCTCACATTACATTCCTCTCTATTTCCTATTTATTTTTATGATGTTACAAATGTACCAATTCAAGCATTTAAAAATCTGCATGTGGATGGTAAACTTACCCAGCATCAGAACTGTTACCACACAGCAAAGCATCCAAGCTGCCCTCGAGAAAGTACTGATTTTCTGTAAAAACAAGGGTATGTAGAAAAACCTGATGCAGAGTAAAATATGTATAACAGGAAAGCAGTTTCAATAACCCAACCAAACCAAGAAAGAAATGCTGAACTCTTGAACCTGTAGTCACCTTCATTTTCGATGTAGGCTGTGAAGTCAAAAGTGCTGTTGTCGATGGTGGTGTTGTAGTCAAGGGTGGCGTTGCTGATGGGCCAACGTATACATTTCTGCCGTAGGTTGCCCATGAACAGCTGCAGACCAATGAGGGCGAACACAGCCAGGGCAAAGACAGTCAGGATCATTACATCACCCATCTTCTTCACTGACTGGATCAGAGCTCCGACGATAGTTTTCAGTCCTGACAGGAGGTGAAGTAGAGAGTAAGAAAGAGCGAAACCAGAAAACCGAGAGTCAGGCGGTTCAAGGGCGGCTACTGAAACTGAAATACTGAATGAAATGGGTAGACAATGTTAGGTTTCGCGAGTGGGGATAATGGCTTCAAATAGAGTTTGAAATGTGAATGCCAAACTGTAAAGGAGAAGAACTTGGGCCAGGGTTCAGGGCAGCTTCTGCTTTGTGCTGAAACAAGCAGAGGGCCAAAAGCTCAAAGAGAACAGAGGGGATAATGAGAGCACAAAGGGTGTCAGGTGGATTTATAGGAGTTTCTAGTGGGTTGGGAGAAGTTTCAGGTGGGTTGGGAGGAAAATATTCAACTGTGACGGCCCTCACAGCAATAACAGAGAAGCTTCATGCGGCCAAACTGTCACCTGTCCTGATTCTCCTGGACCTCTCAACTGCTTTTGATACAGTAAACCACAACATTCCTCTCTCTGTTCTATCTAGCCTTGGCATGATTGTTTCTGCGGGGAAAAAGTTCCAGTCCTACCTGGAAGGCCAGTTCTATCAGGTGTCATGGAAAGGATCCACTTCCAACCCATGTAGACTCTCCACTGGCATCCCCAGGGCTCTGTGCTTGGCCCTCTTCACTTTGTATATTCACTCCCTTGGCAATATATCTTCTCATGGCTTCTACTATCACTGCTACACTGATGACAACCAACTAATTCTTTCCTTTCCTCCTTCTGATCAAGTTTCCAGACGCATTTCTGCATGCTTGACAGACATTGCCTCATGGATGACAGCTCATAGGGGGAAGCTTAATCCCAGTAAAACTAAGCTTCTATACATCCCAGGGACTCCCAATCATCACCATGACCTCACCGTTTCTTTGGAGAACCTACTGGTATTACCATCTGAAGCTGCCCATAGCCTGAGCTTAACTTTGGACAGCCAGTTGTCATTCTCAACTCATGTTTCAAACCTGACCCAGTCCTGCAGATTTCTCTTTAGTAACAAACGTAAGATTCAGCCTTTCCTTTCACTGGAAGCTACCCAGGTGCTTGTGTAGACTCTTGTCATCTCTAAGCTTGACTACTGCAACTCATTACTTGTTGTTCTTCCTCTACAAGCCATCAGGCCTTTACAACTGGTCCATAACTGATCTATAACCTTCCAAAGTTCACACGTCCATTGCTGCGTTCCCTTCACTGGCCTCCTGTAGCTGCCTGCATCAAATTTAAAACCCTAATTCTTGCTTACAAAGCCAAAAATGGACCAGCTCCCTTCTACAAGATGAGAATGGCCAAAGCCTGATCCATACCTCAAGTACTTTGAACATCTCGAAATACCATGCTTCAAGTCCAATGGGAAACAAGCTTCTAGGCTATTCTCTCCTGGCTCCAAGATGGAGGAATGAACTTCCACTGACTGTCTGGACAGCAGAACCCCTTTCAATCTTCAAATGCAGACTAAAGACTCTTCTATTTGTAGAGTATCTCAATGACCATTGATGCTGCACTATTATTTTTCTACTGAGTAACTCAAATTCAAGCTTATTTGTTATTCTGTTACTGTATTTATCATTGTTTAATCGAACTTATACTATGACCAGTGCGATTCATGTATTTTAGCAGTGATCTATTGATCAGATGTCCATTGAACTCTATTCTACTTACTGCCTAAGATGCATTCTGTCAGTCAATAATAAAGCACTTTTGTAAGTCGCTCTGCATAACAGCGTCTGCTAAATGCTATAAATGTAAATGCGAAACCTCCATTTTATAATGAATCTAAAAACCAAAACGTAGAAATGGAACACACCAGGGATAACAGTGATTGTCTTGAGAGCTCGGAGCACACGGAAGGTTCTAAGTGCCGACACATTGCCAAGGTCAATGAACTCTGTGATGTACCTACAACCGGCAGACACACAAAAGATATGCAACAAAGGACTGATTAGGTACATCTCATCAAACATATGTGACATCCGACAATGAGGCACGTTAACAAATACCAGACACCACTGTAACCCCAGTTTGATTCTATGTTCCTGCCTGCTTCACATTTTCTTCCTTCCATATTAAACAGGGGAAATGGGGTGTATATTTGTAACAAATACATGTGGAGACAGAAACGCTTTGAAAATGCTTTGAAATCGTTTGTGTGACCATGCCACCTACTATTTCTAGCATCTTCTCCAACATCCACCCAACAAATCAGCACCTCTGCATGAGCAACAATATACAGCTTTAATCTAATCATTTACATAAAAATCTATATTTTTTATAAAAATAAAAAATATCAAACCTGGAGAGCTCAGCATTTGGAAAGTGTGTTGTTTTAGCTTATGTGACTGCACTGAAATTGGGTCATCGCTGATGTAAATTATATGTTTTAACTATATTTAGATCCTCTACCGCCTCAGCCAAATGGCAGTGTTAGCTGACTATCATTGAGAAGGTGCCTGAATAGTATAACAACCTATCAACAGTTTTCACTTAAGCACAAAAAACTGGGTTCCAAGACCAATCACGTAATTTCCAAGCCTGGATGTAAGGTCAGAGATCTGAAGACTACACTCACAACAGATTTGTATGCGAAGCCAATCTTTGGACAAACTAACTCAAGTTTTAATTAGGAGAAGACTGATGCCCCCACCCAGAGGGGCTGAAATACTCACGCCATGCTGATCACCATGAAATCCAGCCAGTTCCATGGATCACGAAGGAATGTAAAAGGCCCCATGCAGAAGCCTCTGGACAACACTTTGATTGTCGCTTCAAAGGTATATATACCAGTAAAAACATATCTAGAAGCAGTTGGACATGAAACATTATTAGTACATTTATGTTATCTATGAAAATACAGCATAATAATCATGAAGATATAAACATTTCAAAAAGGGGGACACTGTCTTTCTAGATGCAAAGCACATCCCAGATGTAGCGCCTCCACTGAGATGATCATTTTTACTGGAGCTAATTTAAGCTTGTCTGTTATATGTAGAATTTCTTCTAGTCGCATTTGCAGTGTAGTAGCAACTTTCCTCTGACCCTGAATGTAAAACCTTAAGTTTCACCTCTTCTGTTTAATATGAAAGTGGTATATTCACTGTTCAAACAGGTGCCATTAATACAGGTAATGAGTGGAGGACAGAGGAGCCTCTTAAAGAAGAAGTTACAGGTCTGTGACAGTCAGAAATCTTGCTTGTTTGTAGGTGACCAAATACTTATTTTCCACCATTATTTGCAAATAAATTCTTTAAAAATCAGACAATGTGATTTTCTGAATTTTCTTTTTCATTTTGTCTCTCATAGTTCAGGTCTACCCATGATGTCAATTACAGGCCTCTCTCATCTTTTTATGTGGGAGAACTTGCACAATTGGTGACTGACTAAATACTTTTTTCCCCACTGTAGAAGCAGTGAATATATAAGTGAATATATAAGCAACCAAACAGAGCGAAAGAGTTTAGTATCTAGTTTATGTGGAAGCACAAAGGAACCATCAATAGCACACCAGAAGAGGGAAGAGCCGAGATATCGGCAAAAGCTGATCACATGAAAGGTGATACAGGATGTCCCAATGGTATCTTGCTTTTGCTTCACCATGCAGTGAGCATCGACTCTTACTTCAAATAAAACTGGACAGTTCATTCAAAGTAACAGACTTACAACAAAGAATTCAACAGACATCAGTGTAACATTCGCTCCAATATTCTTACCAAAAAGCTTTATGATTTTGAATTAAAAAGCCTGGTGAAATGGTGGAAGCTATGTTCGTCATACCTCACACAAAGAAAGCACTTACTCCACAGTTTTGCTCCAGGCAGGAGGGCTGCTCATCGTCATGAATATGCAGTTGGAGAGGATGGTGATCATGATGAACATGCTAAATAACTTAATAAAGAGTCAAGGTTACAAATGAACAGATAAAAAACTGACAATCTCATCAAAAAACATTCTAAAACATAAATTATCATCCAACCAAACAAATATACCATTTTTACATCAGTAATTATTTTAAATTATATTTCAAAGAGAAAAGGAAGCTGTTTTCTGTTGAGGAAAAGGATATGAATGTATGAGAATTTTAATGGCTCCCCTTCTGATAGGGCTAAATGGGCTGAGAATGTAGCAAGCTGGTTCTGCATTGAACCTGTTGATCAGGTTTCCCTTGCTGATCACAATAAAAGTCTGCAAAAATGATAATACAATTGAATGAATAAAAGCAGAAAAAAATTAAATGCATATCTGTAGCTGTTTTCAAGGTCTGCCAGTTTTAGGTTTCTTTTCATGCAGATTTTCTGGCACTGACTTTCTGTGCTTTGAAGAAGGGATCCAGATCCTCCAGGGGTGTGTTGAGCAGGTCCCCTGGTGGGTCTCCATAGATCATGGGCAGGGTTTTCCCCGCCTCCAGGTCGGAGCTGGGCTCCGTCAGCTCCAGCTCTGCTTCATCTACTTCCTTGCCACTTTCCCGCAGCTCGATGAGCCTCTCAACTTCCGCCAGCGACTCCGGGGTGAAGCGGCGGAATACTTCGGGGCCTGTGAGAGAGACCAGGCGTGCCATCCTCGCATCGCGAAAAGATACCACTCCTGAGTGGAATCTTTATCCTGAGCTGATGGCAGAGCAAGAAAGAGATTTTCCAGCACATAAAAACACACATTGGCAAAAACTGAGATTTGATAAGAAATTAAAGACTGCTAACAAGAAACATTTACAGTTTTTGCCCCAAACTTATAGAACAGGAAATGATACACAAACTTCTATGCTGTTATATGTGAATAAATGTTATTTATTTTGCGTCATATATTTCAAAACAACTAACAAACAAAATAATCAACAATCAGCATGTTAATCAAAGAAATAATCACTTAGGCTAATCAACCAAACAAAACAAACACAGAAACAAAAATAGCAACTTTCATATCAAAGCAAATGATCAATCACAATTTATTATTAGACTGAGAAACTACAAATGCTAAGGATAATAAATAGGATTCTATAATGACCAGCTTAATAATAACCATCAGCCTAATAATACTAAAGAAGGACATGATATGTCAACGATGATATACAGAACTAACATAGGTAGTGATACTAGTGTTTGGTCAATGTAGTTATCTGTTGTGTGATTTTTTTTTACTTATTCTGTAAATACCAAATGAGTGTTGTTCAATAACTTGTGGTTTTTTTAAGGGGGGGGGGGTTGCTGGTGACGTAACATCCCCATACTGCGCTCTTCTGACAGCCGTCCAACACTGCTTCAGGAGAATGAGCGCATGGCTCTGTTGCTCAGCCGTGCAAATGCCCAACTGAGCTGAAGCTTGTATGGGAGTGAGAGGTCCCACTACTGCACCAGGCGGGCACTGATCCCATGGGCCAGCCAAGCACAGCTGTGAGACTGTGAGACTCTGTGGTACACATTTTACTGGAAGAAATATTTACATAGAAAACTTCCCATTGTCCTAAAATGTTCTTCTTTGTCTGATTTGACTTCTGGAAAATCATGGGTTATTTCATTGTTGCAGATGTTCAGTTAACCCCAGGGCTTCTATGATGCAGTGCTCCAGTCTCTGAGGGTTCAGATTCATAACTGAAAAATGCCTGGTTTATATTTACTTGCATGCCCCTTTTTAAACAGCATCCAAAGCTGAATGAACAAGATTGGGTTTAAATGATTTAAAGGGATGCTAGGGTTAGTCAGGCTAAGCCCTTTCTTTCTACTAACAAAGACATAAGAATAATCTGTGCTATATTTGCCTTCCACGTCGTCTCCTTTCCTGTTAAGAAATGCCTTGAAGCACATTTTGGACTTAAGAACAACTGCACCATCTAAAGGTCAAAAGAAAAATGTTGCGGCTGATTTTATCTAAGCCCAAACTGTAGATTTGCCAATCCGGCAAGTGTGTCTTGATGTATTACACACCCTTTAATGCCCCTTTGATTAGACATCCACTAAAGCTCATTTTTATTCATTCATGGTGTATAGCTCATGCACTCGCCATCCCGCTCTCAAGATTCAGAACTGTTTGAAACACGTAAAAAAGATATAAAACAGCAACACCCTGACTATAAAAATGTAGACTTTAAAGAAAATACATGGAAGGACCCAAGCGTAGCTGTGAGTAACTTCGTTGATTCACTGACCCCAGCCTGCACCCCCTCCACCAAATCTCTCACAGTTCAAATGGCTCACAGACACAGTAGTCAGGTATTTAGTGTGCTACATTTAGTTTGCTACATCTCTTACATTTCTGCATACTGACGATGCACTTGAGGGCTTGGGGGAATATTTCTACACATTTATGGCAAAGTTTAATTTCTCTTTAAAAAAAAACTGAGCTGTTAATATTAAGAGCCAGGATCAAGAATGTCTTCCTTCCAAGACTCGCTCTACAAACCCTGCCTTGTCCTTCTGTTACACCCCACTATCCAAACTTTGACCACAGAGACCAATATAAAGTGTTGATACATCGCTGTGGGGGAAGGCTAAAAGCAGTGCGTTTTCCCATAGTACGAGTGAGATTCCAACATCTCTCTTGTACATCAGATTACTTATTAGCTTAGCAGGTCCAGCTTAGCAGTCCACGACAGGCAGCATAGCACACATGTCACGCCCTCTTGAGGTTCAGTGACCCGCTAGGCCTCTCGTGGCTATTGCAGCTGAAGTTACCTGGCACTAGCTGCCGCTTCACATTAAAGATATTTGTGTTAACTGCCCATTAATCATGAATGGAAGCTGTGCTCTGCTGAAACTTTATGACTTGATGTACTGCTCAATATTTTGTACATTAAAAAATGTGTAGTGTACTGTGCAGACTGAGGATTTCTTGACTAAAAAATTGCAACTCTTTGGATGCCAACAGTGTAATGGAGCAATGTTTACAACTCAGTTTTGTCTCTGTTTGGTTTCAGTTACTTTCAGTAGTATACTGAACACTATACTGAACCAAATATTTTACTATTTCTCACTGAATAAAGTTAATAATTAATTCATAATCATTCCCTGAGAGCAAAAGAACATATATTGCATTACATCTTTTTAGGGGGACTCATCTCTTAATTTGCCAACCAAAGTGAAGAAAATACAGAAAATTAAAGAAAATACAGAATGGTGTTCCTGGAGAGAGTGTTTGCTGAAGGCTTTCACTGAGACAGTGGCAGGTTCAAGCACACGTGTACGAGCTGGGATCTGAAGGCATACGAGCGTCTACGCCCACACTGAAGGGTTTGGTGATTCTTTAGGGTCACCCAGTCCAGTGCAGCGGACGAGCGGCACTTTGGGGAAGAGGGTGCCGACACGCCCCCGCCCGCCCCTCCCTCTGTACGCGCACAAACCCCCCACGGACCTCGCATACGAGCAGATACGATGGCCCGCCAGCTGCCGTTAGCCGTCACGGCAGGGCGTCGTATTACGGCAGTGCGATGACTCCGCTCATTCCACGCTCCCTTAACCGCTGCTCCCTGCATCGCGCTGCACGGATAAACAGGTCAGCATGCCAGCTCAGCTCACCGGCTCCACTGCACACCTCCCATCCCTGAAACCGGCAACACCTCACACAAAGGTGTGGGTACAGCTGCCGACCCCACTCCACCCGGTCCAGACCGACCCACCCACACTGTTGAGTAACATTAAAAAAAAATGTTTTTCATTGACAAGATCCTATTCTTCATCACTGCCAACTGGCATTGGCCCTTCTCTGGCTTCTTGTGCCTCTTTCACAGTGTCTTTGCTGTTCCAGAAGCTCACGTCAAAGACCACAAGTCTGCCATTTTCCCAGTGCTATTAGACTTCACCATGCCATTCTTGGCAGACCTATTAAGAAGGCATCTAGGTCCTCTTCACCCCACAGGACAGGAAGCCCTACTGGAGTACGGGGGCCTCATTCTCCCTGTGTCTTAAAATACACATCCTGCGGATGGCTTAATATCTTTATAGTTTTATTAGAGGCATTTTTTGTATATCGTGGACACTGGAGACATAATGGAGTTATTCTAGTATAAAAATCTAATTAATCCCCCTGCTCATGTTAAACATTTCTGAGTTTTAGGTTTTGTGTGATCGTTCTGAAATGGAAGTCCCTAATTAAAATGGTGGGAAAGGTCTGCCCTGAAAATTTGTGAAAACCAGGCTGCTAACTCTAATCCCATCTAAACCAGATCTAAATCCAGACTTGACAACCCAGCCAAGGCTGACATCTTATTCACTGCAATAATGAAGCCAGCACAAAATGATGGCATGTTAACATTTAGATCTGCGTCGGTTTTGGACTACACAAATTATGATACTTGATACCAAACACCCCAGACAAACATTATACTGGTGTCACATTATTAAACTAAAAGGAAAATCTTATGGAGGAGATTCAGAATAGATACAAGATATTCTTATTGACCTTCACGAGTCTCGTCCTACTGCACGTCAGTGAACTGATTGTTTGGTATGTTCCCACAGTAGCTGTGAGCTCTACTCACAGTACTCACTCACGTCTCGACTATAGAACTGCAGGACAGCCTTTAGTTATTATGACTCTAATCACTTTTTAATTGTCTGCTATGAACAGATTCAGCCAGAGGAGTGTTCTATGGTTTTATTTATTTACCTATTTATTTATCTGTTCATGTATTGGTTATTTGTGAATCATAGCTTTCACATGATCCAACAATAAATACTTGATAAAGTTAACTTTAAAGTTAAAACAATTCCTGCCAGTCTTAAGTCGTGCTGATATGTTCATTATCATCACAATACGTAGCTATATTATCCACCTACTTTAAAAGCACCCATTTCAATAATAAGCTCGGTTTTCAGAAAATATCACACATTATTCATGCTGCAGATGAACAGAAGATAAAATAATATTTCAGCATTTCACATCCTCCCTTTCACCACTGTGCACCTTTAAATGTGGCATCAAGTACAGAACTACAACAAATAACACCCTAGAGTGTTACTAGTATAAAGGGATGCAGTGTGCACTGTGTGGTAACTGGATATTCAAATATTTATGTAATGATACGGTTTCTATAAATTCATAAAGATTACGAGACAGAATTATGACCAACTTGGCAAAACAATGTTGACACAATAAATGCAGTCATTAGACCCAGTAATGCTGCACATTTTGCACAAATATATTAGATATAAAATCAAATTTAGGTTAGTCTAATATACCATAGACTCATAATGCACAACTGCTACACTAGAAATAGCGCAATTAAATCGTCATAACCATTTTTAAATGAATCACTCTGGGCTGGAGCTATAACAATAACAATAATATTAATAATAATTTAAAAATCAAATCATAACATTCATGGCTTAAAATGTTTTGGCAATGAGTGCTCGAAAAAATATTTTGCGCTATCCACACGTCAGCCCTGGAATAGCAGTTCCTTCCTGAACTTGACGTTGGAAACTTCACTCATTCTAACATTAGATCATGTGTCACTGCCAGTAACCAGATGCTAACCAGATGGTTTGGTACTGGACATTGTATTTTACTGTGAAATGAAACACAGTGGTGTATGGTGAGTTGAGATGGAAACATCTTTTAGCAGAAAGTCCAGCCTAAATTTTGAGTGACCAAATAATCTGTTCTGGGCCCGTTGTAAACTAGCTAAGAGATTTAAGCTAACTATAGCCCATTTTACACCAATATTTGTGTCTCTTTACCCACTGATTACCATAGTGATGGTATGTCATCTGGTGTGAAATAGTTGCACAGAGTAGCTGGAAAATTTCATGCTTGGCATTCCGCCTCTGGTATAAAATGGCATCAAGAGTTTTAAACTAGCTGAGAGTTTTGAACAGTGTTGTGACTGCTCATTTTTAGCTTTTAAAAATCACAACATAGTGAAGATGTCCACTCTGACAGATATGTAATATATAATAAATGCAGTATAACTTTAAAGTTCAATGACATTTTTCTATCATACCAAAGGTTGTCATGACTTTACGTTCAAGTGATGAAGTAGGCTTTATTTATGAATGATTTAACAAGTTGTTAGCAAGAATGAACCACATGGTAGCTATCTCAGGCTGGAAAATTTGCTTCTGTGACAGTAGCCAAGTGTTTTCGCTTGGTGATTGTCAGTCACTGTGTTAGCTATCTAGTATCGTTAGCTGCAAGCATTACATATATTTCTCTGAAAGTGCTTCAGTCAAAGTATTACTTATCTTTATCTGCTCACTTTGTTATGTAAAGTCTGTCACTCAAACAGATTAACATGCTCTACAGATTGCGTTTAGAAACCTGTCCAACTGGGGTGTAATGGCAGCCTATCAGTATTCGTCTTGAACCGTAACAGTATACATATTATGGCTTGGTGCAGGCAGTCGTGCAGAGAACATGTTGTAGCCTATGTGTGATTATTGGTGAATGTAATGCCAAATCAACTTTCGAGTTCCACCTAAAACCTTAAGCTGTAAACCATTAGCAACATCCTATGCTAACCTTAGTTCTACATTTGTGTCAGACTTAATTAGTTACACTATGACAAATGCAAATGACACACAAGAACTAGATTCCATCTGCTTCTTTCAGATCAGCTAAGTGGGTAAAGATGAGGTTCCTAATGAACTATGCTGGTGTGTAAGTCTTGGAGGGTGCGTGACACTTAATGGATTCCATCATGTTTTCTTCGCCAGACAGTGATGGGAGCAGAGTAATGGGCATTGAGGAGTGTATCATGAAGTGACTGACAGGAGGTCAATGTTAACAGAAAAACACAATTCCATCCAGAAAGGTAGTTTTTCAAACAAAATTTCACAAACACCTAATATACATGCATTGATGCCACGTATAATATTTTTTTAATATGTTTTACATACAGTTTATATGAATTTGTAAAAAAGGGGGGAAAGGAAAATTGACTAATGCATATTTAAAGTATAATTAAAATGATGGGGTTTTTTTTATTATCTATATTGAACACAGCACAATTTTCCTGATAGTTCAAACACTGAAAAATATACTGACTGGGCATAAAAACAAAGAAATAGTTTTCACAGTGAAATGCTGTGAAAACTGGTAAATTACTGAAAATGTTACTCTAAAGAAACCCATTTACTTAGGTGTTCTACTATGGGAAATAAAGTCGTACTCACTTAATGTAAAGTACACAAAGACCCACCTGACAAATACCGAGTTTCACAATTTTGATTGAAAGATCTATCAAGGATTAAAAGTATTAAATGTGATATTTCCCTTTCAAATAAGTTAACACAGCTCTCTGGGGTATAAATGAAATGTCTGTGAGATCCTTAAGTTAAAATACCTAAGGGAAAAATCACCACAGTATAAACATCCAAGTTCAGCCAGTCTGAGTGCATGTTCCTTTATATGATAATCCACTGCTCTTCTTCCACAGGGTGCACCGCCATACGTAAGTACTAGCATCGCAACTGTTGAGCATAAACCCTGGGAGAAAGATGGCTGCCAGAGAAAAGAACAGTGCACACATACATGTTTGATCCTGAATCTGAGTTTGCTCTGAGGTCAAATCTCTACACACACACCAACACACATACCTGCATAAGTGTGCCAAAGTGACAAAATTACAGAGGGATGTAAAGGACATTTTCCCCTATCACAACATGCTAACCCTTTATTACTTGCGTGGAACACAACTGTAACTTTGTACAATTTACTCGGACATTATTCAAGCGTAAATAAAATGAAACTCATGTTACAGACATCCAGTTAACAAACTCATAGTATTGTGCATCCTGTAGCAAGTACCAGTATCTCAACAATATCAGCTAATATATTTCCTCAGCCTTAGCTAGTGCTAAATGACCAAAGAAGCACTTAAGTTAGCATATTTATTTTTTAATTACTTACATTTCCCTCATCTGCGGTTTTATACAGTTTGTAGACAGTTTTATACACAGACAGTTGGTATCTTTTAGCTAATAAAAGTTTTGTTTCTTGCCCTGTGTTGTACTGACCCAATTTGGAAAAGCAGACACAACGTAGTTAGCGCAGACATAGCACAATCTGCTAGCATAGACGTTTTTGCTGACTGTAGCTGGAATGTTGCCATCAAAAATAAACTTTATCCACTCAGCTCTTCTTTCCTCTAAGGCTGGGGACTGATATAGTGTTTTGTGCTGGTCTGTACATCCAACAACTTAGCTTATAGCTTTGATATAATGCTAGTGGTTCTGTCGCTTGTGAAGAAAAAATGCCACACATTCACAAACGTAGATCTCAAGTTGTGGGGGGAGATATTCAGATGGGTGTGGGGGGCAGAGGGCATAATTCAAATGAGTCTGCTACTGATGTAGAAAGGGAAGCTTGTTGAATCCTGTGTTTTCTGATGTAGGAAGCCTACAAGAAACATCCTGCGTTGTTTTATTTCAGAGTTTGAGGGTTGATAGGCACTTCAAATACCCAAATGTATTTGGACCAGATAATCCTTTTAGTTATCTCAGATTCAGAATGTTGTGATGCAGGTCGCTAAATGGTTTCTGTTGCTTCCGTCTTATATCACCTTTTGCCCACATTAGGCGGAAAGAGAAGTAGAGGCTCACCAAAGAGATCACATGGTGTCCCCAGTGAAAGAAACCCAAAACCAACACCTTCTGCGTCCAACATCATGTGATGTTCAATACTGACATACACACACTCATGTGAAAAGAGGAGACCACACAGGCAAAAGCCCATCAACAGCCTCCCGAACACAAATGCTAGCAATACATTAATGAACTGGATAAATCTCAATCCTTTTGAGACATTAACTGAATTTAATGTCACGTAAACTCTTGATACAGTTTAGACAACTTTCCTCTCTCCCTGCTCTGGCTTTTTCTGACAATTACAGAATAAAACCATTGCTGGGGTTCACAACAAACCTATTAAGTCAAGAGTAAATCCAAACGATCTAAATATGAAAAAAGATCACAGAAAGCCTAAATATAAAAAGAAGGTTTTACTCAAACTGCAAATAATGTAGAAGATCATTTACAATGTATGTAAAGGACAGTCTGCACCATCATCAATACCAGGTGTCTCTCTGTTTTATCATGGAGAAATTTGTTCAGATTACATAATAAATGGTTCTTGCCTTGCTGGTGGAAGCAACCAGGAGGTGAGAGTTACAGATCTTTACACACTGAAGTCAAAGACCATATTCCTACACCACTGACTTAGATTAACAGTGGAAGAATGGTGGATATTTCCAGCATCACCAGACAAGCATGAAATGAAGGGCACAAATTATTTTTATTGCCGACACCATCCAGAAGATAGGAAAAGGATTCACTACTGTTTCAACTGAAACAATGGATACATCATGGGGTTAAATGAATAGAAGGATGCAGATAAAGCTTTCATGAAAAAGATGCAGAAATAGACCTTAACATGCATTTGTTCTGCTTTCTCAGACAAAAATGGTGGGGGCATCATTAACTTTTATATTAGCAATACAGTGTGATTAGTCAGGGAACCTAATGCAAGTCGTAAGCAAACAAAACACACAACGGCTCGGCAGGCAGCTCACAAGAGGTTAAACAGCACACAAGACTAGTTACTTTATTAGGTTACTTTTCTTTTCCATTTATGTAACACTGTACAGTAGCCCAGTGTTCCAGGAAACACCATAAACAGACAACAAACGAATGGGCCACAACAACATCAACTTTACGCTGGTATTCCTCCCTCCTCACTTCAATCGCACAGCACACTTAAACTGAGTGGCAATGCGCAAAAAGGAAAGACAGCAGTGAATAGACGCTTTACCTTGCACGCCTGTTTTTACTTCCACGGAGCGAAGAGTGTAAGTCCTTTGGTCTTCTTTTAAACCTTTTTCGCTTAAGTCTTAGGTCTCGTCTTCCCGCCGTCACTGCAATCTCCAAGACAGCTGTTGCTGACGCAGGAGTGTCTTGAATGAAATTTGAGACTCAACTCAGGTACGAGCTCTGATAGCCTAAACCGATACTTCGACGCCGGTAGGTTTTTCTCATACTGTAAAAAATTTTATTTCAGACTTGATCTGTTCGAATCCATTACAAATAACGTTAAGATAATGAAAACGTGCATTCTGACAAATGTGGCGCTTAGTATACTGCTAGCAAACGGACGATTTTCCAGAATATTAAACTCTTCTGTTGAGTTTGTGTGATATGTTTTGTAAAAAGAACATTTTGTAAAAGGGACATTTAATATAATATAGCAACATGTAATATAACCATATGCGTACTGACCGATTTATACGTATACACAAAGAACGTCAGTATAAAGTAATAACGGTTCTCACTTTGCATGGGCAGGACAATCTAGGCGCACGTGATCAAATCGATGGTGAGGCGTAATTACGCACTTGCAAACAAGTGGCAGACTTAAATTTGAGCGCGCTATTGCATTTACACAAAGCTAGACTTAGTGAAAGCCTAAAAATCTGAAACATTGTTTAGCTCTAACAATCTAAAGCACATGATTTAAACATTATCACGTCTACAATATTCAAATTGTACCTCAATGAAAATGTGAATTCTAATTGATGTTATATTTTTATATATTAATAAACATGGGTGGTTTTGTAATGAGAGATAAAGGGATATTCTAATTACCATGTGTTATTTTTTTAAATTCATGATTAAATGTAAAAATAAATATAATGTGACAATAAAATAAGCTTGGTAGGCCCAAATACTAACCCGTTAGTATCTTTCCCATTAGTTTGATGAACTGGCTCTAGCAGTTGAACAGAAACATAAGCCTAAGCTTAATTGTTTGTTCTGCTAATGTTGCCACATTCAGTTTAATGTGCTGTCGCTTCGTAGAAGAGATATACTGCGCGTCCCCGCAGCATGTGCAAATTAACACCGCCGGTTACCTTCCTCACAAATAGTAGTCAAGATGCAAATAGTCATACCCACTAAAACTCCAAACACGTGTTAACCGTTTTTTAAAAAGTTTTCCTATTAATTGAGAATAACTGACTAAAGGTGAGCGAAATAGTCTTTGTTTGGAAAAAAAAACCTTCGTACATGGTGAATATGAATTTACACTGGAATGTCACACGATACCAGTACCGTTTAGAAATAAAACTATGGTGCAATACCAAAGAATCGTGAAAATGAATAATCTAAAACGCATAGCGATATATATATCGCGATATATATACTCACATACCAAAGTAGATTCCATGTAAGTAACTGTACCTGCAGTGTACTGTAGTAAAAGATTGTAATGAAATACTTTGCTTGTCCAGCTGTTGAAGGACCTCTGTCTGCAATGTCCCATTTCTCTGGAAACCTTGTGTACTTTAATTGTTTCTCTACCTCTATCAGTCTCCATCTCTCTCTCCCTCTATCTTTCTCTCTATCTTTCTCTTACTATAAAAAATGATCATACAATAAATGAAAATCAGCTGCCATAAAAGTCCACTACTTCACTAGACACTTTCCAGTAGTTCTGATGTACCCTGGTATGTTTTCATGAAAATCAATCTGGTTTGTCGTTTTAACAAGGCACAACTCACATGTGGGAGTCTAGAGTAATATTCACACTTCACATCTATAGTTTTCTGGCAATATGCTTTTGTGAAGCAGCTACAAACATTTTATAAGAAGTCTGACCTATAGGGTATATCAGGCATGTACATGATTGACCAACTGTGGAATGCTGAGAAGGCCAGACATATAAAGATAAAACAATGCAAAAACAGTGACACAGTGTATGATGACTGTAGAAAAATGTCACTCCCAGACATTTTATGCATTTTAGAAGTCCTGTCTGGACATGTTTTCGTGTTCCAAAAAGAAAGATGCATCTGGAAATAAGAGAATGTATGGTACCCCAGCTTTCCTTGCACACCCCATGCAGCTTTCAACACTAGGGGCCACAGGGGACTGGGGGCCACTAGGGACTGTTCAGAGAGGATAACAGCAGAGAGGAGGCACAGTCAGGGCCCCCAGGATGATGTGTCCCCCTCCACAGGTTGTATTTAGTTTAAAACTTAGTTAGCTTTATGTCACTTTGTAACTGCCTAAGATAAAGTGAAATGGCCCATTTTAGTTTAACAAATGTGCTCGTAGTGTGTCAGCATCTTGGTGTTGTGTTTACTCTTTAGTTGCCCCACCCCCCTTTGGATACAGGTGAATCTGCGACAGGAAGACCTCATAGCATTGGATATGGCTTTCCAGCGGCAGGTATTTAGCAGCGCTATTGGTCTGCACATAATGCTGCACATAAGGAGTTAGCATTGGAACACTTCCTGAACATCTTGTAGCTAGAACGTATTGTTGGCAGAAAGGAGATGGCAGAGCTAGTCCTTGGGACAAAGACATCATGGCGAGCAGCACAGTGCTACATTGTGAAGGACCTTGAGGAAGAGGCAACATGCCAAGAGGCACCCAAGCGAGTGTTGATGGAAAAACTAGTATGCTGGTGGTGTAAGAACAGGAGCACAGGGCCAGCTAAAGCTGCGAAACTGAGCTGGTGGAAACAGGAGCAGGGATGCCCAGGGAGGGATGTGCAGCATCAAGTAAAGGCAACCCTTGGCATCGGTGATACAGCCAGGAAAATCAGCCACCATTCGGACTTGGTGTCAGGTGTAGCATAGAAGATAAACAGCTCACCGCATTCAGACACAGGCTTGGTGTGCTCCTACAAACTGGATAGCTAGAAAGTGTCCAACTCAAGTCACTAGCAGCCCAGTAGAGAGGAAGAAGTGGGTCTAAGGCAAAGTGCTCGAGTTCTGGCCAGTGCCTATACAGGATGTGTACATACTCGATTTGGATCATCATGCCGGTCGGTGCTATGTGCCACCTTAAGGAGGAAAAGCTGGGTTTAAAGAAGAGGCAAGTCACAGTGTCCACATCGACTAGCAGTGGAGCAGGTGCAGAGAGTCTCCTTCTCTAGAAGAGCTGAACGCACAATGTCAGAGTCAGTTGCGTCACAGGTACCACCGTTTGCCATGGGTGAAGTCACCAGTGCTGGAGGACCTGAGCATCTAGGACAGCTGCAACGAATAAAGAGGAATTAAGAGGTTTGTGTGACACTGACGGCTGTGCACGGACTGTGGCAGCAACTGTGGGATCTTAGTGGCAACAGAGAAAGACCAGTTTACAAAGACTGGTTTAGTGCAACACAGCATTAACAGTGGTGAAGCGTTATCAATTCGCTTCCATTCCAACCAGCTTCTGTTAGCTAAGAAAAGACACTGTTGAACAGAAAGTGATAGTTGACAGTTTCAGGAATCATTGAGCTGTCAAACAACTCCTGGGCAATGCTGGTGGAAAAGAAAAAGGCTAACAGCTGTATAACATGACCCAGCTATGACTATGCGCTAGCTATCCAGGTACAAGTGTTCCAGGCCTTCAAATCAGCATCTGAAAAAGTTCAGTCTCCTTCAGCAACGTGTGGCACTTTCTGTCACATCGTAAGCCTGCTAGAGTGGAAACTCACCCAGGTGGGCACAGTGGAGAGGAAGCCCACACCACAATGCATATGTAAATTGCCGAGTTTCCTTGGTTTGGCTTCATACTACAGATGCTTTATGTACAGGTTCTCCAATATAACTGCACTGCTTCATTGCAAACGGTTACAAGTAGATGCGTTGCTAGCTGATAACAAAGTGATTAGGTTTGTACAAGAGGGACAATATTTTGTAAAGCAAGTGTAGGCTGTAAATACTTGTAGATGGGGTGAGGCTATAGACTGGAAGTTGTTAGCGGACAGAGGTAAAAAACTGCAGGTCCCTCAGTGTTGACCAGAGATGACAGTTCCATTTGAAGATGCAGTGGATGAATAGAAAAAAATTGAAGTATATAGATTTAGCGGCTGATGTGAAACAATTAGCTAATGAATTTAAAGTGATATTGGCTTTATGCAAGAAAATATCCTAAAAAAATACTCAATATACAAGGTTCCAGTTACAAAGGATGTGCACCACTCATCTTCAAATAAATAAACACGCGTGTGTGTGTGTGTGTGTGCGTCTGTGTGTGTTAAAACGAGTACATTATGATGTTCCATTTATCCAGCAAGATAGTGGAAGGTTTTAAGAGACCATTGAAATTACAAACATCTACAAATGCCCCACTTTAATGACAATACTTTAGATCTAAAACCTCAGCGGATCATAATGGATGTGCTATATTATTCACTATGGTCATCTTTGTCAATTAAATATATATAAAGTGTCCAACTCAAGTCACTAGCAGCCCAGTAGAGAGGAAGAAGTGGTGGGTCTTAGTGATGGGTCTAAGGCAAAGTGCTCGAGTTCTGGCCAGTGCAAATAGTAGTCAAGATGCAAATAGTCATACCCACTAAAACTCCAAACACGTGTTAACCGTTTTTTAAAAAGTTTTCCTATTAATTGATACAGGATCAATCTATATATACAGGATGTGTACATACTTGACAACCATTAGATTTTATGTTTTAGCAATTGTATAATGACTATATATATATAATTATTTCTCAGTATCTTTATTAACATAGAAAAACCAGACACACACACAAACCCAAAACTGCACTCCTTCCCCATTGTGGCAATAAGCACATCTAGAAGCCTTTTGCAGAAACTATCCTGAGGCGTTCTGAAGTTATCTTTTGGTATATTATAACAGGATTTAAGAGACTTGAAGAGAACCTGTATAGAAATGTCCTATATTTTCTGCTTGTATTCTAATAATGAAGTAATCATATATGGTCATTATTCCATATATGGCCATTATTCCATATATGGTCATTATTCCATTGTTAATTCCATTATGGGCCCGGAGGAGAACATCCAGTGCCTCATCATTTATTTTTTGGAGCAGTATATATTTGTCAACAGATAAGTCAAGACATCTTAGAGAAATAATATTATTTATGTTATTGCAAAGATTGTAATGACAAAATATAAACTACATGCATGTTGTTTGTAAACACATCCCAATGTGTGTCTCATGAAAGTTTTTTCTCTCTTGCCCATAGCTAATATGTCCAGCAGATGGGGCAGATGAGTAACTCAGTGACCGACTGGAATGTGGCTTCCTAATGCTGTAACCTCTGTTCTTATATCTGTTTGTGTCACAGGTGAGGCTCAATGTTATTTGCTCACTGGCATAGTTTAACATATCATCTTGGTCCTTATTCAGATGTATAACCCAAATTCTCTGTTTTATTATGCATATTCTATAACAACGTATGTTAAGTACTTTCTGAATACTGTAGTTCAGGTCTGGCATCTAACTCCATGCTGTTGGGAAAGGGGCAGATGTGGAGCTACAAAATGGGACTTGCTTCATTTCGAATTTTAACTTGTCCTTGTTAACTTGCCCTTGTTGTTCGGGGAAATCCCTGCAAGCTTAAGTAATGATATAGATCAGCTCAAATAAAGCTTGTTAGATGAACACTTGGAGGAGTGATGTATTGAGTCAGCATAACTTTAGACTTTAGGAACAGAACTTGCCAAGAAGGTACTATGATCTGATGTTTCCTTTTTAATACACGGCACACTGAGGGTATACGTGAGTTTATAATGTTATATGTGAAGATGGAGCAATACTTGCTGCTAATTCACACTGTGTTTTCATTGGAAAATTTAAATTGAACACAAGCATTGAACACAGACGTTGAACACAGGCATTGAACACAGACATTGAACACAGGCATTGAACATAGGCATTGAACATAGGCCTTTGTGCTGTTTTGTCCCAGATGATCAAGAGAGAGGATGGACTAGTGCTGTACATTAGTTACTGTCTATGTGGATAACTAATACTGCACCATAGAAAAGGAGTGCCTGGTATTCAAATGGTTGTTCCTCACCTTCCAATACCACCTTCAGATTATGTCCAGATCATGCCCCACTGTAATGGCTTCACCGCATGAAGGATGTCAACACATGGGTACCTGGATCACTCATGGGTACCTGCTGCTTTAGCACTTTAAGTTCAAGGTGGTTCACAGGCTGAGGGTACAGATGGCACCAAGGCGTTGGTAGGGGAGAGCTGGCTGCAGGCTGGATAGGCCTGGCCTGAGTTAGGTGGTGGGGGTGTTCAGAGAGACTTCTTGCCCCAGGAAGCTGAGAGTTATTGACAGCCATTTGTTGGGGAATGGAACCCTTACCAAGGGACTGGTATGTGAATTAGACTCTTTCACATGGACAAAATATGCTTCCTAATAATTTGCTCACCTAGGAATCATCCTCTCGTTTTGTGATTCTTTTGATTGAACACCCATCAGACATTTATTTCATGGAGGGAAATAGAAATAATGAAATCAGAATGTTTTCAGAAGTGTATTAAGGTAAACCTCAAATTAACGTCTGTAGAAAGTCCCACTGATTCTCACATAACCTTCCTTCCTTCTCTCAGTGATGATTTACTTCAGATGTATTCCAAAAATAAAACTTGTCAACTAACACTTCATTTGCCTTGGGGTTGTGCAGTTAATATTTTGGCAGGCACTATTGCTCCTAGTAATAGAATTTACCCATGGTCTATCCCTGAGTCACGGGCTTTATGAATGATGAATACATAGATGGTGATACATAGCTGATGGTGACAGTTGTCTCTGCACGTGAAACATGTGTCCTTACACAGAGTGTAAGGAACTGAATGCAATAACCGTAAAATATCTATACCACACGCTGGTTCCAGTAGCTTTAGAACAATTACTAAGGCACAACCATTTTCATGATATAGTGCACATTATTTCATTAAAATAAGGGAACCGAATGGAACACAATGTTGAGAGGCGTTAACAGGCACTATGAGTACAATCTTATGATGTATGGTTTGATAAATGCTTCTGTGAAGTACATTTACAGCATTTGACTGATGCTTTTATTCAAAGCAGCTTTTAATTTTGACTATAGAGCTCGAGCAGTTGAGGGTTAAGGGCCTCAGAGGCCCAACAGTGGTAACTTGGAAGAATACTTATAAAGTGAAGGATTTTCAGAGATTTTTTTAAATAAAAGATTCATTCAGGGTCTTATTTCAGTAGTGGAACCTCGTACCTCTTTGAAGCAAGAATAAGAATTTCCAGTTGAATGAGAACACCAATGTAGCATTTGAGTGGAATGAGAACACCAATGTAGCATTTGAGTGGAATGAGAATACCAATATAGCACTTGAGCAGAATGAGAGCACCAGTGAAGCATTTGAATCCCTAAAGAACTATTTTGTTTCTGTTCTCATTCTGAAGCATCCAGATCCTGTAACCTGGCAACAACCCCAGGAAGAGGGTACGTATGTTCCCCATAAGAGTACTTGGTGAGTATGAGTGACCCCAAAACAAAAGAGATAATGTTTCCCACCCAATGCAGGGTTCAAATGGGGAAGTTGGTGCCTCATGCACAAGGTGTAACCGACTTTAGCTACAGTGGTGGTGAAGTGTTTGTTTATGTGATAGATATGGTGAAGGTAGAGAAGAGGCTTATATCGGTTTATAAGCACAACTGCTTCTCTTTGGGAAAGTAGCAACACCACATAGAAAAGTCAGGAAAAGGAAACCTACTCACAGGAAACAGTACTTTGAGAACAGTATAGAGGTTACTGGCAACACTGACAAAGAAGCTAATGTTTTGCACACACCAAGGATTTGCAAAAAGTGGGTTTTGTGAAGCCATTAAATTAGTACAGGAACATGAAGGTGATCACACTGCTGATTTCCAGTTAGTTTGCAGTGCTGGGCCTTGCTCTGGTGGCTCCAGGCCGGAGCTATAGACAGCCCATTATAGATCTATCTTTACCATTTGTTCATGAAGTAGATGCTTCAGGATTTGGGGCAAGGGCTTTGTGTTTTTTATCCATTTCTGGTACTGACAGACCACCGCAACTTCAGATTTCTTAGGTTTGCGAAACATTTGAACTGTAGGCATTATAGTTCCCTTTTTCTACACATTTTAATTTCACAGTCACTTGACATCCTGGTTCCAAAACCAAGAAAACAGATGCGTGCATCTGTGAAAAGGAACCTAATACACAGGTCAGTAATTCTATTATCAGCCCAGTTCTTATTGTTAACTTCAATTAAATAGGAGATAATGGATGAAATACAGAGAGAGGTAAATCAATCTGTCTCTGCTACAATGCCCTCTTAAAAAATAAGGAATTAATTCCTTCTTTGAGACAAAGAATATTCAGGTTAATTCACTCTACACCCAGTTCTCATCATCCTGGCATTCAGTGCACTGGCTTCTTAGTGAAGGCTATTTTTGGTGGCCCTCCCTGGATCAGAACATTTGTGAATTTGTCATAGCATGTAATGTATGCTCACAGAGTAAATGTACACATGTACATACAATGTATGTGCACAGAGTAAATGTACACATGTACATATAATGTATGTGCACAGAGTAAATGTACACATGTACATATAATGTATGTGCACAGAGTAAATGTATATATGTGCATATAATATATGCGCACAGAGTAAATCGAGAGCTGGGGTTTTGGAGCTCCTACAGATTTTCCAGTTTCTGTGGTCACATCTAAGTATAGAGTTTATCACAGACCTCCCAAAATCCCAAGGTTCCACCACCATGTTAGTAATAATTGACTATTTTTCTAAGGTTTGTAGGCTGAGCCCTAAGATGAAATTGTCTACAGCGCTGGAAATGGCAGAAGCTCTGTGCCTTCATGTGTTCTGTTTGTCTGGCATTACCAAAGGGGCCTCTGGAGCTCACAACGGGCAGCATTTACCAGATCCTGGCAAAGCAATACCAAACACATGGCTTTCTCATCCCATGCGATGTAAGTGTCAGTGTCTAGAGCACAGCAAGAAGCAAACACACAGCTTTCAGAGTTGCTTGGGACATCCTCCTCCCCTGTTCTTAATGGACAACAAATGAACATTGGAAATAATCTTAGAATGGCACATAAAGATTAACTTAGGCCACAGGTTTGGGTCTAAGTTATCTAACGCCTCCACAAAATAAAGGAAAAACATATTTGAACTTTCAAGATATAAGTTGGTGAGGGCCAAGATGTTTTATTTTCGGTTTCTTTCTGCTGATTTTTGTGGGTGCCAGTTAAATTGGATGTGGTTATAGATTAACATAAATGGCATGGGATGAGCCTGGCACTGGATGAGGTGGCCATTCACACTCACCCTCATTGATGCCTTATCAGCGTGTTCATTGATGCCTCATCAGACATTTCTATGCAGTGTTGAAAAACAGAAGAGAAATCAGAAAAAAACTTTTTTTTTTGCTTACACTTACACTTGAGCAATAGTAAGAACCAGGCTCTCTTCAAGTCTCTTAAAGCCTGTTATAATATACCAAAAGATTACTTCAGAACACCTCAGGATAGTCTCTGCTAAAGTCTTCTAGATGTGCTTATTGTCACAAGGGAGGGGGGGGTTGTGTGTGTGTGTGTGTGTATGTTTTTTCTTTTTTAATAAAGAGAGAAATAAT
>JAOXYF010000012.1:15404871-15420258 GCA_028565775.1 Sternarchorhynchus goeldii | reverse complement strand
GCAACACTCTTAATAAAACCCTTTTAAGTATGTTCCCTGCAGCGTCCGCCTTTGCTCCCTCCACCCCGCCGTCACAACTACAAATAAACATTCACAAATAAACATCCATACATGAGGCACGTGTTTTATTCTTTCATTGTCTTGTATTAACAAAAAATGATGAAACCTTTTTGATGAACATTCTTCACTGTGTTATTTTGCAGGGATTTTGAATCCTGCAGTTTTGTGATTGGGAATACCACAGTTGTTATTGGGAATACTGCATCCCATTCGCTTCATGCTGCCTGCAGGTCTCTCTCTTTCTGCACTGTCTGTAATCTGTCTAACAGGGAGAAACATTTCAAAAAAGGTGTCCTTTTCTTTGACAGTCTTTTTTTTTTTTAGATAGCGGAAACAATTGTAACTACATGTATACATGTTTCAATATACCATTTTTAATACAGAGCAACAGAATTTTGTTTAATTTTGTGTCCATATGGCGCATTTTATCAGCCAAGAAATTTACATATTTGTGTCTGCCTCATTTCTTGGGAATGCCAGTATTTCTGTGCACTCTGTTCCTATGTGGAGAATAAATTATGCTTTCACAATAAACATAATAAACAGAACTATTAACACAGTGAACTTCTCCTCAACATAAAAACAAATGCAAATGAATTTCCAACTGTAAACCCTTGTGGAAAAGCAAGAAGTTATTATAGAAGACGTTCAGCAGAACATTTCCCCTGACACTGACACAGATTTCTGCACATTTGTGTAACAGCTCTATTTTGGTAGCCAATTTTATGGAGCACCCATTCCTTTTATTTTTTAAGCATTATGTAAAAGAGGTTGTGACGTCATTAGAAGGACATAGATATGTAGAATCTCCTTCAACCATTCTCTCAAACAAAACTGTATTGGGTGAGGTTGCTTGAGAGGTAGGTGTGACAGGGAGAGAAATGGAAAATCCAGCACTTTGATCGTTATAACTGAATGGTGGAATAAATTGGAATAATTATTTTTTGTATTTAGATAAACATTTGGTTTGATATAACAAAAAGCCACAGGGGTTTGTCATTTGGTGACAATGTAGGTGCATGAAGCAAAAGAAAAATTTGAAGGCCAAACCCATTTAATAGGTTCAACCCCATTATTATGTTATGCATATCAATCCACACTCATGCTATTTAGAACAATACCATCCTGTTCACTCCTGGGAATATTGGCATATCAAGGAAAGACTCTCACAGATCGAGTTGTGTGGAATATTTTTGAAGGGCATGCTTGTTTTATGGTGCAGTAATGTGAAAGGTTGGGTTTATACTGTGAGAGGAGCAGTATCTCTATAGGTATAGATGCAGAATTATTTAGCTATAGTAATACAAAGTTCAATGGAGGTAAGGGGGAATTCTCAACAAAGCAAATATGTGTACACCTAAAACACTGAAGTGTTAATCAATAAGATGTGATTTTGGTGCTTAAGCCACTTGTTTCTAACATCATTGTTAATCTAAACTCCATGGTCAGACAAAAAAGGCTAAGGGTTGGTTTTTTTTGACAGTTGTAATAAAATATCCCAGTGCTGGATAAAATATGGCCCATCCAACTCACAAATGTTTTGGTATGTGGGAAGGGATACTGATGGTGGGGTGTAGTTAAGCTGCAATAAGACTATCTATGAAAATAAAACATCTTTAAGCATCCCTACCCTGTTCTTCCCTCTATTCTCATGTCTGTTACTTTTTTTGGTTCAGATCTTTATCTTGTAACACTAATTTACAACCCATTTCTTGCTATTTAGATATCACAGTTCAGTGACATCCTTCATCCACCATGTGCAGAGCAGTGGAACAGTGAGCAAGAGAAGGGTCGATCTGAAGGTGAAATAGACACAATGCATAGATGACAATATGGACAGGGCCTCATGTGAAGTTTAGTAGACCCATGGGAATCCAGTGCTCTACCCTATTTTAGGGCCATGATTAATGTTGCGGGCTTTGACCACCTGCCACCGCTTTGGATGAAGGAGGAGATAAGGTAGGGTATATAACTGCTAGCTCCCTCTGACCTTCCACCTTCCTAGGGTTAGGGTTAGGTGGCGTGAGCTCCTAACTGAGTGCTCACACCAGCTCTGTTTCTTTCTGGCATCTGAAGTTCTCATGGCTGCAAAGAAGGAGACCATAGGGCCATCGGCGTCGGGCGCCTCTCTGGCCTCTCCTGGACCCGCAGCACCAGCCCTGGCCACCACAGCCCCGAAACAAGCAAGCAAACTGGATCCTGCTGCCGAAGTGAGTTCACTGGCTGGGATGTGTGAATTACTGCATGCCTGTTCTCAGTCACCTAAGATCCTCTCATCTACAGCACAGTGCAAAACCTTAGTCATCATAAGCTTTGTGTACAATGATGACCGTATATATCGTATATTTTTCAGTTTCAGAAAATTCAGGAAATGTAAAAATAAAACACAGTTTTCAGAACAAAAGTACAGGCTAAACTCTCTTGAGGAAACTGTCCTGAGGTTTTCTGAAATAATGTTCTGGTATATTATATCAGGCTTTAAGAAACTTTAAGAGATTCAGATTCCTGCTATTGCTCAAATGTAAGGGGAGGTCACAAAGCTGTTGTTAGGGAATTTTTTTTCTGCTTTTTAATAAAAATTTCCTGTATTTCTATTTGTATTCTAATAAATAGATTGAGAAATAATGATATATGGTCATTTTACGATTTCTAACAAATCTAATAGTGGCCTGAGGCCTTTCACACAGTACTGTACAATGATGCTGTATTTTCATTTTTGTTGTTGTCAGTGTATCAAAACTAAGTGTAGTAAAAATGTTCCAGTGTTGTTTAGGTGAGGACAGTTTCATAACATTTTAACATATTATTGCATTATTTTACATATCATGTGCTACACGTTTTTCTCTTCCGAGCACTTTGTATTCTTCCTAATTCTTCCTTGAAAGCTTATCTCGTTAAGATGTATTTGTATGTCACTTTTTTCAAGTGTGATTCTTACTAAAAAAAAAATTTAGGGATGTAAATTAATTAGTTCAAATGAAAATCAAATCTAAATTCAACACCTTCAGACTAAATACTGATGTGCTGATATATCACTTTCAACTGTTAACCTGTTGAGAGGCCATTGAATTTTCAAAGTGACTGTAATTGTCTGAGCACTCAGAGTATGTGTCACCCCTGTAGAGGATCGTGCAGGCATCCCCAGTATGGATTCATAGTATTTCTGCCATTGTGCTACAGATATCTCCACACCACCCCCACCATCATCTGCTCTTGGCCCACTCTTTGTTCTCGGTTTAGCCTCCGTGTTCTCTGAGGTAAGAGGGTTAAGCAGTTTGGTATCTGCTGGAAGAGAGGGAGTGCTAGTGTTAGGAGCTGGGGCGTGGGCCTACAAGCTGCCATTCATGTGACCTTCTTGAGCAAAACCAACATCTGCACTTAGTGAGTGCTCCGTGGGGAGTCCACTGGTCACTGACGATGGGAAATGGTAAGAACTTCTTTCTGGTATGTGTCAGTGTAGCAGGCTAAGCAGGCAATGAAAGCTTGGCTGTAAGTAAACTCATTTGTGGAAATGGCTGTGGGTAACATGTCTCCGTTTTTGTTGCAGAGTGATTATAGCACCAGCCAAATCGAAGGTAAGCAACAATAGCACGTCAAAACCACCAGGAAGGTTTTCCATTGAAAATCCAAGTTCAAATTCCAGGTGATGATCCAAGGGTCTTAAATTCACATTTCTGTCATTTTTGTGTATTCTATCCATGCAGACTTCAAAGAGGCTTTCTCACTGTTCACTAAGACTATGGCAGGAGAGATTTCCTTCAGTCAGTGTGGTGATGTGATGCGGGCCTTGGGCCAGAACCCCACCAATGCAGAGGTTCTGAAGGTACTGGGTATGCCAAAGCCTGAAGGTAAATTATAAATAAATAAAAACATTCATACATAAACAACATAAACACATACAAACCACAAATACACATGTATTCCACTGAAAATTCCACTGTTTAAGTTAATGCTGTGGTATAATTTTTTTCTTTCCCCAAATGCTTCATGTGAGGAGTTTTTAAAAATGTATTTAATTTATGCTTTTGTTTGTTGTTTGTGGTTTCCCTGGATGTTGCTGTGTCGATATTTTCTTGCTTTTCTGTGACATTCAGTACTGAAGACAGTGTGCATGAGAGGTCAAAAAGAAACTGAGTTAGAGAAGAGAACACAGGAGAGGTTTGCATGTGACAAGCTAAAGTTATGCAGAAAACTAACATAGCGGTTGTTACTGCGTCGAACATCACCTTTGAACTAACATAACTGTTGTTACTCCTGTAGTCATGAACAGCTCCAGACTCATGTGGTTTGATGTTGTGTCTGATTCACCCTTGTGTCAAAAAACTAATTTGATGTTGTGTCTGATTCACCCTTATGTCAAAAAAACACATTTGATGTTGTGTCTGATTCACCCTTATGTCGAAAAAAAAATTGTATTTGTATTTAAATGCAACACAGCGCTGAATCAGTGCATCGATGGACGCTGACCGTGGTACTGTCAAAGCCGGAGAGAAGTCATTAATTCTCTCTGTCTTATCTGCCTTCCCGCATATTTGATGGTCAAATTGATTATGTTGGAAAGTTTGTGCTGGAATGAACATGAAATGTTCCACATTGTTGCTGTATATCATATAAAATTACCTGAGCCTTCATTCCCATCTCAGCACTATTCCAGCTTCAAAGGTAGCAACATGGGTTCGCATTAAAGGGCACAAGGCCATAAAGAAATTTGTGTGGATATGGAAACAGTGAGGCAACGAGCACAATAAATATAGCATCTGTGTGTGGGGGGGGGTGTTTCTTGTGATATGCCTTGTGTTGCATTTGATATATCTGCTATCCATGATGTGAAACTATGGGGCTTTTACAACTTTTACATCTGCTTCATCTATCTTTAGCTTTTACATCTGCTTCATCTATCTTTAGCTTTTACATCTGCTTCATCTATCTTTAGCTTTTACATCTGCTTCATCTATCTTTAGAATCTGTCAGCATTCATTACTTAGGCTCTGCAGCCTCGTCTAACTGGTGAATATGCTCAGCTCAGAAAAGTGTGAAATGACTAAGGTGTAACAATAAAACTAAGAAAGAAGTTATTCCAATATAGTTTCAGAACATCTGAAGCTCTGATTTCAGAGTGGTGATTTAATGCTAAACTAAACCCTTATCTGTATTTAAAGGCTTGTAAGGAATCGCTGTGACTTCAAAGCCAGTTTTAAAGACTCCTAATAAGACAGAAATTTAATATGATATCTGTTAGCAAACTGGACAGCTTATTCCATTACTGAATGACCATGGAGCTGTTCTGCAGTTCCCAGTCAAGACTGTAAAATTAAGCAGACTCCAGCTGGGTAATATTTGTCGCTGACATTTTGATCAGGTCATTTGGTTGTCATGTGAGCCAATCAAAGCCGAACACCTTTTAAATACAATTCATTCCAAATCTGACTTCTTTTTCCCCTTATTGTGTGCTCTTGTTGCAGAGATGGACTCCAAGATGATCGACTTTGAGACGTTCCTGCCCATGCTGCAGAACATCTCAAAATCCTCAAAGCAGGGCACGTACGAGGACTTTGTGGAGGGTCTACGTGTCTTTGACAAGGAAGGCAACGGAACAGTGATGGGTGCTGAACTCCGCCACGTACTTGCCACACTCGGTACTGAATTGTCCTACACACACACACACACACACACACATATACTCAGAGAGGGAGCTGGGAAAAAGTTTTAGGCACCTGAGAAAATGAGATAATGAGATTTCAAAAGTTATTTATCTTGAAAAAAACTAATATTAGAATAATAAATAACAATAATATGTCCTGAATGTGAATGTGTATAATCTGTCATCAAGAGTAGAGTATTATGTGTAGTTAGGAAATATCATCCAATGCCAATATCATCCAACTGATTTGGTTATTCATTATGTTAAATCAAGCATTTCAAGAAGAATATATGCAAATCAAGAAGAATATATGAAAACAAATCTTAACGCATTGTGACACGGGCGACACAGAGGAAATGAGAAGCATATGGGTGAATAAAGTGTCTTCATCCTCTGTTGTTGAGAACGACCAAAGTCAAATAAAAGTGCTAAGTCAAATAAGGACGCTCCGAAGGTGCATATGCGAAGGGAGCAGCTAAGGAGCTCAACTCTCTCCAGGATGACAGTAGCTGCAGTGGTGAGAGAGACCGGCTTTTATGCGCAGCACTGAAGGCGAGAACCCACGGGCTTAAATGATAGTGAGAATAACGAGAAACAGAAGACTAATAAAGAGAAACTAAAAACTAATAAGAGGGAGAAGCACAGAGAGGCGGGTTTTGTGAGGAGGTTGGTGTGAGTGGGCGTGTCCTGTGAGCTGTGGGGCTGGTGCCCCGGGTCACACATCCTCTACTTTTTTACAAAAAACTTTTATGTTTACTGTATTTAATTGTATTTATTCTAATTATATATCATGTTATACAAGCACCACACTTATTGACAAGATTAATTATTTTAAATAATAAACATAGGTGCCTATATATATATATATATGTAGGGACTATATATATATATATATATATATATATATATATATATGTGTGTGTGTGTGTGTGTGTGTGTGTGTGTGTGTGTGTGTAGCTATATATATGACATATTGGCATTTTCTCCATGCTGCTTTTACTGCTGATTCCCAGGTGAGAAGCTGACTTTGGGAGAAGTGGATCAGGTCCTTGCGGGCCAGGAGGATCCGAATGGCTGCATCAACTATGAAGGTATAATCTGGGTGTCTTCTGCATGTCTCCTTTGAATGACATCGTCTGAATGACATCAGTTCTCGCTCACAGCAGTGTGTTGTCATTCTCTTTCCTTTCTGGTTCCAGCTTTTGTAAAGCACATCATGGCAGGATGAACAGCCGATCAAGGTGAGACAATCGGAACAATATAGCTTAAGGTCCCTGTTTAAGGCCATTATTAGAATGCTTATAAAAGCCTAAGACAGTTCTGTGGTGTTAATGTTTTATAAAATACCTTTTTTGTGCTAGTTGCTGACTATATTCCTGAGAAGAATAGCATCAGAAGACTAGAGAGTGTATGCCAAGAGAAGCCATCTAAAAAAGACAAGTGTGGAATCTGTAATTACACACTCTGAATCTTTACAGATCTAATCAGTTCTGGACGTGCACCAACAGATGCCCTCGGTGCCTCTAAGCTGTCCATTGACTGGTCATAAATGTGTACAATGCAAATGCAGATTTTCGGCAATAAATTTTTTTAACTGCTCCTGCTGTTTTTATAGTGACTTTTTTTCGTTTTTTTCAACAAAGAGGAAAAATCCATGTGATTATTCCGTTAGTACCGTTATCCCGGTAACCACTGTGCATGTGTCTGGCAAGTTGTCGGACACAAACTAGACACTTAAACCCACACAAGCAGGTGGTGCACAGCACGAACACTGAGGAGTGGGAAACGTTAAAAATGGTTAGTGCTCAAAAGGGGGCGGGGCTCTGGGGAAGGACTGCGCCTATGATTACAGTAGCTGTCTCAGTGACGCCCACGAGAGAAAGCGGCCGCAGCTGTCACAGGGTAAAACTCTGGCTCCGAACGTGCTGGTTATCTACTGTCAGTTCTAAGCCCCGGTGTTGAGACCTTTCAGCAAATGGATTCATTCTGAAGCTTTGGCATGAAGTGCCATTCTGGGGGGGGGGGAGGTTACACTGTGTCCCCCGCTTGGCATTCTACTTGAATATAGCAGGATAAACTCTGTGCCATTTTGAAATGCTTGTATCTTATGAGCAATTTGTATAGTCCATATTTCTGTGTTCTAGGTTATTCTTTTAATTTTAGAGTAGTCATATAGTGTAGATGGGCATTAATTTTCCCTCAGAGAAGGAGTTTCTGGTTAAATTCAAGGCCTCTGACAGCTTTAAAGTAGGAAGCATAGAGTTGTTGCTTCTTTGTCTTAAACTTGAAAGCAGTTGCTAAGCTTCCTGCAGTCACAAAAAAGGGAATGTTACACTATAGAAGCAAAAATGCACAAAAGGCCTAAATCCAGCAGAGCTGTTACAGCCTGCTACCCACTACTATTTGTTTCTTTCTCACTTTTTCCTAGAATTATTTATTCCTGTTTATTTATTTTATAATTATTCCATGTATTGACATTGTATACAAAGTCTCATTCAAAACATTTTGTATGCTCTAATTATTCTTCTAGAAGAAAGGGGGAAAATAAGGAAATAAGTAATCGCTATGTTTGTGGTATTATTGTATTAATACCGCAAATTGTGATGTATGTAATCACGCATAACATGACCAGCAAGATGTATAATAAAATCGTGTAGTACTTGAAAAAGCTGAAGGAAGCTGGTCAATAAGGAAAAATAGCATGAATCAGTAATATCTCTTTCAGTGCAAAGGAGATCAAAAGCCAAGTTTAAGCACGGTATTGCTCTCGTGTTGTATTAAATAATACTCAGTACTCTTTTATACACTTCTCAGATTATAGCGTTCTCGTTTATATTGATGACATCATCTTCTAGAATGGTCTTTGAGCTTGTGTCATGTAAACATAAGATGCTCTCCCATGACCTCTACTGGCCAACCATTGTTTTTTTCTGTTCTTTATTATAACATTACTGCAGAATGCTATCAAATAGAGTTTAACTTCTACAAAGATAACTTTCACATCTTGCACCATTTATATAAGCATGTATTTTCTCTGAACCATTTTAACAAAGCCTTATTTCCAACAGTATCATTTTAGAGTAACAAATCAATAGTTTTTTTGTTAAGAAAAAGTGAAATACAAAACAAACATAAATGCAGTTTTCCATTGCCCATGACAGAAAAAAGTACTGTAGTCGTTAAAATTCAAAAGCATCAAGTGGGCAGCAGTTCATGATAGGAGGGTCACTGCTGGCGCCATCATTTCAAAGGTTCAACACTGGTCAGGGGCCTTGAGCCCCATAAAACTGGTCTGTATGCAGACACCTGACAAAGGGGAGCAGGTCAGTATGTAACAAATCCCTCTTCTCATCTGTGAGAAAAGAAAATGACAGATGTTTCTCTGGGCTCTTTTCCAAAAGGAGAGAGTGAGAGAGAGAGAGAGAGAGAGAGAGAGAGAGAGAGAGACTACTATCAGTTGTCGGTGCAAAGCTGGTGGTTCCCAACATTCTTACGGCAATTTGGACAATACAGAAATCTCCTGGGATTTAGTGACTGCGTAATATTTTTCAGGCCACTGAAACCTGATAATGCAGAGAATATTCGAGAAGGAAAAAAAACGTACAGCTGCTTTAAGTCCCACACTGGTTAACTCTACTGACTAGTACATTAAGCACCTGTTCCACATGTTTATAAAATAACATTAGCCAGCGTTTTCGTTGGACCACGTTTAGTTGTTGTTTGGTTTACAAAACGGAAAACTAAGCGTATCAATAGTACAGCTTTTTGTTGTGATATTAACAATCCCTGTCGGTTTTGAAATATGCTCTAACGAACAGTTACACTGAGACGGTGTCTAAGGAGGCATTGTTGGACAACAGCATACATTTTTTTTTATTTTAGCAACGTAAAAGTCTCTTCAGCGCCCCTGTCCACCATCAGGTTGTTCTGGGAATTGCATTGCGCGACAGTGCGCTGCGCTCAGCGAGCGATTGCAGCTGGAGAGACAATAACACTGTCGGCAGCACAGGTAAGTAAAGCGTCTAAATTCTGGCATTTTCGCGGTCTATTTCAACATTTTGTACTGAATCCGGATATCTGTTATTAGTTGCATTCCTCGTGAAAGTAGACAACACTGGAGCTATTGTGACCTTGTCAGAATTTAATATCGGTGTTCGTCATGTTATAAATATTTTTGTATGAGGTGGGAGAGGTTGGGCCTGCGCTGCTTACGCATAAATAAACTATTGCTGAGCATAGATTATAACAGACCGTCGAATATTGAATACCGCTTCAACACGTAAAACGCCTAAGAAAAACACACCTTTCTCAAGTTATAACGCCAGCGACCATTACTCATCTGTGTAACGGCATTTGCGAGGCTTACAATCACTGCATTATGATTATTCATTTTATCATTTTCAAAAAATCCAAGAACTTACTATAATCTTAAATAATATAGTGCCTTTAACATTCACATCGCCTATATTCTAAACATGATCGATTCATGGGGTAATTTTCATTGTTTCCCCCTAATTAATATGCCTCATATACATATCAGGCTACAAAGACTAAGCATCGCAAATGCTCATAATAGAAACACCTTTATTTTATCCACACAAAAGGTCTTTTCTACGCGGCCAACTCTTTTAATATCAGGAATTTACCTAGGCTATCTTTCTATCTGTCCGTTCTCGCAAAGACCCACTAGCATTTGTGATTCAATAGTACGCTTGCTTCGCTGGAATGTTCTTCTCTAAAAGAATGGTGCTGATGGAGCGGCCATGACTCGCTCTCCAGGCAGCCGTCTGCATGTGCGTCTTTTCAACTGTGGAGACTGATCTCCCATGATATAGCCTAGCCTAGAGCGTGCTAACGCCGCTGAAATTAGAGCGACCAAAACGTCCTGTCCTCCGTGACTTCAGGACTCCAGGTGAAATTATATCAAGATGCTCACGTATATGTTGTGCAGAGCCACATTACGCATGTAGAGCTCATTACAGCCTCGTTGGCTTTCGCTCATGTGGACGATAAACCGATTTGAAATGGGGGAGAAGTGGGGGGCACAGGCGGTCTGGATTTACAACCAACCATGCTGTCTTCGCGTTCGTCTCAATTGGAAAGCATCCCTAAAGATTTGCAGCAATTCCCTCTATTGACTATCGACGGTTTATTAATCCCTCGATATAGTTGGCACTTAAATATCTTCAGGCACCCTTAGCTATCGTTGTAGGCTGTTGTAAATCGATTATATGTTTCTCTTCGAGAACAGGGAACATGGTTATTGTGTATTTCTCAACCCGTTTTCACCAGAGGCACACCCCTCTCCGCGATTCTCCACCCAGTGATCTAATTTAGAGACGCAGAGAACCGATCTACAACATCGCAAGAAGGCGCTACATCTGAATTTGCATGTGTTATTAGAGACGAAATGGTTTCGCTTTCTCCAGCTTTGGAACCGGTAGGCTACACGAGATTTACTGGGACTGTCCGTGCAAATCTCTGGCAAAGCCGACGGGCAAAGCTGGGACAATCTCATTTAAATGACCCAGACACCCACATACTAGATGTAAGTTAATTAAAACCAACTAGAGGGTCATTCCAAGCACAAGAAAACACCTTAGGGCAGCCATTTACTCCCAGTCTGTAACGTCGGAGGGAAAATCATACATTTATTAATTACTCAATTTCTTTGAAAAATCATTATACCCGATTGCGTTAATGTGGTTGTTTTTGTTTCTTAATTTAACTCAGCTACATATAGCAAGACAGCTACAACGATATTTATATTTTTTAGATTTTACAAATTTTTAAAGGTGCAATAAGAAAAATCCTCAATACCAGATTACCAGTAAAGTTTGGATTTAGTAGGTCATAATCTGGATGTGCCCATGAGTTGCCTAGAAACCGAGGTACATTTTCATATATACTACAGTTCGCAGTGTTCTGTAGATTTTAGAAGAGGCTGTTGGAGTTGTGGGCGAGTCTAAGGGCGTCGTTTGTGAGGTTTTACAATATTTACATCATGTCCGCGGTCAGGATTTGGCCTAGTATTAGATGTATTAGATTAGATTTTCAGTGTTGGGGAAATAAAATCCTCCATTCATTTCTCTACTTAATCTAATCTCGTAGCGATTTTGGAAAGGCAAAAGTATCGTAATGCTTAGTCTATCGCTGACTGCTCATTCTATCTGGAACCTTTACAGGAATTCTGATTGGCCTGGAATTCTGACAGTAACCCCCCCCCCCTCCATTAAAATTAAGCTTCCTCCAAGATGCCATAAATCCTTCTGTTCAAAGCTCACTTTCACTTTAATTGATTTTCCTGATTTTACAATGAAACCCATGTTATGGCCCGCCTTGAACACTGCGGCTCATAAGTGTTTCATTAGTACTTTTTATAGACAAAAGTGACTGCCTAGCACTTGGTTTATGGGTATTTTCCATGTAAGTCAATTACCAGCAAAGCCAAGGACCAGTAAACCTAACTGTCCACCTAAAGATGGAACATATATAAGCAGGATCTCTAAATGACCAGCTCAGTGCCTGCATTCCTGGACTGGTGATTAACCTGAGCGAAGAGACAAGCGTAAAAAGGGAGTAGATTGCTACGGCGACACCGGTCTCCCAAGACAAGCGACCTTGGAGGGTGGGAGTGAGGGCCTGTGCTGCACTGTGGCGTTTTTGGCCAGCTGCAAGGCCTTTCCCTTTCCAATGGAACCGTGACAAGCCGAACTCCAGAATTCCACATTTATGGGATTCCACATGGTCCTGTTCCCTGAGTGCCCAGCTGGTGCTTTTAAGGAACACCCCTTCTCTCTGAGTGCTCTGACTTCATTATTGTAGTAATACTCAATAAAAAAGATTACATAAGGTCACTCCGTATAAAATTATTCCCTTCAGTTAACAACTTTAACAGCCAGGCAGATATGCATCACAATATGGAGAACTGCTTACTGCAATTTGATTTGGTGACTAAAATTACATTCTAAACTTTTTACTACACCCTTGAAATAAGTAGAATTGTTTTGTTTTTTTATTGTAATTTTGAAAAAAAAAGTCTTAGTGTAATGTCACAGCATTAAAAACTATAACTATCCTGGGTTAGGGGTTCAGGTGAGATTATACTCCTGTCTTGCAATGAATACATCAGTACAGTCAATGGACATTTAATACGCCTCTACATGACGCACGAGAAGTGCATCCCGAAAAAAGGATCTGATTATGAGAAGTTCTGAAACCATTGCCGTAATTGCAGCATTTAGATAACTTCAGGCAGATCTACCCCTCTACCACAGTAAAGACAGATGCTGGTTTGTTTAAAGAATGCTGATGTGCAAGTACAGATTTATTCATTTCTTGTAACTACCTGTGGCGTTGTATTAGACTTTAATGGGTTTTGTATGTGCTCGGTCAACAGGACCATGGTGTAGGTGAAGACAAGGATGAGAGAGAGAGAGAGAGAGAGAGAGAGAGTTATAATAATGGCCAGAGAAAAGTAGAGGGGAGGACAAGATGCTCACTAAATCTAAATCAGAGATACAGGGGAAGTCAGCCATGGGGAATGCATGTTGGACACCACACACACACACACACACACACACACAGAGAGAAATGTTTTCAGAACAGATAACACCTCCAGTGGAACACTGCAACTTTCTTATGCCATCTAATTATGCGACAGCCATTACATCACCCATGTAACAGATATTTGTTACAGGCATTGGATTACCCCTTTCTTTTTAGTTACATAGCAGCTTGATTTATATAAGAACAATGATATACATTTTATAATAACATAAACTTCCAAAGTAGGTATTTCATCATACCTTTAGTGATAATTATGGTAGTGGTTTATTCTCAGAGGTATGTCAGACATAGGAAAGCTTTATGTTAAATTTAATTGTTTTATTTGTAAATGCAAGATATTCTGTGGTAAATTTGTGTTTCTGTGTCTGTGGGATTGAATGCTGATCTTAGACAAAAAATAATTTACCTTTGAACATAGGAATTAACGTGGCACTCTTGCTCAAAACCTGCAAATCAAAGCTTGGAGGCTGACGTCCATCAATTTAATTCAGTCTTAGTTTTGTGAAGAATGTCCCTTAGGCAATAAACCTTGAGACACACCTCTACAGTAGCTTGTGCTTAGTGCAGAGCCAAAATACACAATACACTAACAAGCCATGTTCCCATTTGGTATTCATACTGCGTTCTCACATACTCCCAAGTGCTTTAAAAAGAGGCTATTTACAAAACCTGAACAGGAACATTCCAGAATCTCTGCAAGCACTCATATGTTAAATCTTATATGAACCCCAGACTTCCGAGGTTTCCTTGGTCTTAAGCCCAATTCCTTCAGTTGCAGACGTGGGATTCAAGGAAGGGCGTGTTTGCATGTTTAGCGACTCTCCTGCTTTGCATGTCTTTGAATACTCTTCCAGTCTTCCAGCACTATGTCAATATCTTTATTGATCCTGTGCTTTCTGTCATCACAACCCCCTCACCACCACCACCACCCCACCCACTTACCCACTGTTTGGGTTTGCAAAAAACAGCATCTGAGCCAAGTCTTCATTCCCAGCCCATACATATGCACATTTGACGCTTTAACGTCTGCTTTAGTGCCCTCCCCCTACAATAAAACAGCAGTAAATAAAGCTCACCTCCCTGGGTTGCCGTCAGATGCTTGTCGACTTTGCTTGGAGATGCACCCGTGTAGCACCAACTAAACAGCTATTTTTCAACACGAGACAGGCTGCTACTGCTCTTTCTGAGTCTTCACATGTTAGTTGTCCTGATAAACTGTTAGGGCATTGAAAACAACGCACGGCACTTCAGAGAAGCGAGGGTTGCCAGGTTGAGGGAAGAGGGGAAGGGTTTTTTTTTTCCTCAAAGCTGCCGGATACTTGTGCAAACATCTGCAGGGCGTGTTTACCGTAGCCGCGCTCAGACCAGGTGAGACTTTTCCCACCAGCCACAAAAAAATGTTCTGTCAAATGCAGGCAGGAACTGTTCGACCACAGTGATGTCTCTCACTTCTTTTCGATCCAATGATTTTTTTGTGTTTGGTTCACAATAATATTGGGAGGATTAGAGGGTGAATTAACAATATATTACAGAATATTTCTTCATTTGCTGATAATGGGAGAGACAATGAATGCATTCTTAGATTAGCTTGTTGTTGCAGCTACAGTTGGCCATTTTTGCAGATTTCCCAGAACAGATTAAGAGAAGGAAATCCTCCTAATCTTGAGCACATTAAGATTAAGAGAAGGAAATCCTCCTAATCCTGAGCACATTAAGATTAAGAGAAGAAAATCTTCCTAATCTTGAGCACATTAAGATTAAGAGAAGGAAATCCTCCTAATCTTGAGCACATTAAGATTAAGAGAAGGAAATCCTCCTAATCTTGAGCACATTAAGATTAAGAAAAGAAAATCTTCCTAATCTTGAGCACATTAAATTCTGGTGTCCTTTACCATACATGTTTAGACAGATGTTTGTCCAGAAGGTGAAATACAGAAACCCACTGAGGTCAAAAAGCTCAAAGGTTTTTTCCATCTTGCCTTACACAGCATCTCTGTGCATATGCCCCTGGAGCGGATTCATTCTAATGGATGAACTGAACAGAATGAGGAGACTGTAGATACTAAGGTTGAAGGGACGCATGTGTCAGAATTTGCCTTGAGGGCAGGGCTGTCTGC
>JAOXYF010000012.1:15389302-15404771 GCA_028565775.1 Sternarchorhynchus goeldii | reverse complement strand
AGGTTTTTTCCATCTTGCCTTACACAGCATCTCTGTGCATATGCCCCTGGAGCGGATTCATTCTAATGGATGAACTGTCCCAACCTCCACATTTCAGATTGCATGTCTGAACTTGGAGGTTACATCCAACGGGAACGTGCAGAATGAGGAGACTGTAGATACTAAGGTTGAAGGGACGCATGTGTCAGAATTTGCCTTGAGGGCAGGGCTGTCTGCATAATGTGTGTATGTAAGCGTGTGCACACATATGTATATATGTACCTATGGGTGACATGTCAGAGAAAAAGTATTGCTGGTAAATATATTGACAAATATATTGCTGGTAAGAGTAAAACCAAGATCATGATGTTTGCAGAGGAGGGATCATGCACATGTTCCTTGTAACAAATGCATAATCAACTGGCAGTCACAACTTCTGTCCGAGGAGATGCACAGCTCAGATGCGTCTCCAAAGAAAATTTTGGAACCTTACATTTAAACGGGGCAGTTACGTTATTCAAAGGGAATGTGCAGAACATATGAGCTATGTAGTCATGAGGAGAAACCAAAAGAGCGTAGGATAATGTTAATTTACTGCCACCTCTGATGTCACCAGTCTGCAGCCAGAGCAGCTCTGTCTCTTCTGGATCATAAGCGAAACAATCAACAGCTAATAAAGGGGTGTTCCTTGAAAATAGAGAGACATTTTCAATTTGACTTAATTGTAAGTTATGAACTTATAGAACCTCCATAAAGCTATATTGGCTCTTATTAAAAGACAAATCGTTAACATCACCAAATCAAATATGGTTATGTCTGGGCTGTGGTGTTACAATAAACTAGATGGTCCCAGACAGGAAGAAGTGTTGGCTAGTTGGCAAGCGTGGGAGATGACACTCGACTGCACTATTTCAGTTAGTGTGTCTGTAACCCTAGGCTAGGCCTAGATGTTTGTGGGTATAAATAGCCTGGTGAACACAGGCCTCGCTAGTTCTGTTTACATTGAGCTTGCGTTAAGCTGACGAGCAGGAGGCGGAAACAGACGGTCTTTGTGAACGGTTCCTTCCAACCGTAAAGAACGAATCGTCACTTTGAAAGGTAGGCGTCATGTTGTCAATGCATACTGTTACCTAGCGGCTTATCGTCATTGGTGTAGGAGGTTCTTCCCGCTTGGAACTTGAACTTCAATCGATTTTCCTGCCTGTTTTGAGTTTGGATGAACTGTAATATGACCTCATCTTTTTTCCACGCATTTCTTTCACACTCAGGGTGTAAACTGCCTGGCCAACCACTAATATATTCACTAATTTATTCATTTTCTTTTCTTTCTCCCTCTTCATCTCTCCATTCTGCTCCATCCACCCCCCTCCCCCACCTTACCCCCTGACAGCCCGATCCAAACATGGACCAGCAGCACGAGCTACTCTGCTCTTCGCCCAATAGCCACGACATCCTCCATAATGACCATCACCATGGTGACCAGTACCATAAGGAGAATGGCATCGCCGTGGGACACATGGGCGACGGCCCAATGAAAGGTGAGGAGAATAGCACAGAATTTAGCTCTTCCTTTGTCTCAGCCAAACAACAGCTCTAACTGAAGTGACCGCTTGGTAATTTTGTTACTGGCTAATCCTCATATAAAAGTGGTAGTGTATTTCAGACACTTGGTCTGAGCTATATTTGTACCACAGGCTAAATAAAGAGAAAGGACAAATGTAACTGTCTCTGAAGAGGACACAGGCACGTGCATGCTTCCAAAATAGCAAGGAGTTTGATGCAGGCATAGATTAATCGAATCTGAGAACAGAAACTGCTGATAAACAGAATGACTATTTTGTGTCAGGGACACTACTGTGACAGATACAAGCAGATCTCCACTACTGGATCTGGAGATGGGTGAAGATTCAGATGGTGTGGTCCTCAGAATTTGCTGCAGACCAATTAAAGTAGAATTAATTGTGAGACGTGTAATGCTGTGACAGCTCATAACAGGCACAGATATAGAACCAGGCCTCTAATTAGCCCTATTGACTTCCACTACTTACACTGTACCTGAATACATTTGATGATTAAATGTACATTAAAGTAGAAGTAAAATGATTCTACCATTTTTCTAAGGGCCATCAATTAATTCCCTCTCTGTGCAGGTGCTGTGACAGTAGCTTCCTGTTATAGCCTTTAATTTAATCTCTTTGCATGAAGATGACAAGGGTATGCTCGCCTGGGCTCTCAATCCAGTCTTTGTGGCTGCACGCGCAGTTCTGTAATCCAGACATCTGGGTCAGCAGCATTCTCGTGCTGCGTCTGGTGCCGATTCATGAGCTGCTGTAAACTGGGATCTGTGCGTTTGTCTATGGCATAGTATGTTTTTGTTCACAGAGCCATTTAACTTTTGAAAAACCCACAGAAATGCAACTTGCTCTCAATGGGTCTGTGAGAATGAAAGCCAACTGTGGTTAACAAGCAGCGTTGTCACTTTAGTTTCAACCTTTCCAGGAAATTTAAAGCCCTGATCGTATAAGGTCTTTTTAAATTCTGTCGTCATCTCATTCAGTCTCAAGAATTAATAACAGCAGTATTTATCTGTTTAGAGGGGCTTTTGTTATGGAAACCTTCTACAACAACTGTCAGCTTGCTTCTGCTTGTGCAAAATATCTTATTCAGTGCTAAAAACATGGAATCAAGGGCATCCAACCTTAGTGGCATTTAGCTAAGGGTGGAAAAAACGTGATTAGTAAATGCTGGAGTCAGTTCAATCTTAAGTCTGGTCATTTCAAAACACAGATAATGATGTGAATTGGCCCCCTGTCTGCCACTGGCAGCAATAAAATGACGGACGGTACAACAGTCATGGAATCATGGTACGGATTGACAGATTGTCACGAGGGGGGCCAGCTTGGCACATAATGGCTTCCGTTGTGTTACGTACATTCACATGCTATGAGCACGGCCATAATGTCAACACATCAACAGCACAGAAGAAGAAGTGTGCAACAGAAAGTTGAATTAGAGGCTGGTCGCACTTTTAGAATTTGAGCAGGAGTAAATGGACTCTGGTCCTTCTAGTAAAGGATCATCTCTGGTTGAAATTATATGGTTTCCTTGAGTTCTTAGGAAGCAATTGTAGAACAACTGTTGGCCATTTCTTTTGTAAAGAGTTAACTAATGTTGTTTCCTCTAGGGAAGACATTTAAAGCTGTTCATATTATTTTTTGGGTACATTTTGCTCACTGTTGTCTGTATATGACCATAAAGTCTTTTCTTACAGAGCTGTCCCAATAAAGTTCCAGCCAAACAAAGAGATGATTTAATAGCAGAGAATGCAATCTCTAAAGTATAGATGTGAACCCTACATGATGTTTACTCTTTACAAATTTATACAAATTCTCTAAACAAGACTATATTAAAACCTACAGATGTATGTTTTCAATGCCTAAATCTTATTAATTTGCAATACTAAAATTAATGTGGGCTTTTTTTGTTTTTAACTATACTGTATTATATGTAATTATCTATATTATGCATTTACTTCATCATATTACAGGAACCGCTCATGGAGGTGACATGTTTCCTTACGTACTAACTTTTAATACTTATTAAAGTTGTTTTAAAAGAGCAATCAGTCTTTACCACAAAGTAGCAAAAATATTTATGAAAGTGATTCTTTATTATTTTAGAATTTCTTTATAAATCAGATCCAGTTTATTGTCCCACAAATTGGTGCTGCCATGTTTAAAATGGATTTAGGATGGAATCTTTGATACATCCAGGCCACTAGGTGTCAGTATATTGTTTGTTTCTATATGTGGAGAAGAATAACTGGAAAGAAATGACTTATTGCTCCTTTAAGAGCATGAAAACAACAGTGTTACATATAATGGGTTTATAATGTATGCGAATAAACTGTGTTTAGCTAACAGGTTTCTGCATGTGAACTATTTCTATATTTTTCTAACCTCCTGTATCTAATTTTTTTTTCTTACTTAATAATTTCGAAACTTGGTCTTTCATGCTTCCGTAGAATTTAAAATTTAATTGTTTGTCTAAAGGTGGTTAGTGGGGGTGCCAAAGACTGCTGTGGTTTAATGAACACCCATAAACTTGGATTTTTCATGGGAGTTAGTGCTGTACTAATGTCAATAAAAAACTTGAGGCAAGCATGATCTACTTCTCTGATCTACTTTACAGCAACTGCATGTTGCCTTTAAATGCATTCTCTATTTACTCTGAATATGACTAGCTGATTTGCTGGCCTCTTTTTAACAACAGAAAACAAGCAAACTGTTTCATAGTTGATTTAAAGCTACAAGTTACATGAAACACATTTTAAAGGTACATCCAGTGAGCTAGCAGCTTTACATAGTCTGTGAAAGAACTCCTGGGCTCTAAACCTGCAGCATTGTCTTGACTGAAATAGTTTTTGGATAAGATTTCTAACAAAGTACTAGATTATGATCATATTTTGGTTTGGAACAGTTATACATCCTATAAATTTAAATGCTTAAACTGAAATGCTAGAGACTAATGAAGCATCTAAGACCTGCTTTCGAAGTCGACTACAGACGCCTAAAACCAATCAGTTTGTCTCTTGGGGATTTTCAGAGGAACAGGTCAACGAAGAAGCAGCTTTAGCACAGAATCATGATCAGGGTGAGAGCGCCGCCTTTGGTGAGGAGGAGCAATGCGGTACGCACATAATCAGCCTGCTGAGTAGCTTTCCTTGATTATGCTACTTTAATTGAGAAAAAATATTTTTACAATTTGATTTAATTGCTTAAATCTTTTTTTCAACCACATATTTCCCTCTGAAAACTGAATTACAGTTTTGTTTGTGATTAATTTCCTTTTTGATCTTTTAAAGTGGGATTCAAGTAAAACTGTTGTATAGTTCATTTTAAATGTCATTTTAATTTATTTTTAATATATAAATTGTGAATTGTCATAAATTGTGAATTGGTGTGCTTCTCAAAGACAGCCGCAGATTGTAAGAACAGTCTTATGAATGACATACCATTTGGATATAAAAAAGATTATTATGAAGTGCCGTCCTGGCTACAGATTTAAAATCACCTAATTTTACTTTTCCCCTGAATGAGTTAATCTGCACTTAATACTGGTAACGGCTGCCTGAAGGCTCTAACTGGGTTTAAACCCTTCTCTGATAGAGGGGTCCGTGGACTCTGCACGAACACATGGAGGATCTCAGCCAGAGTCTGCTCCTGCTGTTTGTAATTTGCAGAGTGGTAGGCACCGTCGGCCTCGTCGATTGCCGCGTTTCACGATCAGTGCGCTTTGCGTTGTGCCAGGTCGCTGTGGCTTTGCCTTGAGCCAGTTATCAACAGCAGCAGCTAACAGCTTTCAGGTCCTGGTCCTGGCTTTGTCCCCCGCCCGTTCCTCCCTCCCTTTTTTTTGGCAGCATTAAATCTTTGTGTTGCTGTTGTTGATCCTCTTTGTAAGTGAATCCTGCTTTCCGAGTTTCTAACATGTTGCTTTTTCATTTCGTTGCAAAATCCTAAAGTTCTTAAAGTCAGCACACAATATATGTTTTTTTAAGACCAGTGCAGTCTTTTTTTATTTTATATTAAGATTTATCAAAGTGGACCTTTCTCAGATGGTTGCAGTAGTACGAGTGCTCTTTTGCTCAGGAAAGGGACAAATGCCCCGACAGTTTCTCATGCATCTAAAAACAGCTTGTTGGATTTGCAGTACTTTAATGCAAACCAAATGCAAACATTTATTTCTTCAGCATTTCTCCCAGTGTTTGGTAGGCCAGATCTAGGAGAACGCCCCTCCTAGTGGAACCCAAATGCTGATGAGGGGGAGCAAGGAAAGGGAGCAACTGAACAAGCACTCAAACCAGGGATGTAGACAGCAGGAAAGCAAGGCACAACCTACTGCACTACTGAGGAACAGGAGAAATGTTTATTTCTGCAACCATTAGGCCACCAGGGAGGTGGGATGGTTGACTGGAGCAGACAGGGGGACAAACATCTGTAAATGGCTGGGGTTAACATTCCCAAGAAAACACAATTGAGGACAAACCAGAGGGAAGACTGTCCCTCAGAAAACACAGAAAAGAAACTAACAAGAGAAAGATTACCAATACCAAAAGTCAGTATCAGTACTACATACACCAAGACTTCCCAATGAGCCCTCACTGAGCCCCAACTTGTTGCCTCCCTCTGGTGGTTACCGTCTGGCTTCAGAGACCACCCGTTACATATAGACTGCAAAGACTGATGTTCAAAAATATGGGTTTAAATATTGTGTACTTGGAGAATTGTAAAGATATATGGTAGAAGATTATCATCACTGACACATATCATTTCTCCTATGTAATTCCAACACTAATGCTAACAGTAGAAGAGCAGGAGACACTCAATCTAAGCTATTTCATGGAGAAAACCCTGATTTTACATTATATTTGGCAGACTCATCTACATGAACTTACATTTCTTATTTTTTTATTGTCTATTTACTATAATAATTTATTTATCATAGGTGACCTTCTGAATGCTGAATGCTTTGCCCCACTTATCAAAACATGTCCTGATTTTTTTAACCATAATTTTCTTTGCTGGTTTGACCTCAACAGTATTTTCTCAGTGAAGGTGATTCTTGGTATGATTATCTAATAACTGTGTGTTCTCTCCCCTTTGACACCTGCCATATTGTGACCAAGTAGGTGGATCCACAGCCACATCTTCAACAGGTATTTTTAATCTTTAAACTTTAGCCATTTTTATTTATGGTAAAGCACATTCATTTTCTAAATGTACTGGTGAATGATCCTTGTTAGCATTTTCAGTGTTTCGATAACCACTGAAAACAACTATTTTTGCTGCTTCTCATGACGTAGCTGATTGGCTCAACATGTTCAAGTGTTAATATTTTTAAGATCACTGCCACTATTGTCATTATGAACTGCAGGTGTATTTAATGTGAAGTGTAAATTAGTGTCTAACTTATAGACTGTTTTCTCTATGATAAAATGTGAACTGGACCCAAGTCAGAAACTGCCTTTCTGTTGCACTTTTCAGCTAAATTGCACTTTAGTATGTTTACACTAAAGAGCAATTTCATAATTATCATTCTTTATTTTATCGAGGACAACAAACGTCTTTGTGATGTTTGCTCTTTGTTTGTATCATTCCATTGTATCTCCCATCTTGTTTATGTTTGTGTGAGTCCTGTTCATGTTCAGTCTTTGTTCTCTTGCCATGGCAAGGGGGCATTAGGGGTTTGGATGTTATTGTTTAACAGGCATTTGGTTAGCTCTTTCCATTATGATGCCTGGGATGCCATCAGGGTAAGAAAGCTAAAATGAAGGAACCATTTCCCATGAGTTCAAGTAGACCTCATGCACAAGACTTTACTGAAAAAAGGGCAACTATGTTTCTAGATTTAGGAGTGGCCTTCACTTCTGGGAGTTATGAAGAACACTGGCTAGGCCCAGGTCGGAGGTTTCTAGGCCGTAGGATAACAGAGGAAGAAGAAGAAGAAGAAGAAGAAGAAGAAGAAGATGAACATTTAGAAGAACAAGAAGAAGAACAAGAAGATGTTCTTAAGAGAAGCTGGGCTCGGAGACTGAAGCAACCACACCAACGGCCAGTCAGTCCTGATCGCACCCGGAGCCTGTCCCTGGAAAACGACCTGCCTGTTTCCTTCTTAATACGTAGTGCTGCCCTGGAAGACCTTACAGCTGTTGGAGACAGGATCAAAGAAAACAATGAGGCCTTGTATTCCACTGGATTTCCTCAACAAATTTTGTCCAAAGTTTCCGTTGACTCTTCTGAGAGTCACCTTGATGATATACAACAGACTACAACTTGTCAAGCTAAGCCACAACTAGGAGATGCAGATATGCATAGTGTTGAGGATGCACATTATTCCAATCCTATTTTTTCAGTGCATCCAAGCTCTGAACATACCCATGACCGTTCTGCACTAAAGCAAGACATGGTCAATGTTGAGCTTCTACCTCAACGACATGTGCAAAAAGAAGTCAAATTTGAACCAGTAAGGGGCCCTTCCTTTACATCAGCTAAAGGTGCTTGCATTGCCTCAGCTGAGGCCCAGGGGACACTAGGGCCACATGACCCCAAAAACCTGGAGACGAAAGGAGAAGCCACTCAGCCTTCGAAGGACTCACCAGGCTCTACCCATGGTTCACCGGCTAGAAAATCTCTCATGCCTGTGGCTCAGTTCAAAGGTCTGTGCCGCCATGTTTTACCCAAATCCCGGTCAAGCCCCTCCTGCTTTATGCCCCCCCCCCATATTTGCTTCAGTGAGCAGCTCAGTGGTGCAGCACTGTCTTTTCCCTCATAAAAAAGCGTACAGTGAAAAAAAAAAAAAAAAAGACTGAAGGAAATCGCCTGTTGTCCCACAAATGTTTTTTTTTGTGTGTTTGTTTTGTTGTGTTTGTATCCTGTCACCCTGTCATGCTTTGGTTGCTTCTGGCTGGTGGTCTTGCAGCCCATCTTTATGCTGACTGACGAATGCTGTCTTTGCTGGCCAGATCTTCACGAATACTGTTTAGCATGTCACGGCTGCATGAATGTGTTTTTTTTTTTGTCTTCACACACAAGCCATTACAAAGACAGGACTACAGGAACCATTGACTCACGTTCATATGCAGTGCATTGAATACAGGAAAACCTTAACATATTTCAGTTCACCCTGATACATATATCCATTGTGGTATAGGATGATTCTTATGCTGGGTGCACGCTACACGATTTTTGCCCTGATTTTATGGCTACAGATGAAGTTTTAGCTTTGTGATAACCCCCTCAGCTCAGCTGCAAATCCCTGCAGGCTCCCGCCATGACACTTCAGTTCAGCGACGCAATTTTCCCGCTCAGAGTTGTCACAGGCCCTACAAGACATTCTCAGCAAATCTTATAGTGTGAGTGCCTCTGTGATGAGCAACAGCCAATCGGAACTGCACCGCTGCTTCTGTATATACAATAAGTCTGATTTCACATGGTCAAATTAGTGTCCAGACAGCTTGTTTTTGTCAAAGCTATTTGGGAAATGGTTGTAAAATAGAGTGGCACTAGTTATTTGACTTTTTAGAGTTCTTGTGCTTCAACATAATTTGGCACAAAAACTGGTTCCCCTTCACAAAGGTAGTTCTCAAGCTGTGGATAAGAACTGGGCAGTGTAATTCTAATGAGTCCACTAGTGACTCTGACCTAGGCATCCCAGAACAAAAAATTATTAGTTGCCTTATTTCACATCTTGTGGGCTGGTAGGTATTTAAGATTTCCAAATGAAAAAGTGAATTTTTATAATGTGTCCCCTTTAAAAAAAAAGACCTACATCTCCCCAGTCAAATCTTCCTCCACAATTTGCTTCTAATTCTCTGTTTCTATAGTGCAGAAACTATAGGCAGTTGTTCAGGCTATGTCTTGGCATGATGTAGTTCTCATGTGTTTTCACGAAAAACCAGCATTTGCAGATAAGATGCTATTCACTGGTGATGCACTCAGTTGACAGATCAGGTACCATGTGAGCTTCATTTGCAATCGCTTGTGTATTGCACATACCTCTACATCAACAGATCTCTGGTGACATATGTGGCGTAAGCATGAGCGGTCTCACGGTTCTGATATTTTGAAAGTCGTGTAGTGTCCACTTAGCATTAGGGAAACAGTGGTTCACTCTTATAAATCTTGTTTTGATGCAAAGCTCTCTCTCCCACAGCTCTACCCAAGACTGACAACGATGCTGAGAAGCGGGTATGTTTTACTTTAGTGATTTTCTTCTTTTATATCCTCCCTCCACGTTTTTGCATTTTTCTATTATTTAAGTCACCATCTGGACTCCCCCTTGATTTCTCATGTTTGCTGCATTTTCCCCTCATGGTGTAAAGACCACCAAAACACCTCCTGCAAAAACTAGACCCTCCTCCCTAAAAACACCTTCCACTATTATGAAAAAATCCAAAGTTTCCTCCTCCAGTAGCTCTCCCTCAGCACCTGTCAGTGCAGTGCCCAGGGAAACCCAGCCAAGGGTGAGTATTGCTGCTCCCTGCTCCCATTGATAGTGGATTAATCCACACCAACATTTTGGCAATGGTATGGTCTTTTTCAGCTTTGACTAACCCCACCCCTGACCCCAGTTAACTTGGTAGTATATTTGCATCTCATTTGCATAGATGTTTCTGCTGCATAGAGGTGTGACCTACATGCTTAAGGTGATTTAGTCATGATAAAACTAAACCTGACGATTGATTTACGCCACCTGGCAACTGATCACATCAGTGATTACAAAGTTCCATAGACTTTGAGGTACATGTACATGGAAGTAAAGGTATGTTCTGTCTGACTTACTGATGACAAAATGCTTTCAGTATGAGTTCTCATGGGAATTCAATACAGCCTAGTGCTCGTTAGCAGAGGGTACTCTAGAAGTGGTTAACCACTCCTTTTATCCACTCACAAAGGACTGTAAACAAGACTTGTATGTCACATCAGCATCTGTATCATTCATTTCCAGTATCCGCACCTGTATCATTAATCTCCTGCATCAGTATCTGCATCATTAATCTCCTGTATTTGTATAATTTGTATCTTTAATCTCTTGTATCTGTATCTGCATAATTAATCTCCTGTATCTTTATCTGTAACTTTAATCACTTATATCCATATCTGTATGCTATTCATATCAGTAATCTCTTATATTTATCTGTTTTGGCGGTCAGACTCCAGGCAGTGGTAGGCCTCATGCAGCAGGCACCAAGATCCCAGCTATGACCCCTCCTCAGTCAGGTGAGTATCCATTCACACAGTTATTAATAATGGCAACTGAAGCCATGTTGTTGTTGTTGTTGTTGTTGTTGACTTATAAGCACAGCCCCTGCCTCCTGCCTTACTACCTCCTGCATTTGGTTCTCATTGTTTTAATACAGTGAAAGTGGATCCGAAGATGTCTAAAAATGGAAAAGGTAAAGGAGTTGTTTGGGTTTTAGGATTAGATAATCACGTTTAAGAGCCTTACTTGAAGGAAAGGCATACTTCATGATTATTTAATGTATTACTGTATCATCAGAATACTCAGTATTGATCCCTCCATTTGGTGCATCATGAAGAAGATAACGGTGTTCAGAACACTCATAAGACAGGTCATATTATTAACCATTATCTCACTTTAATAAGACATATAAGAGGCTAAAATAACAGGGAATTTTAAAAAGTAAAGTGAAAAATAAAAGAAAAAGAAGACGTCAACCAGTGATATTGGAAGACTCAGTGGTGGTGGATGAAACTTTTCATTGTGCTCTTAGACTCCCCTAAGACCCCTGAGGCCAGTGGACAAAGCAGTCCTGGTACTCCCAAGTCTCCAGGTAGCAAAGCCCTGGGCAACAAACCCCCAGTGGGGAAGGAGGTGAAGAAGGTGGCGGTGATCCGCTCTACACCCAAATCCCCAGGCTCTCTGAAGGATCGCTCCCCAGCTCCGCTGGTGACCGCCACCACGCCGATGCCGGACCTCAAGACCGTGCGCTCCAAAGTAGGATCCACAGACAACATGAAACACCAGCCTGGAGGAGGCCGGGTAATTCCAACAGCCATCCCTGCTTGATTTTTACACTAAAGTCATACTAAGGGCATTGTGGAATGTTCTGCAAGATAATGCTGCATATATTACAGAATCAGTTGGTATACAATTCAGTGCATGTAAGCACAGGCAGACAACATGTCTCTGATCCCTGTACTCATTCTCTCTTCCTTTACCAATATTTTATCCATTTTATCCATTACAGGTCCAAATCCTTGATCAGAAGCTGGACTTTACTAATGTTAAGGCTAAGTGTGGCTCCAAAAGCAATATGAAATATGTACCTGGAGGTGGCAATGTGAGTAACCATAAGTTGAACCTTGGCCTTTATTCTGTTTTCTTTTAAGATCACCAGAAACTCCACTCATCCTTCCAGTTTCCCAGTCCCAATTCATCAGTCAGCTGTTTAAACTACTATTAAGCGTATACTTCTTCATCAGGAAGTTCTGTTAATGCTAATAGAAGAGGCATGTGTCATGGATTTGCTCAGTGTCATTCCAGTAGATTCTTTTCCCAACATACTTCCCAGCTGCAGGTTTTTCATTTGTGATCCTGTGACTTGTGATCCTTCGCCCCTCTGCATGTCCTTGCAGATCCAGATCCTGGATAAGAAAGTGGACTTTAGCAATGTTCAGTCCAGATGTGGTTCTAAAGACAACATCAAGCATATTCCTGGAGGAGGCAAGGTACTGTAGTTGGAGAACACAGGCCACTCCCTACACTCTCATTATCTCTCTTATTATTAGTGTTTTAGCTATCAAAGACCAAAGGAAACTGCAAGTGTAGAATGGTTTAAGGGCAATTTTAAGTAATAGCTTATTCACACAGAAGTTTCTGGTATAAAATGAATAACTTTGAAAGACTGATTTGCAGTCAAAAGATGTATACTTTATATAATATCTTATGAATATAAGACAGAAAATTTAGACTGTGTGAATTACATCTACCAAAGGAGTTAAAACCAAATCAAAGTTATGAAATAACAATGATTGTATATGATAATTTTTTTTTTTTATCCCATAGTTATGGAATTTATTTAGATGAGGTCCTAATGAATATTACCATATGAATATTACCATATGAATATTACCATATGAATATTACTTTATCTCATACAGATCCAAATTGTTGATCAGAAGCTGGACTTTAGCAATGTCCAGTCTAAATGTCCAGATCCAAAGACAATGTCAAACATGTACCTGGAGGTGGTAATGTGAGTTACTGTGGGATTAAAGTGCCTTCAAAACCAAGTTCCTCACATGTTCACTCCTTACCTAAAGGGAATAGTTAACATCCTTAGCCTGACCGTACTGATGCAGTCTAACTATACCCAGATGATTCCTACCAGCACTAACTGAGAAAACAAATAATAATTGTTTTCTCAGAGGCAGAAAAGTTGTTTCTGTGGTTCCTTTTTTTCTCTGTTCTTTTCTTTTTACCCCTTCATGTGCAGCAGTTGCTGCTTCTGACATCTCAGAGGAGATCATTGTTTTTTTTTTCTTTTGACATCACTGAGGAGATAAATGTTTTTTTTCTTCCTCTATTTGTGAACTCTTCCAGGTAAAAATAGTTGATCAGAAGCTGGACTTTAGTAGTGTTGAGTCTAAGTGCGGCTCTAAAGACAATATCAAACATGTACCCGGAGGTGGCAATGTGAGTAACTATGGGATGAACTCAACGCCTTCCAGTCTTGGTTCCTCCTGAGGTTATGACCATTTGTGAAAACTTTGTTAAAAACAATCTGAAGTAGTCTATTTCATGTAAGTCTGCTCTGTCATAGCTAGTAAAAAACTTGTCACACAGTCAGCAGCTTTTTCAAGCTGCAAACGTCTATCTTGTTGGCTTTTTGAAGTGAGAAAGATGGTTTTTGTGTTTTGTGATAGGGCCTGGGGTTTCTTTTTCTTCCCTCTTGGATCCTTCCCTGGTTCTCATTGGCAGTTCTCTCGGTACATCAGGAACAATAACCCCACCCTCTTCCCCAAACTTTTTTCAGGTTCAAATTCTCGATCAGAAGTTGGACTTAAGTAGTGTGCAGTCTAGGTGTGGTTCCAAAGACAATATCAAACACACACCCGGAGGTGGCAAAGTGAGTAAACAAGAGAGGAGTGGAACTGCTTTAGCCTTGTAATACCTTCTCCCAGCCAAAGCTACTCACACCGATCTTTTCACCTTAATTATGATCAAAACCCTTTCCCTCCAACTAATGCTCATTATTTGCTTGCTGTTCTTTGAGCTAATCTCTTGAGTCCATCTTCCACCACCTGAAATTCAATACTCCCTCTTTCCCCTTGAGTCCACATATCATAAACAGGTTAAAAAATATACTTGCAGGCAGTAGCCCATGAGGTTCTATAGTAATATGCATGAGGTTTCTTTTAGATATGCATCACCTGTGCACAAGGTTTCTTGACAGTTCATCAGGTTGTCAGATACTCTTCTTCTAGACTTACTGTTGTGGATCACACAGCGTTAGTGCACAGAGGCGGTGATGCTCTTTTCTAGAATTAGCAGTTGCACTAAATATACACTGAATTCCTGAGAAACGCCCCAAACATTTTGCAGCCTTTAAATATCCATCGGTTTAAAGTTCCCGCGTTGTCTCGTACTCGTTAAGGTGTGCCGTCATGAAGCATAACCCTCTGGGGTTGAGTAGTTCTTCCCTCAGGCTGAAGGACATGGTTCGTGCACCTCCATACACTGAGCGATTGTGCCTGGTCGAGTGCCCTTCTGCAGCAAGCAGTTGGCCGGGACAAGGAGGTGACCTCATCATGAGGACAAGGGTGGCCTTTCTGTACAGAAACTCCCCATGACCTCTGGCGGTTGTCACGACGATGATGTCATCGGGCTCAGTTTCAGGGCTCTGGGATGGCACGTAGTTGCACCATGCTGTTATTGTGATTGTGGTCGAAAACACCAAACAGCACTTAAAGGTGCTCTTTGATCTAAATATGGTATATAAATCTTACATAATGTACTGGTGTGTTTTTTTTGTTGTTCCTGTGTGGTTTGGTATTGTTTAGTATTTTTTATGTATTGTCATGACATAAATATTGTGCTGTTGATCATTTGCAAGACAATATTTAAAAAACCATTGATAGTTAATTTGGGATGGTATTGTGGCACTGTATGATAGTATTGTGTGTTTAGAGATTTACAAATTATTTACAAATAGTTTGTAAATTATTCATGGATATATTGCTTATGGTCAGTGCTAGCTCACTGGTTAATTTTTTTATCTACCTAATGAGTCTTTCCCTGTAGAAAACACCTGGTGGATTAACAAGATAGAGTCCATCTGTCTGCTTTTGCATGTGTATTGCTTGTTGAAAATTTAACTTCACATAAATGTTGCCTGGCATTGCCAGCTCAACTGAAACTCCCCTCCTTTTCTGCTCTGCTCCTCAAAGGTCCAGATAGTTCACAAAAAGATTGACCTGGGCAACGTGCAGTCGAAATGTGGTTCAAAGGCCAACATCAACCATAAGCCAGGTACACGCGTTGCCATATATTCAGGATGGGACCAGTGTGGAGGAAAGGCATGACATTGGCAAAATCAATTTTTTCTATTACAGTGCTACACAGCACTGTGTTTGAAATGTGACTTTGAGGTAACACCTCATGTGATGTGGTTAATTGCATATTGGAAAATCAAATCTTTATTTACGTTTCTCCCAGGTGGAGGAAACATCGAGATCAGGTCCGAGAAGCTGGAGTTCAAAGCGCAGTCCAAGATCGGCTCGCTAGACAACATTGGACATGTGGCTGGAGGAGGTCAGAAGAGGGTAAGCAAAAAAAAATATATATATGGGCATATACCCACAACAGAGTATTCTGAATAATGTGAAGATATAATGTGAAGATATAATACAAAAAACACTCTGGTGAGTGTGTGTGTGTGTGTGTGTGTGTGTGTGTGTGTGTGTGT
>JAOXYF010000012.1:15325689-15372833 GCA_028565775.1 Sternarchorhynchus goeldii | reverse complement strand
GGACATGATGGATCTGGACCTCCTTCTCAAAGGAGGAGACAACCAGGACATGATGGATCTGGACCTCCTTCTCAAAGGAGGAGACAACCAGGACATGATGGATCTGGACCTCCTTCTCAAAGAACAGGGGACAACTAGGACACGCTGGTGACAGACAGGAATGTTTATTAGAAAGCTGGGCCTCGGCCTAGTGAGAACTACGTGGAGGAGGGAAATTAGAAAGACAGGATGGGACAGAGGGAGAGAGAGAAAGAACAGATGACAAAGAGGAGATGCGGTGTGAGGGAGAGAGAGAGAGAGAGAGAGAGAGAGAGAGAGAGAGAGAACATGAAGTCTAGCAAGGTCACAACTGGAGTGATTGAGTCATTCCATTAAAAAAAACTGTGTGAGTGAAGAGGACAAGGGAAGGCAGAAGTAAAGAGCAGAGGAGAACAGACTGGTGAAGATTAGGAGAGAGATGTGGGGAGCGGGAAGAAGTGGTGGGGAAAGGCACGAAGATGAGGAAAGGAAGAGGGGCTGGTGCAAAGGACCGGAAAGGGGGTCAAGTTCAAAAGAGCAGAGGGAGGGAGGGAGGAACAGCAGCAAAGCAGTCACTACGCATTTGAAGACGAATGGCCTGACCCAAACAGGACCCCTCCCTTCTGGACAGAGCGTGGACAGGCCGGTGGACTCTGGTAGGGGACAACCTTCTGAGTCGCTGCCACTGAGTCAACCTCCCTCCCCATCCTGGTACCTCCAGAGGCACGAGGTGGACCCAAATGAGCCTCTGTCACCATTCATTGCAGGGTTACCGGAGGCTGGACAGCACTAACCATAGATAAGACTCACTGATAGGCTACACACTCGATACACTCGACACTGGAAGGACAAACCCATACACAAACGTGTTGCTACAAGAAACTCAAAGGACTATGAAAGGCGTACTGATGTTTTAACACTAAAATAAATATATATAAATTTTTTATATTATATACAATACAGATTTGTTTTCTATACACTGCAGTCTGAGTAACAAGCCTGAAGTATCGCACTCAAAAGCTTTTTTAGAAAAACGGCACAGCACATTACACTTTCAGTACACAACTACAGGTTACAGGAGGTGGTTTATGACTCCCTCTGCCCTGCAACAGCTGGGAGCCACTTGAAAGCCTGGCTGCATCTGCCGACGGACGCATCCGGGGTCGGTGTGCTGTGCTGCGCGAATGCTACGTGCACCTTTATAACAGGCGATAAGAGCAAGAGTTCAACTGGCTTCAGTTCCTCCGAGAAGCAACAGGCTGATGTCATTTGTTGGGAAAGATGTGGTGAGGCAGCTCTAAAGGAGATCAGAGTTCAGTCATCTCGAAGCGGTTCGGCATAAACAAGAATTGGGCCTGTGACCCACAAGAGAATTTAAAATGGCATTAAAAAAAAAAAAACAAAACAAAAAAACTATTACAGTAACAAAAACAGTCACTTTTTCTCGTGTGCATGGTAACAACTTAGGCCACGTTCCAGTGTTCACACTTGACATGCAAAATCTCCACGTACACATGTATGAGTATTTAGGTCAAAGGCACGTTCAAAGGCAGTACTGTCTAGAGAGATCAGAAAGCCCTCCCTGGGTCATGACAGAGGTCGGCCCTCCCCCCAGGCTAGGCCCTCCCCCAGGCCATGAGAGATAGCATCACCCCCCCCCACAGGTGTCTGCCCTTCTCAAAGGTTTTCATTAATAATCAGCTGCAACATCACCCAACACTGCCCACCTGCTGCATTAGTGGGGTTTCCCCCCCCCTCGCTTCCCCAAGTGCTCTTAAAATGGAGTAAACAGTTGGTGAAGTGTATTACACCCTTTACCCTAAAGGCACAAAAGTTCTAAAATCTGAAGAATGGGTTTAACAATTCTTGACTTCCAAACTAAGGGAGAGAAAAGGTCATCGCACAAAAATGAAAGTACAAAGATTGATTTTTTTTTTCTCCCTTCTTCCAATGCTCTCCCAAAGGTTGTCCAGCCAGTGAAAACATCAGGCCCTTCTTTGTCACTCACCAATTTCTTTTGCAGGCAAACAGGAAATTTAACCTTGATCATGTTCTCAAGCAAGACCACGGCCAAGGAGGAAGGGTGAGCATTACTTTAGACGGGAGCATGTTATGACAACAAGGTCTATGATCTCACTGAGCAAACAAAAAGCCAGAGTGGAAATTAACAAAGTCCCTCAACAAAGTTCAGTCCATGAACACACGAAGTCATGCTCCACCATATTCTGTTCAGGACACAGTCACAGAGACTTTACTGTACAAACTATACAGATGTATGACTTAACTATAGGTAGAACAACATTTCAAGATGTATTTCTCCAAGACCAGGTACAACCATCATCAACACTTGCAGCTTAACACGGTAATAAAGGTCCATTGTCCTTACAGTGAGCATCTTCAACCAGCCTGTGGCGTCCTCACTAGTCCCCCTCCCTTCCTGAAACACTGCACTACATTAACTGTGTGGTGTAGGTGGAAGCAAATGTCACAAAATTATGCACCATCTTAGAAGAATGATTTTCAGATATACCACTTAAAGTACCCGTTTCGATCATTCTGCAGGCGGTACGTTCATTATTATTTCAAGAGGCTGAAAAGATTTGAGGCCTCTGATGTAAAGAAAATTAGTTTTTGTCCAAGCATACAGGACAGCACTTACAGACTGACATGGCGCTGCTCGGTGTCCACCCTGGCAAGCTCCTCCTCCTCCGCGTCGCTCTCGCCCCCCGAGCTGCTCTCCGTGGCATCTGAATCGAACTGCGCCTCCGCCGCCCGCAAGCTGGCAACGCCGCTCAGGTGGAGCCTTTCGAGTTCGGCTGGGACGGAGCCTTCTTTCAGGAAGCAGCTTGGGGTATCTGCCTCTGACAAGCCCCAGCCAGGGGCGGAGCTGTGGGCCAGGGCGTGGTCCAGGAAGCCAGAGAGCTGCTGCCTGACGTGGCGCTCCACTTGCTTGGCCTGCACCACCCGCAGCCGCTTGCACAGACGCCGCAGGTTGCCGGAGAGCTCCGCCTGCCTGCGCTGGGTCCGCTGGGCCCGTTCACGGAGGAGAGTCTCCAGGCTTGAGGGGGAGGGGCAACGAGGTGTTGGAGAGGAGGGGGCGCTCCAAGACAAGGATGAGCTCTTGGGCTCGCCGGGTGGGTTGCAGTCTTGCATCTTGGCACTAGAGGGTGCCTGCTCCGTTTCAAGCTTGACCTCTGGGCTTTCACTGAGGCCTGCTTCTTCTGGAACTCGGTTATGGTCTACCGACTCCCTCAGTTGCCTGGCCTCCCCCCTCGGGGAAGAAGCGTCTCCGGACTTCGAGGACAGGGGCAGCAGGGCCTCGCTGCTGTCCGGTGGCTTTGAGCTATCGCCGTTCACCGTAGCGATGCTTCCCTTCTCGGGCAGTGCCGTGCTGGGCACGGCTGCCTTCCTGGCAAGGCCGTTAACTGGAACCATGGCGCTGCTGCCCGACCCCGACCCCGTGCCGTTGACAAGGCCTTTCAGCTGGCCCCCGCTCAACGCTGTGCGGAACAGGAGGTCCCTGCCCCCGGCCCCGCCCCCCGAGACGCGAAGCAGCGAGCCGTTCAGCGGGCCACAACCCTTCACCGCCGGCTGCTTGACAATAATGCCCTTCACCTTTAGCGACTCCTTGGCCACGGGCGCCACATCCGAGCATAGGTAGGAGGCCATCAGCGGCTGCAGCTTGCCCAGGTTCAGGGGCCTGGAGGCGGAGGTTGTGGGGGGGCGGAGCTTGACGGCACCGGCCGAGGCCGAGGAGGGGAGGAGGATGCTTGCGGTGCCGCCGTTGCTCTCGGCGCCACCAGGCGACAGGTCGGACGAGGCGGCCAGTTTGAGGCGGATGTGGCGGGCTTCTGCTGGGGCGTCGGTTAGAGCGGGTGCCATGGCAGCCATGCAGGGCCGGCGGAACTGTGCGGCGACCTGCTCCTCCACTCCAGAGCACCAGCCCTCCTACAGAGCCTGCGGTTCAGGGAAGAGAGAAGGACACCGGTCGAATTAAACTGCACGATACTATACTTATGTACTATAAATAAACTAAACGTCACCTGGGGTGAGGTTGGCACGAAAAACGTGCTACAGTTAACACTGACTTACAGTTATCTATCCATCTGAAATTTATATAGCCCAAATAAAAAAGCCTGTGAGTCTTTTAGAGAAGAGTGAGTCTTTGATCAGGTCACACCCGAGATAAACACTCCATGTAACATATAATCTCCCTTCACTGACTTGTAGTGTCTTTGCTGGCAATGACATCAACGGGGGGTGGAGGGGTGGGGTTGAGCCTCTGGGCACCCAGTAACCATTACAATGATCATTTAGGAGGGAAATGCAACTTTATTCCACCAAAAGTGGCAAGCATCGCTTCTCTCCCCCCACCCTCCTCTTCATCAGACCCTCTATGTGAAATGGAATTATAACTATGCCTTTAGGTATCTCACACACATGGCAACCTATATTCATCAACTGCGGCCTTTCAACAACTATGGCATTATAAAAGGTATTAAATATATAAAATGTATTAAACTGCATTTTTAAACAATGTTTTAAAAAAAATTAAACAGTGCAACATAGGTTAGGCAAGACTATAGCAATAACCGCACATTAACGCCATTTCCTATAAATAAAACGACATCTGTCCGTGCCCAATCTCGCCCGCACATTAAGAAGACATAATCCACCCCATACACCACGCAAACCCTAAAAAAACAACCCCAAAAAGTAAAGGGTTGACGTAACGACATGCAACAATGTCGTCGCGTAGGCGCGTGTACTTCTGTGCGGTTACCCTTAACCTCGAGCAGGAAGCACGACTAGCTCATTTAACTAGGTTAATACGCCAAATAAAGCAAACACGGAGAAAATCGGTTAATGTTTAACAAAGGGAAGAGCTGCCAAATGTTCAATACATTGATTACACAACGCCACAGGACGCAGAGCAACTGCGACCGTTTATAATTGCTAGAATTCAATTAGCTAGCTAGCTATGGCACTACTCCGCTCATCTTACCGCCATGTTCAACTGGTTAACTTATGTAACAACCAGCACATCTGGTTAGTAGCTAAGCTAGCAGGCAGAAAACGCTCCTCTCGTTATTATGAGTCAAGTCGTGGGCTGCGGTATGCATTTTGCCAGACTAGGATGAGAAACACGCAGCTGGCATCAGGAGTGTTTCGTGATTATATGGTAGTTAGTTTACTAATATATTATACAGGACGCAGGCTAAAGGTTAACGAGTTCGCACGCCTATCGTAGTATTTCCGCCTCACAAAGCCACTGTATTTGCGCACATAAAATATTTTTCACAGCTGTTTGTAAACCATACGCTTAATTAAAACTGACAACTATGGACTACCGTGTTCCCAACTACCTTATTTTTAACCTATTTAGATGATAGGCAAATCCATCTATATTGCTCGCTAATTTTAAGTGGTTTGTGCATATAACGATAGCCCCGAAACAAGGCGAGGTTCAAGTGGTTAACGTTAGCAATAACCTTAATTAAACCGCTGGAATTCTCAACTTCTTCAAATCTATAAAACTATAAATTAACCAGCTGTTTAAACGTCTAGCATCCAGTTGACCTCAATAAGGTCAACTGCAGCTAATCCACAATAATTAGGTTTTTCATGTTTGTTGATGGGCAGCAGCGCTAAAACTAAACAGACTAGTATTAGCATTTGGTAGCAACACTGGGCAAACAAGTAGCTTGACTTTCGTGCATCATTAACATGCAAACATAATTCATCACATGAACGACTGAAGCCAGCATACAAGTCACCTGGTTAGCTAGTTAATAGCACACTCAGACTGCAAGAAATCCATCCTATACATAAGATAGCTATATTAGCTGGCAAACTAATATAAGTTAGCTAGTTGGCTACTTCTACCGAGTTAGCTACTCTACTACATTTCTTACACTAAAACTCAAACTTCCTGTTATGTTATGAACAGCAGGCAAATTATTTAAAACAAATATGCCACTGCACAGAAAACCAGTGCATATTCGCAAACAAAGAAAGTGGTTTCTTGTCTTATATAACATTATCCTGTTGGCTAGCTAGCCTAGCTCCTTGAACACTAACTTGTCTCTCTACACACTGGCTTAGCTAACAAAGAAAACGGAGGAACCTACCACGTGACGGGCGCACTATCCGAGGGAATTTCGGCAACGATTCCTCACACGTTTCGGTTAAATATATGTAAAATGCAACTAGAGCACGAAACGATCCTCAGTCGTTTCCAGTGAGTTTGCCATATACGAATCCGCTTCTTGTAAACCCCGGTTTTATTCAGGAACCCCTTCGATATCGTTCCGTAATCACGAAATGGGCGATACCGACTACACCTTGCTGTCCCCTCAGTAGATTAAGGACAACAACTGCAAAAATGTACTTTTCCATATAATACCAAACGGCTTTTCGCCTCAAATACTAGTTCCTTCAATGTACGTCTTTATTAATATAATTGAGGTGTCATAGACAACCGGTTTCTAGATATTTTTTTCATCGTTACAGGGAGAAACGCACGGAAGATGGCGGCTTGTTCGTCTCCCTCGGCTTTGGGCTTGACAAATACAGATGCAGAGCGTGTAGCGAGTACTTGTCATAGGCGGGAGACATTCTCACGCCCGCCGCTAGAGCAAATGTGAAGCTATAGAGGAGCAGTTCATCAAAGGGCCACAAGAGGGAGCCTCCATACAAACTCAGGCGATGTAATTTATTATTGTTATAATTATGTAATTTTCAATTGTTATATCAACTATTCAGCGGTTTTACAATTAAAATTGAAATGCTTTATAATGTGAAAGTGAATTATATAAATATATAAAAAATTACGCTTTTTTCAGATTGTCCTATTAGCACAATTAGCATAAATGACAAACCAATTTGCACAGTAAAAGACTGCTTTACAGATCTAAATAAAACTTTGCATTTTAATAAATGATGCATTTCTTCGTTATTATTATTAGAAATTGTTATGGGATTTGAATATGACTTCTCCAGACCTACAATAGAATTTTTATGCCATTGCAAAGAATAAATGGCATTAATATATACATATATACACCTCAATATAGAGTACATATATATCGTACATATGTATGCACATATATGTACATATAGATTACATTTCCTGTGCATTACGCACACAACATTTGGAAAAATAACTTGAAAAATAACAGATGGCAGAGCAAACTGACGTCCGCTAGGCACTAGAGGGCGCCCACCAAAGAATCTAAATAGGCCTCCAGAGTTTTCCGACCAGCAAATAGGTTGTTCAAAACGGCAGATAAAATCTGTCCGACAATATACGCGAAAACTGGACTACACGTTTTATGCGCCCTAAATCAAGTGGCCTGTGGTTTTCACTCAGCATGTAAACACGAATGCCTTGTCTGAATATAACAGCTCGTAAAGTTTATGTCAGGACATATTAGTCCTGTGTGCCACGTGTGTGCGTAAGGGCAATGGGGCAGGTATTGTAAGGTGCAAACGATGAGGGGTTCGATTTCCATCGAAGGTAGGTGGTGTCCTCCTGAGAAATATCTAAGTCCCTAAAATCATATGCCAAAAATATAAATTTATGGTGGCTGTACTTAAGCTTTTTGTCTCTTTCATATGTAATGTCCCCCTTCCACCATTATGCACAACCCAGGACAATTTGCATAACCTGCTAGACACCACATGGTTGTCCTGTAACAGGCACATTCCTATAGATAAGAAACTGGCCAGATTACCAGATTACCACGGTTCAAACCATGCAGTTGCATTCTAATTCTTCCGTTTGCTCCGCCCCCCACTTCTCTCCCCTCCATTTTGTTCCCACCCATTCCCTGAACCCTCCTACTGTATATCTGTGTCCTTTCTAGCATTACTTACTAAAAGGCATTTTCAACTCCCTGACTGACAAAGCTGCAAACCATTTTCTCACTCATACATTCAGACACACACAGACACACATAAACCCAACATGCCAGAGCCTACAGATGTTCCTGCCCAGTGCCAAGTACTTAAAGAGGAAGTGGACAAATGGTGAGACCTGATTTCATACAGATTAACAATGCTAATTAAATTCACTTTACCTTTAAAGATAAATTAGAATGAAAAACATTTCAATTAAAATACTAAAATGACACTTTTCTATTTATTATTACAGAATGAAACTAAAACATTATGATATTTTTCTAACCTGATAACAACTGTTACCGGAATACTTATTTATTGGACATTTGCGTAACCCGTTCAAGGGGACAGTTGTTGCCTAACAAAATCCAGCATAAAAGTTCTCTTTTATTTTACTAAAAAATCCGCTTCTACTCTACCCTGCCATATCAGTTTCCATATTGCTATATCCACTCTACATTGTCTTACACAAAGGCTATTATGCTAACCATCATCCTGCATTGTTGCCTTTCCACAATGGCTTTTCAGTGTGCAAGTGTACCAGTATGAATGGATGATTAAATCTCGAAACAGTTGAATATTAACCAGGTTTGTGTGTTAGGATAACCTCCTGAAGGGTAAAATGGCTCAAGTAGAAGCCGAGAATATTGATGAGATAAGCCAAGAATATTGTATCACTGGCAAAAGAGAGTGTTTGCTATATTTCAGCATATTTTAATGCTTTTATTTGTCTTTGCATGCCTTCGATACCAAGAGGTTATAATGTTATAAACTCTTGTTATCGAACTCTTTATAATGTTATAAAGCTATCTTACTATTTCTATGTATTTTTATAGTTCTAAATATTTTTATCTGGCATAAAATTTACCCATACTATTTTGTACCTGCTTTTTGCAAGGTCAAAGGTCATGAATTAGTCACTTCACAAGAGTCACTTCACAGAGACTTTTAACATAGATGTTTAGCTCAAGAGAATACAACGTACATACACACAACTACATGCCTGATTCCTAATGATTTATGAGTAATGCTATATTTATTTATTATTTATTATTTTTTATTTTTTTTACAAGTAATGTCAAGTGTTTAGTTTATGGACATTTGGTTGTTGATCCAGATATACTAGTCGTGAACCGGCATAATGGCATGAGCGTTCATGAAGTGCATCAAACCCAGATATTGTTTTGGGTTTTTTTTTTTGTTGTTTTCAGGCAGCATGTAGTTATGGTATCACTGAGGAGTTTCTCACACAGTGATCATTTACTGTCCTATTTTAATATTGTTTCTAAAGCTGCCTTCCAAATTATCATCGTTTCTTGTTCCATCCATGAAAAGAAGCTGTAAATAAATGTAAATCCACCAACACAACCAAGCTGTGTTTGCAGTGAGAACATGCCACAATGGTCTCTTTTTCTGTTTCTTTACCCTCTTAAATGAACAACAGTAATGATCACTGGAAGTGTCAGCTAGTAAAATACGAAAGTGTTGAACTCAGAGAGCCCGGGCCTGTAAAGTGTTCATCATATCCACATGCTGCTGTTTAGCAGTGACTCAAAATTTGCGCTTTGATTAGAGCCGGCAGATACCTGGTTTCCATCAGGTGAGTCTTGCTTACTAGAGAATGTGCATAGATCCAGAGTCTTGTATTAGTTATGGCACTATTTTTAATTGCAAGGTTCTTCCTGGTGCATAAACTGGTATTTTGGCATGGGAAAATCAACATGTTGGAATGGACAGTATTTAAGCCTTACTGCATGGTGCAGATGCAGCATACAGCCTACAACCTTGTGAGTATTTGCCAATTAGCACTGTTTGGTCCACTCTTAATGTCGTCCACTAGAACGACATTATTATTTTAACCTGTAGCTAAACTGGAATTTAAAGGCGATGGCATAATAAAGTCACTCACATCTGCATACCTTTCATTCAGACAATGGAAAACGTGCCCCTTTAAAACCACCCACCCTTTACCTTACTCTTATCCTTGCCATCATGTAAATGTTATCTTGCTAACGCTGTGCTTTGGCTCAGCAGCAGAGTGTGATCTCACAGTAAAGTCTTCATGAACTGTCCTGTCTTATCTGTGCCCCAGTGTCCAGGGGAAGGGTTCAGAAGACTGTAAGGAGCTGATAGAAGCTTTTGAAGCCTGTGTGAAAAGCATCACGACAGCTTGATGAAAACAAAGCTTCTTCAAATGTGAGCATCCGTTATTAGTTTACACATGATTCTTAATTTTATATTCACCCCTCTGTCAGTTTCACTTTTACTGGTGTTTTTATATTTTGTCTCAATTCTAATGGTATAAAATGTCAAACTCTTCTGTGTGACCAAGCATCATATTGAATGGAATCTTGTTAATACAGCATCAGTGTTATAGACAGTAAGGATCTTGTAGCGCTTCAATTAGCCTGAGTTACCCATATTTTCACATGCCAACTTCCTAACTCTTATGTGTCAAAGGTCCTAATTCTCTGGGTCCTCCAGTATCCCAGCATTCCATGCATTTTGAGCTCCGACTAAACCATTCAAGGACTGAGTGGGGGGGGGGAGTCCATGCTACAAAATATTCTGAACTGGAGATGATGTCCCTGTTATTCTTGATGTCACCGGTAAATGCAAGAATAAAACATAGAATCGAAAACTACTGTCTGATCAAGTGTTTCTTTATGCAATAATGATACTATCCAATTATGATTTTTCCATAAAAATGTATGAATAACATGCCATTATTTTTCACTGTCAATTTTTTAAACATTTTTTTCTTTTTTGAAACCCCAAATCTTGTAGATTCTAGGAAGACACATTTTGATCACCCAGTCTGAGACTAAGTACTTAACTGAGATGTTCATGTGTAGATTTACAGACCCAGTGTATATATTGTAAAACGTGAACATTATTGTATGATTTTAAACTAGTGTTATATTAAGTAAAATGTCAATAAAAATGAGCAGAAACAACCAAATTGATTTAACTGCTAGGTGTGGTTCTATATTCTAATGAGCATGTCTGATTGACAGGCCTCTGTCACAGCCTCTCAGCCTGCTACACTACTCAAGCAGAGCAAAAGCACAGAGAATCATATAACTGCACATGCCTGAACAAAAAAGGGACCAAAGGTAAAATCCAATTTAAACCTAACAACAAATCAGAGAAGAAAAACAAGAACTAAAAATGTACCACCATTTGCTTGTCACTGCTTGTTGCTGCAGTGAACTGTTGGGGGAAACAGGGAAATTCACTTAAATTGTCTTATTGTACACAAAATTATGAGAAGATTTAAATGTTTGATGTAAAATTCCAATTTTTGGAATCACATTTCTGGGTGTTCATAAAATTCCCATTAAAAGAGACCATTAAAATCTTAATATTATGCAATTTTTGTGTTTGGTCCATTTTTTTTTGCCCAGGAGAGATTGAAACTTACCAATGAGGATTTTGCTAATCATTCTGATTTTCCTGCACCAGACAAGCCTTAGTAAGCCTTAGTCACAAGTGCTAACAGAATGGTTGGCCTTTATGGTTTTTATCAGGATAAAAATTAAACTATAGCCTTAGACACTAAATCTAGCTCCATGGCTGGTGAAAAATTGAATGATCTTCACTATAAAATTAAAACCATCAATGGTTTGTCAGAAGCTGAGATGTTCTGGTGACAAAAGCTTGTAATTTACTTGACTTTGCAATAGCATTTATTGAACACACTTTGTATATCTATGTTGTTTTGCCCAGAAGAGAAAGATTAGGTGCTACATGACTGCTACTGAAAGTAATGGCACCCTTCTGTTAGAACTTGTTTTGGTTTGCTAGTTCATTCCTTTGAATTATTCTGAATATCACCAAACGTGAGAGTAACATTAAGATATTAAAAGTATTTTGAGTGGATACATTTTTAAAAATGTTACTGTTACTAATGATTAAGATACTGATTAAGTCTAAGAAAATATGCTTATATTTGGTTTTCCGGTTCATTCTGAAACAACTCCAGCCTTTAAAGTCAAAAATCATTTTCACATCTCTGTCAAGCTGCAATTTTTTTGTTTGTTTGTTTTTAGGGGGATTAACCCATCATCAGTTCTTTATTCAAAGCACCGGTCCACAACCACTGTTAAACAATCTCATGTGTTTTGTGACACACCCAAGTTAGGACAAACATCCATCTCAAGTAAACCGACAGCTATCCAACGCATGACTACCAATACCCAAGTCACAAGTCAGTGATGTACTCGAGTATAGTGTGACAGTCACGTTGGAAGGTTACTTGAAATACGTACACTGCAGTAAGGTTATTTTTTACGTCTGCTGACAAGTGAAGTGGGAAAATGACATTAATAAATATAAATGGCTGAAACAAAGCACACGACTAAACAAATGTAGGCCTGTTTACGGTTTGGAAGACGCAAACGGAGAGATGCTGCGGGGGAGGGCGCGATGCCAATTTAAAGAATCGGGGAGGGAGGGAATGAGTGGGGTGGGGATGGAGGGGGGGTGAAGTGGAAGAGGGACCCGGATGCTGATGCGAACGAGGAGGAGGAAGAGGGGAGAGAATATAGCGATTTGTTGTAATGAGAAAATAGGATTTTAACCACGGGAAGCCGCGGTCTGCACAATTTTTGTTGGATTCGGATGTGAACCTTCAATCTTGCGTCAAAACGCGGTTCGGCATTCTTTTCATACAGAGAGCGGTGAATAAACGAATACGGGACCGGTGAAGGAGGACACGGCAAAGGAGAGACGAAGAAGATGCTGTGATACGCTCGCACGAGAGAGAGAGAGAGAGATAGAGCGGGAGGGAGGGGGCGCGTGCATCCCTAAAGATGGTTGTTTTGCCAGAAACAGATGTATTCCTGCTAAATCCACAACAATGAGAGGGATCGATTTAACGTGTGGTTTAGATTTAGATACAAACTTCGTGTTTGTTAAATTGTGACAGTGGAATATACTTGTGTTTTGGCATGGCTGGCTGAATAGGGCACGAGAATGGCTTACATGTTTGTTTAACAAAAAGGATAACGAGCTGACTCCCTCACCTGTGATACAGGCCTAGGGCATATTTTAACTCTGCGACCGCTGTATATTTTCTGATATCTGTAATTACACGGTGATAGCAGATGTTCGCTTTCAGAAAGAGACGAGTCGACTGGAAAGCTGATGGATAAATCTAGAAACACTAGCAGCTTTTGCGTTGCCAGTAATAGCATGTCAATGCTGCACTGAGCTTTCGTGAATTACATACACCGTGGATGAGAAAATCCAAGAACAACGCGTGAAAAAGGGTTTCCGAGTAACTTGTGTAATGTATTACTGAGGTCGGCGCAAAGCAGAATGAATATCCTGGAGATGGGATGTTTCGTTGCGATGTCCAACATGAAACACCCCTAGGTGCAGGCCAGGCCGTATAAACATGCTTCAGCAAAAAATTAGGATATCCCAAGTACAGTTTCCAATATGGTCCTTTCGCGTATTTTAGACCACCGGGGGGTGTTCTGAGAGTATAATACAAAGGTTCATCGCTATAGCAGACGGCCTAGCCTGTACCATGTCGAAAGAACTTTCCGTCACCCAGGCGGCTCAATATGTTGGGCCATATCGATTAGAGAAGACGCTCGGAAAAGGACAGACAGGTAGGGAGAGGCCACAATTTTCTCTGAGAATTAAAAGCAGACATACAGAGGACACATCTGTATGCATTCCTCAAACTCACAGTTGTACCTGTTGTGAATATGCGAATGCTAATAGGTTTGGTGAAACTTGGAGTTCACTGCATCACCGGGCAGAAAGTAGCAATCAAAATAGTCAACCGGGAAAAACTCTCAGAGTCCGTGTTGATGAAGGTAAGAGAAAGTTGTAGTTTTTTTTATTATTATTATTTGATGTCCTAACTACAATTCATGAAACGTGAATCCTAGTTTTATACAATGCAAATTAAGTAATCATGTCTGCACTTCCTGATATCATTTACCTTTGGTAAATTAGTAGTCATGATTGTATTATTATAAGGGTATTTAATAACACTGGAATAGACTGATATAAGAATTAAAGGCTAGACTTAGAGGTTTTATTTTCATGGCTTGTCATTGTGCTCTTTCTCTCTCTCTCTCTCTCTCTCTCTCTCTCTCTCTCTCTCTCTCTCTCTCTCTCTCTATCTCTCACACACACTTTGTCTGTCTCTCTCAAACCCTGTGTCCAGGTGGAGAGAGAGATAGCAATCTAAAAACTAATTGAACATCCACACGTTTTAAAGCTGCATGACGTTTATGAGAATAACAAGTACCTGTGAGTTCTGTTACCATGATGTTTATAAGCGTAACAAGAACCTGTGAGTTCTGTTACCATGACGTTTATGAGAATAACAAGAACCTGTGAGTTCTGTTACCATGACGTTTATGAGAATAACAAGAACCTGTGAGTTCTGCTACCATGATGTTTATGAGGATAAGAAGTACTTGTGAGTTCCGTTACCATGACGTTTATGAATAAAACAAGTACCTATGAATTCCGTTACCATGACGTTTATGAGAATGACAAGTACCTGTGAGTTCTGTTACCACCTTTATGAGAATAACAAGTACCTATGCTAACCATACAACCCCAATATCCACTCAGTTCTGCTCACATCTCCCCGTGTTTGATATCATGCTCTGCCATATGTCATTTTATTGTTGTGCATCTGCAGATATCTGGTGTTGGAGCACGTGTCTGGTGGCGAGCTTTTTGATTATCTGGTGAAGAAAGGGAGACTCACACCCAAAGAAGCTAGAAAGTTCTTCAGGCAAATCATATCAGCTCTGGATTTCTGTCACAGCCATTCGATCTGGTAATGAGTGTTGACTTCACTGATCACTTAAACTGCTAAGAGAAAAGAGGGCGGGTAGACCTTAGTGATAAGAGCTGTTTTTGTCTTGTGTCCCTTTAGATACGTTTGTAATGCATGAATCTTGTGAAGGTTCTGTGAGAACTACATAACCATACTCACTAATTACTACGAGTTGATTTGGTTTTTGGTTGTTGAAAGTGCCCTGTGGTGCTTTGTGGGCTGGATGGGTATTTCGCTGAGCAGGAGGTTGTGGTCTGACCCTTGTGACCCTGGCAGTGATTTTGTGGTTGGTGATCCGTGACCTTTGTGGTACCCCTGCAGTCACAGAGATCTGAAGCCAGAGAACCTCCTGCTGGATGAAAAAAACAATATCCGAATAGCTGACTTTGGCATGGCCTCCCTTCAGGTGGGGGACAGTCTGTTGGAGACAAGCTGTGGGTGAGTATGTGTGTGTGTGTGTGTGTGTGTGTGTGTGTGTGTGTGTGTGTGTGTGTCAGTGGGTATTCAGTCTTCAACTAGAAAGATAAAATGCTTTTGTACACACCAAACCCAAAATTACTGTAGGTAGAGGAGTGTCTAGGTGCAGTAGAAACCACCAGAACAATAGGATTACAAGGATGTGTTAGCATTGGCTGGGTGCTTTCACAATTATTTTATGTCTGTGTTGTCTCATCTTTTCTACAGTTTACAGAGACCAAAAAATATAATAAGCATTAACTGGTTAGCTTGATTGGGCCATTTTAGCAATATGTGTTGATCCTTATGGTTAATTTAGAAGAAGATGAAAGTTACAAGATTTTACATTTTAAAGATGTTAAAAAATGTCTTTGTGTTTTATATTATACAAATTATAGTCACTTTTCTAATATATTCTCACAATATTTCGATAGAAATGACAATAATAACCACCATTTTGCTGAAAGTCTTGCTAATGAAGTTTTATAAGAAGCCATGTCCATCAAACAAATATCTGATAACTTTGTCTCGTAGTTTCTTATTTGGCTCATGTAGATGTCTTCCAAATTCATCAAATGCAAATTCGTGTTAATTTTCTCTTGTTCCATGGTGCTGTGTGAGATTTCTGTCTGTCCTGTCTCTAACCTAGGTCTCCACACTACGCTTGTCCAGAAGTGATAAGGGTAAGCCCTCCCATGCCAGAAACCAATGTGGGCGCTGGTTTTAAGAGTCACTAAGCACTTTTAATGCATCGGAGGTCCCTTTCAGACAAGCGACTTTATGTGGATGTGTTGCAGGGGGAGAAATACGATGGGCGGAGAGCAGATGTATGGAGCTGTGGAGTGATTCTCTTTGCTCTTCTTGTGGTATGGATGTGCTCTCTGTGTTACGCAATCTCTCTTCTTCTATCCTTCACACTCTCCCCATCTCTTCTCACTCCCTCTCTCTCTCTGTCTTCCCTTCACTCTCTCCCTCTCTCTCCTCTCTCTCGCATTCTGTCACTCCTCGTGTTACGCAGACCGTTTGCTCCTCGTTGGTTTGCTCGCAGTCACATCTCCATTCGCCGCTCATCTGTTGCTCATGTTGCTCGTAGACACGGGCCGATAAACGAGTTGTTAAAAGTCGCATGCTGACTTCACCCTTGGCCACGTGGCCTCTGACGTCTGGGTCCTTTCTGACGCCAGATTGTTGCCATCCACGCAGGGCGCACTTCCGTTCGACCACGACAACCTGCGGCAGCTGCTGGAGAAGGTGAAGAGTGGCATGTTCCACATGCCCCACTTCATCCCGCCCGACTGCCAGGCCCTGCTGAGGGGCATGATCGAGGTGGACCCTGAAAAGAGGCTTACGGTGAGGGCACAGGGGCGATCGCACAATCCTACACATCTACAGCCTGCTGGTCATTGGATTTGGCCAATGAGGATTTGCCAAATGCAGCTAGTTTAGCTTCATTTCAGAGGAGGCTGAAACAAGGGCGCCCAGCTTCGGGTGGATCTGTGGCACAGATGGAATTATCATGAATCTGTTCAGCGAAGAACAAAGTGAAATTCTGGATGTTTTTTCCAAGGCTGGCAGAGCTTCCCAACTTCCTGTAGGACATTTACCTGGAAATCAGTTAGTTAAGGTATGGTAGATCTTGGAAGAGCTGTGGTTGTTTATGAGAACATTTTGCACAAAAGGTGTGTTATTACCTTTTGCCCTGTTATCAAATTCTGCATACTCTTATTGAAACTCATCTCACAACTCATTTGAGTGATAAACCAGTTCAGTCCACTTTTCTCAGAGCTCTGCAGCTGTGTTGACCTAAAGCCAGATAAGGACCCTGTAAAAGAAACCATCTCTATCTCTCCCAGCTTCAAAGAACTTAATCCTACTTCAAACACTTCAACGCTTGAAGTTATGTTTCGAATATCTTGTGTAGCACTTGCCATTCTGAAAATGGCTCTGGCAGTGTCTGACAGTTCAGTGTCATGTTGGTGGTTTCTTAACTCATAGCTGAAGTAAATGAGACACAAAAACTGAACTGTGTCCAGTGGCATTTAAGCTCACAGTTACACAGGCCAAGTCAGTGGATGCTGACTGGTTCAAACGCCCTCAGGTTTTCCTGTTGTCAGCATTTGCCTGTGTAGAGCACCTTCTGTTACAGCGCCATCTGCTTGTGAGCAGGCCATACTAATCGCTCCATCTGTCATCCTCCCCCTGCAGCTAGAGGAAATCCAGAAGCACGCCTGGTATCAGTGAGTATTGATTATTTCTGTCTGAGCCAGTATGCCTGGTCAGTCCATGGAGATGCATTGCAGCTGCGTAGTATGCATTTATCCATGACTACATGAGCTGAATTTGTGTACAAATCTGTCTGAAGCTTTACATTTTGTAAGCACAGAGGGTTAAAAAATACATAAATTCTAGAAACTACAGAGAGGGAGTTGTAATCCAAGCATTTAGGAATTTAGCTAAGTATTTTGGCATTTTATCAGTAAGACAGTGTAAACATTCAAAAATATGCAAATATTTCCTGAAAATATAGAAATACCAGAGAAAACCACGTAATGTACACAAGGGTACACTGCTTACATTTTCCAAAAGCTATTGTAAAACTTTAAGGGTAAAATAGCTTTGATTGCTAACCTTACAGACAATAACAATTGTGACATATTTTGTAACTTTGTGATACCATGTCCTGACAAGGTATAAACACAAAGTTTGTTTTGTGTGTGCGTGTGTGCGCGTGCGTACCCAAGGGCGGGCCGTAATGAGCCATGCCTGGAGCAGCCACCACCGAGGCGAGTGTGTGTGAGGAGAATCCTCTCTCTTACGGAACTGGACCCGGACGTGCTGGAGAGCATGTACTCTCTGGGCTGTTTCCGTGACCGTGTCAAGCTCACCCAGGACCTGCAGTGTGAAGAGTGAGGGCCTTGTTTACACCCATCAGCCTCTACAACCCAGACGCCACCTACCAGAACCACTTCAGTGGCATGACTGCGATTGCTAGATGTCAATCATAATGACAATAGATAGGAAAGGCAACACATTTCTGTCTTGTCTTCTTGCCTCTCTCTCTCTCTTTCTCTCTCTCTCCCACCCTCTCTCTTAGGGAAAACCAGGAGAAGATGATATATTACCTCTTACTGGACCGCAAGGAACGATATCCCAGCTATGAAGATGAAGACCTGCCACCCAGAAATGACGTAGGTGGGTATAAGTTAGGGGGCTGGTTGTGTCAGATCAGAGTCTGACACAGAAATTACTGTCCTATGATATTTTGTCAATATAATGTCAATGTAGGAGGCAGTCATACTTTGTGTGTGCATAAATGTTCATACATGCGTGCGTATATGTGTGTGTGTGTGTGTGTGCATGTGTGAGTGTGTGTTTTGTTGCAGATCCTCCCCGTAAGCGTGTGGACTCTCCCATGCTAACGCGTCATGGCCGCTGTCGGCCGGAGAGGAAGAGCCTGGAAGTGTTGAGTGTGACAGAGCAGGGATCCCCCACACCACCCCGCAGGGCACTGGACACGTCCGCACACAGCCAGAGGTACACACACACACACACACACACACACACACACACATATACACACACATACGGGCACACACACACACACACACACACGCACATACACACACACATACGCGCACACACACATACACACACATACGCGCACACATACACACACACATACGCGCACACACACACACACGCGCGCACACACACACATACACACACATACACACACACATACGCACACACACACATATACGCGCACGCACACGCACACACACACACATCATAGTGTACTATAACTGTTACTTTGTGCCTTCAAATAATACAATACATTCTTGTTTTCTTTTTAAGCTTTCGAGAATCATTTTCAGGACACTTAATTACTCTGCTTCAGTGTATGAATAAATTCCTGTAATTTAATGGTATTTTTATGTTACTGTTCAGATCACGATCAGTAAGTGGAGCATCTACTGGTCTTTCATCGAGCCCTCTGAGCAGTCCTAGGGTAAGGGCCTGTTGGCCAACATATTTAATTTTTAATTTGTAATGGTGCCAGTGTCTCTACTCAGAATAAATAAATATAACAACTGAAATATAATAATAATAATAATAATAATAATAATAATAATAATAATGTGAAGCTGGAAGGAATGGAGTAAGATATGAGTAGAAGATTAGAAGTTTTGTTATTCTCCGTTGCAACAAGAAAAGAAAAAAAAAACAGCACAGTGTCAAGCACAAAACAGTGTGACTTCATAGAGAGAGGGTAGGGAATTCCACAGTTTTGGTGTTACAGCACTGAAGGATCCACCCACACAACACAGTTTAGGGACTCTCTGGAGGGGACTCTTTTAGAGGGACTAAGGGACTCTCTGTGAGGGACTAAGTAGACATCTGTTGGAGGGTTTTGGAGAACAAGGGGGGTGTAGGGATGGAAGAGTTCCCTGAGATAAGCAGGATCCATCCAATGAAGGCACTCATGGTAGTAAGGAGTGTTTTATACTGAATATGTGATGCGGCTGGTAACCAGTGCACCTCACTAAGAATAGTTGTGATGTGGGGAGGTGTTTTTGTTGTAGGCAATCACTCTAGCTGCTAGGTTTTGGCTGATATTTGCGAATGGTTTTGACTGGAAGACCAATAAAAAAAGGAGTCTTCTGTAATCAACGCGAGAAAAATATGAAGCCATGAGTTTTGGCATCACTAAGTGTGAGTAAAGGCTGGAGGCATGCCATTTTATGAAGAGAAAGCAGAGTGAGTCAGTGACATAACTTCTGTCTCAAAAGTGAGGAGGAATCACCAAGATTTCTAGCAATGGCTGTAGGCCTCACTGATACATCATCTATATATCAATAGTGTTGTCAGCCATTTCAACAACAAGGTTTTGAGGCCCAACTTACAGGACCTCCTTTTAGCATCATGCTGCAAATGACCCATTACTGTCTCATATGTTCCGCTTATATGAGAATGTGTGTAATACTCGTAAAACGGTTCATGTTGTCATTATTTTGCCATTCAGTGGAGTGTATAACCAGACCACATTCTTCATCTGTCATTTTCTAGTGTTCATTGCTCATTTCCACTCCTTTCTTTCTCTCCATCCTCCCCCCCTTGCACCCTCCCTGTCTTTTGGCATTCCTGACCTTCATGCCATCAGAGCCCGGTGTTCACCTTCACCCAATCAGAGGCGACCAAACCAGGAAGCTGCGGCCCTGCCCCCCGCTCCGTACGCATTCATGATCCCAAGACTCAGACACTGCCGTCCAAAGCCTCTGACAGGCCCCACCTCCAGTCCATAAAGTCCCTCCCCTTGCACTCCTCCTCATCACGCTCGCCCTCGCCCTCTCCACTCCTCTCGCCTGTTCCACGCTTCTTCTTCTTTCCCGCCACATTTGCTATGCTGAAGTCAGTGACTAAAAGCTTGTATCCCGTGTCCCAGGTGACCCCTCAAGGCTCGCCCCTACCCACCCCTCTGGGCACCCCTGTGCATCATCCCCACCACCCCCCTGCTACCCCTCCTTCTTCCTCTTCCTCCTCCTCTTCCTCCCGTGCCGAAGGAGGAGGTGTGGGTGTTGGCTCGCTCTCCTTGACTCCTCCCTCCAGCCCAGGTGGGGGCAGCAGCATGGCAGCCAGCAGCTCCGCCCACTGGAGGACCCGCCTCAACTCGTTCAAGAACAACCTCCTGGGATCACCGCGCTTCCACCGCCGCAAGCTACAGGGTGGGGAGTGAGCTTCATTAACCCTGCGTTACACAGTGCATGACGTGTAATAATACCATAATTGCTGTGTACTGATAGAACCAGGTTGTGCTACATTGATTCATTTGCCTATAACATTCTGACTTTTAGTGCCTACGTCAGAGGATATGTCAAGCCTAACACCAGAGTCCAGTCCTGAGTATGTATTAGAAAAGCACAGTCACAGACAGAAAACAATAAAACATGACTTGTGTTACCTGTTGCTTGTTCATGAATGCACTCATTGGTTTGCGTCAAGGCTGGCGAAGCGCTCCTGGTTTGGGAACTTCATCAGCCTAGAGAAGGAAGAGCAGATTTTTATGGTGATCAGAGACAAGCCCCTCAGCTCCATTAAGGCCGACATCGTCCACGCCTTCCTCTCTGTAAGTCACGCACACCTGCTGCAGTGACGTCACATTACCTTATGGACCAATACCCAGCCACATCTTCTCACAGTGTGTCTGCATGTCCAGATTCCGTCCCTCAGCCACAGCGTGATCTCCCAGACGAGCTTCCGGGCCGAATACAAGTCCTCCGGAGGGCCGTCCGTCTTCCAGAAGCCTGTCAAGTTCCAGGTGGACATCTCCTTTTCCGAGGGAGAAAGAGCAAGGGAGAGGGAAGGAAAGAGAGACTATGGAATCTACAGTGTCACTTTTACCCTCATCTCTGGTAAGAAAGACATAGAAACTATTTCAACCCTTATTATCTTATTATGTTATATTGTGTTGTAGCTATATTTCCAGATATTTTATTATTATTGTTGTGTTTGTGTGTGTGTGCGTGTGTGTGTACGTGTGTGCGTGTGTGTGTGCACATGTGTGTACGCACACACTGGTGTTGGAATAGGTCCCAGCCGCAGGTTTAAGAGAGTGGTGGAGACGATTCAAGCCCAGCTGCTCAGCACACATGACCAGCCCTGTGTACAGGCTCTTGTGGGTGAGTCATACACAGCTAACACATAGCTAAACAGTCACACTGCAAAACACTGCAGGGCTGCACTATACAAAATTTTTTTATTGTGATTAAATCGCTATATATAATGATAATGATATCACCTAAAAATGATGAGCACTTGCTGTGGTGATGGGTAAAGGTCAGCTTGTGTTATTTTGATCAGATTTATTAGCATTTGTTTGATCTTGTGAAAGCCATGGTTTGTCAAACCATCTGTAGAACCCTCATCAGGAACATTAGGGATTGGTCAGGATACCCCAATGTTTGATTGGTCAGGATACCCCCAATGTTTGATTGGTCAGGATACCCCAATGTTTGATTGGTCAGGATACCCCAATGTTTGACTGGTCAGGATACCTCAATGTTTGATTGGTCAGGATACCCACAATGTTTGCTATGTTAGTGTTGATTTACCTAATGCAGTCTATGCACTACACACTGTCCCTACATGCTTGCATGGATGCTGGTGATCTCACACAGCGTCACACTTGACTTTGTGCCTGTAGATGAGAAGAACGGCCGCCCACCAGGAACACCAACCAGACAGAGCTCACGCCGCTCGGAGGGCGGCGCCGACCGCTGCGAGTGGGTTGACCGAGGAGAGGGTGGGGCCCTGCTCCAGAGAAGGGGGTCAGGCAAAGAGAGGTCCCGCCTACTGTCCTCCAATGGGACTCAGTCCCAGCCTTGATCAGGAGGAACCCTTCACCAATCAGCATCTCACACGGAGCCATGTCATTACCCTGGAAACACTTGCTTGGGCAAACCTCTTACCCCTGTTGCTACCTACAGCATGATGGTAAAAAAAAGTGCTTTTGTTTTTTTGTTTCTTTCTGTTTTTGTTCTTCTCCTTCTTTTGGAACAGTGCTTCTTTAAGTAACTGAATTCTGCAACAAACCACACTTTACAAAAAGGAAATCAAAAAACAGCATCCTAACATCCCAACTAGAGAAGACAGACAGCCACATTAGCTGTAGTGGTTATCAGAGATGTGATATTTCATACCATTGTCAAGTCCAGGGTCATAATTATATCATAGTAAACGTTGAAATTGTAAGTTATATACGTCACTGAAATGCAAGTATTGGTCTCATAAATTGGTGGCACCGCTGAAATTAGTACTAAGCAAACCTCCAACTCTGGCTTGCATATCTTCTCATAGTAGAGAATAAGTGGACCATGAGAAAACTCACATCTTGTCAACCACCATGAATATGGAGAAAAAGCTTTGGACTGAAATACAAATATTAAAAAGACCATGTCTAGTGTTATCAGCAGCATATATTCCCATTGATAGACCACTGTAGTCCAATACAGTCTACTTGCACATGATAAGATACAAGTTGCACCATCCGTATAAATGACAATAGTCACAGAGTACCAGTCTGCTGACTTGTATGCAATAAAGAACAATAAGCTAAAAGAGGTATGGTTCTGAAATCGGCTTGGGTCGCTGGATCCTTTCTCCCAGTGTGAACAGCAGCTTCTTTTCACCCATGTGTGCACGCAGCCGTTCATACCTGCCTTCTATTACACACGATGGACTGACTTCACTTAGGCTGGATTTCCACGCCAATGAAACCGTGTGTCTGCAACAGGCCTCTGCATGCGGATATCCCGTTTATCCCTGTTGCCATGTGTCAATGACATGAATAGCAATTTTGACCGTGTCTTTTGCATGTATCCTGGCCCTTACTACATCTGGCTGAACAATGCTGGAGCTCAAATGCTGTCGTGGGAGTCCAAATGTACTTTCTTCATTGGAATCGGTTTTGAAAATTTCCCAGAAGATGTGAAACGGATATTCAGCGTAGTCCTTTGTTGCTGCAAGATATCTGGCTGACGCCAACCAAGTGAATGTCATGAGATATTTTTTAATTCAGGATTTTTGATTTATCACAGAGTATTTATTTATTTGTGACTGTGTCGGAAGGATGGTGTTGTCATGGCAGCGGAAAGACTGGATTCTTGCTGAACTCTTGCCAAACGAAAATGGTTCCATGAGGAATAAAGTAATGAGTCCTGTTCATTTCTCTTCATGGGAATCTATGAAAATAAATGGTCTTCTGTTCATGCTTTGACACTTGTGTCCTAAAAAATATTTTTTGGTTTAAGAAAATATAACTACGTATAAAAAAATTAACAAAATGCATTAGATTGAAATTGGATTCTCGCAATGAACCATGAACAAGAATAAAAACAGCATGGGCCCATGGTCTGTTTTACAGTAATGGGAAAAAAGACGATTCCACAACAAGATGGATACTTTCCCAAAACTCTTCTGCTGTGGAGTAATAAAGTGTAACCAACATGGATAAATGAAAAGAAACATACAGACAATTATCCATTCATCTGCTGTCTGGGCCAAGGACTACACGATCCCATGCTCCCATACACCCCGTATTCCCACTGACATGCCCATAATGTTTGTCAGATTATGTCCAATGAAATTAGGAAATGGTGTAAAAAAAAATTATCTGTTTGTACAGTACCGCTTTATCATCGGGCTTCCTTGAAGCGCAATTGTGCCACTGATTCAGAATGATGGTCTATGAAGGAAATGTCTAGTTTTCCTCATGTATGCTTGTTTTCCCCAAACAGGAGCCATTTCTTCTATCCTGCGACGTTTTAGTGGGCGCGAGTGCAGTAATGTATTTATTTTATTTACTGTTTGTTTGTTTTGCTTGCTCGTTTATGTCTGCGTGGAAGAACATTGCTGTATGCTGATGTTCATCAAGTTATTCTGGAAAATCAGTACCCACGGTGTAAGATGAAACACTGGAATATTGAAATTGTGTTCTGTGTGCAAAACCTTATTTTTAACCAAATTTTTCATTCATGTTTTTTCCCTCATAATTAAATAACCTATAGCAAAAGGAAATATGTAAAACATATACAATTAATAAAAATGAAAGTGTGTCATATATGGCTTTATAAAACATGCCTTTAGGGTTGTCTTTCATGGACATAGATATTAAGACATAGCTGCATGTAAATTGTATATATTTTGCAGTCTTAACAACTTCTAGGCCATGGAATCACACAGACGTTGCACTACCAATCTGCAAGTGGCCCTCCTATTTTTAGGTTAAGGGGGCAGTGGGCGGGACATATTTCAAACACAAGACGGTCATGTTCTGCTAGCGAATCAAATCTGAGCAGAGCCTTTTTCTGGCCTCTGATTAGATTTGCTCCATTCAGTTCCAAGGAAATTACAGCCACATTTTACCAAGGTGGCTGGAGGCAAGGCGAGTTTTGACCTAACCATGTTCATGAAAGGCATTTCCAATTGTGCTGTTACAGCTGTAGGAACTATATATATATATATATATATATATGTTTGGATATATATTTCTTTTTGGTATAGGTTAATAGTAAATTCAAAACTGTTTGTGTGTATTCTTCATTCTCATGTGCTTACTATTGTCATCCAATACTTTTATTTTGTCCTGTATGGCCAGAGGTATGTCTGTGTGTGTCTGTATGTATGTTAGTATGAGTGAGCACAGAACACTTATGTCTCATACAAACAATACAAATGTACAGAAACATCCTAGTGAACAAAGAGATGTTGGATCAATGTTGACCATGACATTCATTGTGTAGACTGGGATTGTTGTATGTTTTAGAGGAATACTTCGTGTAGACTGGGATTGCTGTGTGTTCTAGAGGAATACTTCATCAAACTGACCAAAAGCAGACAGCCGGTATGGTTTATCTGTGTTTTGATATTGTGTCAACTGTTTGTCAGCACTGAAGTATTAGATGAATATATGTCCTTCGGTAAACAGCCAAGTCAAACGATGAACGTGTTTGTGAAGGGTGCATTGCACACAAGTGCTGATTGAGTTCAGTGCATGTCAGCAATGTTTTTATGCTTGCCTCAAAATCTTGTGTGTGTGCAGGTGCGCGCGTATGTGTGTATGGTCTATGGAGTATTGTAGCTCATACATTTCTTTGTGTCGAGTGTGTGTATGTGTGTGTGTATGGTCTACGGAGTATTCTAGCTAATACACTTCTTTGTGTGGAGCATGTGTGCGCGTGTGTGTGTGTGTGGTCTACAGAGTATTATAGCTCATACATTTCTTTGTGTGGAGCGTGTGTGTTTAAGAAGGTATGATGTGAATCTTCAGAATGGATCTACATTATTCCACATAACTCATTTGACAGGTATCAATAAACATAAGAAAACAACTGTCTGAATAAACAAAACATCACTTGTCGTTCCTGCTCAGGAATTACATATAACAGAAAAAGCAGGTCCAGATTAAACACTGTGGATAATTATAACATTGATATGTTATTTGAACAGTTTTCTTAAAGATTTATGGACCTTGGATTTTTTTCAGCAATGGGAATTGTGTCCAAGAGTGGTTATGCTATTACTATTCTGCTTTAACATACCCAAATGCTCCCATTATTATTTTGTATTTACCACTATCACAACCTTAAGATATTGTTGTCAAAAATAATCTTTAGTAACGTTATATTTATCTATCCATCCATCCATCTGACCAAAGTCGCAAAACAGTCGAGATTTGAATTAAATTGCTTTTATTTTTTTTAATCCCACGGTGTGCCTCGCGCCACTGGATGTCAGCAGAGAGGCCATTCTGAACCCGCGAGCAGCAAAGTTTTACAGTGCACGCTACTGTACGCGCCAGTGGCAACGACGATCAGCATGGCGCCATATTTACGTTCAAATCGCCTATAACCTTTCAAGTGCAAGCTTTTCATAAGGAAATAAAAATAGCCCACAGGAAAAACAGGTTTCCTTAAAAAAACAATGTATGCCTATATATTTATCACGTTAGTTACATAGGGGAATGTAGGCCAATTACATGCAGGCCTATTACAAACCATTTTTAGTCTGAAATTATGTTTAGTTCTGAACATTTGACTGAAACTAGCTGATAAGTTTCCTTTTAAATGAATCATCTTTTAAATTAACTATCATTTTAAATTAACTAATGCACATTACATTTCGAAGAGTTTGTAACCTATAAATTAGTTTAGGAACAATGGTTCTTTAGACCAATGGATCTAAATTTACCAATGGTAAATTATCTAACTCTTGTAATTTGGAAACAAAATTATATTTTTATAGTTAAACAAGAACTGTAGCCGATTTATTAGATATTTGAAACAACGATAAATTTACGTAACATTTATAACTGAATTCTTTCGTTACATTTTGTTAATGTGTGGTAACCGAAATCTTGGGTACGTATATTTTGCAAATGGCACGATCTTTGGTACTAAATAGTACACTATAATTAAAACAAAAAAAGGTCCTGATAATGTTTACAGATAAACAATTGTTTAACGACGACTGTTTTATATATTTTTTTCTCACATCTGTTCTCGTTTACAGTCTAGACGTGCAGTACTCCGAACGTGCAAGTGATGCCGCCTCCTTCTCTTGGTTTTTAACGATTTCGGTTGAATACGACCGTGAACCGTGTTCTGGGAATAGCTCGTGCTGTAGTAGCGCTCGTGGAGGGCGAAAGGAGGCGGGAGGTGAGATGGACTAGACTACGCGTGAGTTCGAGTATGAGGACGAGGGGAGGGAGACGGGGAGGGAGACGGGGAGAGAAACAGCCGCCTTCAAAAATGGCGTCTTCGGGGGAAAATGACTAATATTATGAAAAAAGAAGGCCTCGATCTTGACGTCTAATCGAACTGCTCTGGATTTGAACACTGCTTGAATTCATAGCGAATTATCGCGTCGATAGATTCAAACCCACACTAAGGAAAAGAAACAGAACATTGGGAATATAGCAACACCATCTTATTTTGATGCGTCGACAGAGCTAGCTCGTTGCTAGCTCACAACAAAATTTTGGGTGGGAAGGAATTTGCATTCCTTAATTGCAAGCCGTTACGCACAGACTTGCTCGCCATAGTGTTCAGCATTGTTTGCGAAATGTAGCAACTGTTTAACGGATGTTATTGCTTCTTGGCGATACATTTTTTTTATTCCAATAAAGTAGCATAAGTGGAGGAGAGACAAGGGGAGGAGAGACAAGGGGAAGGACGTATACGGTCATATGTGTCCATCAGTAATTTGTCGGTAACGAGGTCAAATTGAAATGTTACTTTGGTGTATTGCCTCTGCCTCTCGTGAGCATGGCATTAATTAAATTGATTTTAAAGGAGAGAACCCTGAAAAAGAGGTGAGGTTTTTTGGAGGTGGTCGGTGAACACCCCCTGTATCACGCACTCTCTCCTCCCCTCCATTTCCCTCTCCCTCTCAATATGCTATTTTTCACTCTTATTGACTTACACGTTGCTCATCAGGGAGAATGATAAGAAATTAACAGCAGGGCAGTGGTCTTGTTGTGCAGAATACTTGCACCTGGATCGTTTTGTTCGATCATTCTCCGCCGCTTATAGTTCAGAAATGGATAGAAATTACCCGGGAGCAGGGTTCGGTGATTTGGGCGCAGGAGCCGGATGGAGCTACGAGAGATCGGCCAAAGCAAGGTAAGCGTGCAGAGACTGCGCCTCCATTCCGAGAGCAGTGAAATGTCCTCTTGTGGGGGGAAAATAGTCTGTGATTGGTCTTCATAATGAACTCGGCGCGGTGCATTCACATCTGTCTCTGACGATGCGTTTGCGTAGGATGTCATAAGATGCTAATCCGTATGTTGGGTTTTTGTTATTCAAATAAGCAAGGGGTTCATGTTGGAAATTCAAGGAATGTGATTGACAGACTAATGTGTGGTTTAGAGAGGTCGACAGAGGGAGATGAGAGAGGAGAGGGAAGAAAAAGATGGGGGGCGGGGTAAGTCGCGCGATTTATTACTGTTTCATTAGATTATTTGGCATCCTCATTAAAATGTCCCAAAACCGATCGCGTACAAAAGGTGAGGAACCGGGAAATAAACAAAAACAAACTATGTACGCAACCCGATGACCTGTTCGACGTAGGCTATACATAGCATAAAATGAAACATTTAATAACAGTTTACCTGAAAGCCAAATGAAAGTCGCAACAATAATTAAATTATTGCTTAATGCTTAAACAGAGACCACTTAATATCTGACCTGGAGTGTAAGAATAGTCTTGGGCATGATCTTTGATTTTTAGCATATTTAATAAGCCGCGCAACAACTGATAAGACCATTGTCACGTTTGACAAGAAGTGGAATCTGTAGGGCCTCCTTTAATCTAAACTAGCTGTGCTGCCTCGATTTACCATCCAGCTGACGTTAGCTAACTCGATAATGGTCGCCACTGTCGCATATGGGCCTGTAACCAAGGCAGCAGGAATAGCAGTAAAGCCTTTGTTATTGCAGGCAAAAGTAAAACAGACGACGTTTAGAGACTGTGTCCTGAAGGTTTTTGTCTGGATCAGCCACTTTAGTCTGTCTTCTTTTCTGCACGCCACGCTCGAAGACAAACCGCGTAGTGCTGTCGCTAACCTGCTAGCCATCTGCTACGAATCCACTGTTTATGTAGATCTGTTTGTACGGAAACTTAAGCTTGCAAAACAATTGCAAGACAGTTTGTTTTTTTTAAAAAACGCCCGGGCAAATATGTAGGAAGCACGGCATCGTTCTTGAGGATGCGCTGCAAAATGCAAATAAAATGTTAATTTGCTAACCTAATTTAGCAGCAGCTGTGGTTGCTGTTCATTCAGGTAATATAGACGTTTTGCCACAGCTCTAGAAAAGGAATATTGAAACCATTGCTTTTCTTTGCTTTGCTACTTCAAGCAATTATTCGTCTTGTTACATTGTTAGTTACCTTGTTACAAAGTAATAGTTTTAATATACAACGACCAAAGTGAATATGCTACAGGTGAAGCGGCATTTAACAAATGAACATTATTAGCTGTTTTGTCTTAAATGCTTTAATCTGTGCCGACCGAGTATCTGTTCTGCACAACTAATGATTTTTAGATTGTACAACCAGTTTCTATTGTGCGCTAAGCGTGTTCAGTCATTTTTATTGCAATTCAGGCTCACTTGTAATATTTAAATCTTTATCAAACACTGCTTTGAGACTTGTAGATGCAGAATGGTAAAGTATATTAGATATATGTAAAAATGCAATATTGCTGCATATAGTGTGTGTAGCAAAATATTAAAAACACATTGGGAAACTTAATATGGTTTGATATTGTTGGCATGCATTATTCTGACAAAAATTAGTTATGTTTGTTGGATTCTGGGAAATCCATGATTAATTGAAAACACCCATAGAACATTAATCTGGGACATGCGATATTGTTTTGGATACTTGCAGCATAAAATTTAAATGTAGTGATTTGTTGGAGGACTCATTTGCATATTTGAGCAACATCGGTATAGCAAAGGCTATTCATGCAATAATTATTAATAAGATGTAATTGCAGCACCTAATATGGATCAATTCAGTCATGGACTTCTCCACTTTCCCTTTTTTGTGCCAGTTTGGTGTATGGCAGCTCCAGATCATCACATCCAGAATCTGAACTCCTCCATCGGCAAGCCTATGCCACGCCCCACCCCCTACAGGGTTATGCAACAAATCACCACCCTGGCAGCTCTGGACAGGGTGGGGCATGGGGTGCAGCTGGGAGGAGTCTGGGTGAGTGACAGTTCATCTATGCTATGTGATTAATTGCCTGAGACACAAAAATGGACATTTGGAGATACAAGAATGCTGACTGGTAAACTTTTCAAATTAATTCATGTATAATATATAATTTCATACCTGCATGAAAAACAACCCCTAATCTTGCAGATGTTTTGTCTTAACCATGTTTGATTTTCTCCTGGTGGTGGTTTTTGCTAATTACTATTATTGTTGGACTCTTCCAAAATACACCTACCCTAGGATCTAGAATCAGTTAGAGATTACCTAATTACACGGATCTTTATTTTGAACACGGAATAGTTTAAAATTATTCATACATTCAGTAAATGTGGAAAAGAATTTATGATCTATATGTTTATAGCGGTTTCATGACAGATTCCTGAGACTTTGACAAGCATTGAAATTGCCTGTACCTTGTGCCTTCCTACATATGTATTCAATCTCGTTACAAACAGCATAATAAATATGACTGTGCTGAAAATGTCAAACCAAATCTGTAGTAATTTGCATCAAAGGTCCATGAACGTAGGCCATTTTGTGAAGATCAGTTTTCATGTTCACCTGATGTGTTTATTTTGTATTTTGTGTCTTCAGGCTTGTCTGGGCTTTTTGATGCTGGGTTGCATCATGCAAGTCCTTCAGGCCCAGATCCATCTGTTATGAACCTGATTTCAGCTCTGGAGTCCCGGGGTCCACAGCCACCACCTTCTGCTTCCTCGCTTCTCTCGCAGTTCCGCACCCCGTCTTGGCAGACAGGTAAGCTCTGAGGTGGCAGGGTGTGTTAATTTTATATATTAGTAGTTAGGAGAAAGCAACTGAATGGCTCAAAACACAGCAAATTCTTTAGGTATAAATATGGTTGCTAAACATTTTAAAAGGGGTCATGCGGCGCATTGTTGCCATAGCAACAACTTGAAAAACTAAAAATGCTAATTGGCTCTATAATTATTGTGAATTATTGTAGATGTCATTTATAGATTACTCATAGAACACCTATATTTTTGTAGGTTTCTGATTACTTTGTTTTCTTGTCTTTATATTTATTTAATACTAACTGTTTCAATATCTGTCTTTTTTGTCTTTTATCACTCTTGAAGCGATGCACACACCTGCACCTGCAGAGCTTTTCATCTCCGGTGCGCTTCCTGGTTCTGGATCATTCCCGTCATCCTCTGCCTTATCGGCCTATCAGCACCCGGCTTCATTTTCTGGGCGCTCCTTTCCTGGAGTGACCCCCTCACTGTCTCTACAAGATACACCTACCTTCAGTCCAACCTCCAATGGCCTCCTCTCTCCTCATGATCCTTTGCTGCACATCAAGACGTCCTCTCAATCAAGTCTAGGGTTTGATCGCCTGTTGTCATCTCAGGGTGCTGCTGCAGCCTATCGTGGTAGCCACGACCCTAGTGGTGGTGCTGGAGTCACATCTGCCCAAGCCTCCTCGGCAGCCTCAGCTTCTGCCCGTCATTTGCAGTCTCACCAGTTTAACTTGCTATCCTCGCAGCTTCAGGACCAATCCTCACAGTTATATAGTGCATCTGTGTTCTCCTCTACCCCAGCCCCACCTCAACCATCCTCCCAGGAGCGCACTGTACCACGACAGGACAGCGTCATTAAGCACTACCAGCGTCCCTCGCCAGCACAGGCTCCTGCCTCCACACCTCATCCCCTCCAGCACTACCTCAGCTGTGGAGTGTCTGGCTATCAGCAGGCCCCCCATCCTCGTCATGCTGGCCTATCCTGCAGTCCATTAGGAGAGCATAGTCCTTCCTCTGACCATAAACCTTCCCCCAGGACAGAGCAATACCGAGCCACCGTCCAGCCCTCTTATGGGTCTTCTTCATCTTCGTCTTCTGGTGGGCCAGCAAAGGGGTCGAAAAGCAGCTCCAGTAGTGGCTACTCTTCCTCTGGTTCTGGGTCCTCATCCAGAACCCCTCATACACCGCCTTCTGCATCTTCGGCCTCATCATCTTCATCATCTTCATCTTCTTCCTCAGCATCAGCTGGTGCTCGCCAGTCTAATGCCATTCCAACCTCTAGCTCTGCATCTGCATCCTCTCGGCAGCAGCCACCAACCCAGTCTGTGCCTCCTCCTCCACAAACCCATCCCCAACCCCCTCCTAGCACTTCTAACTCCTCACAGCAAGCCCTTTCCAAAGCCTGTCTCTCAGGCTATGGTTCGCCAGTAGCTCCAGTTAAGTCATCTAGCAGTCTGACGGGCCAAACTCCTCCTCAGCAGCAGCCTCAGTCCTTCTCTCCAAGCCAGCCCCCTCCATCACACTTATCTCAGTCATATGGGGGATTCAGTTCCCCACAGACACATGACCTACCTTCAGCAAGGACCTCTGGGGTTGCAAAAGGCTATGGGAGTCTGGGAAACCAGTCATTTTCAGCAGAATCAGTGTACGGAACTGATTCTGGTTATGGGTCACTGCCGCCATCACTAGGGGGAGCTGGAAGCCCCTCAATGAGCTATGCTGCCTCAGGACACTCTCCTGCACTTTTGCGTTCAGGGACAAACGGGGGAACAGCTGGTGGGAACAGCAATGGAGGTAATAGCGGTGCAGGTGGAGGCAGTACTGTGGGTGGAGGAGGAACAGGTGGTTCTTACCACATTCCAGATTCCAGCCCATCTCCGTCTGGTAACTCTGGTATAATTCGCCCAAGTCTCCACTCTCCTGCTCCTTCTCGGCCTGCTCAGTCACCAGTTGGAACAGGATCCAACAAATACCTGTCCTCTGTTCTCTCCCCTTCCTTTTTGCCATCTCCACAGGGGTACCCAGATACCCGTGGAGCTCGGTCACAATCCTACCACCCCTCGGCACCTCCCAAAACTAAGTCTGATACCAGCCTTCTTGGTGTAACGGAGTCTCGACCACAACAAGATGACGACGATGATGATGACTTCCTTATCCAACATCTACTTCAGGCTCAAAGTCCTGCTCCTCAAACAGCTCATCATCATGCCACTCAAAGCCATCATTCTTCACAGCCTACTCAGCAGCCTTCAGTCCTTCCACCCCAGGATGGTAACAAAGGGCTGTCGTATGAGATGAGCAAGAGCTCAGAGGAACGATACCATCTTCAGAGTGTTATTCGAACTCATAGTGCCACATCCAATGCTGCTGTGTCTGGAGCAGGGAGTGGAGCAGGTCTAGATAGTCAGTTGGAGATGTCCTTAAAGAAGCAGCAGCATCAGCAGCATCAACACCAACAGCAGCAGCATAAACAGCAACATCAGCAACAGAAGAGCAGCAGAACTGTAACGGATGGAGGAGGACGGGGGAATTCAGATCAAACTCATTCTCACCCGCACCACCATCACGACTCAATGGGGTCGGTGGTCCACTATGGGCGTGGTGACCCTTATTCTCAGCACTCCATCCCTCTGCATCCCTCCTCTCACCATCAGCACACTCCACATACGCCTACACATTCTCATCTGCACTCTCATCCTCACATGGATCTGCAGAAGAAGCCTCAGGATTCTGCAGATATGGCATACATTCGCAAGACACCTGATCTGCAGCAGCACCGCCACCAACACCAACAAGCACATCCGCAGCAGCAGACCACACATCATCAGCCTCATCAGCAACAACAACAACAGCGTCAATCTCAGTCCCAAACACTAATGGATTCTCCAACAGATCAGTCTCGCCAGGCGCCTCACCTGCTTCAGTCAGTGCTCTCCCACACCACCAGGAGCAAAATGGATCCTCAGCAACAGCCTCATCCTGTCAGTCAGCAGGCTTTGATGGAAGCACCAGGTGTGGTAACAGCAGCAGAGACCCATCCCCAACCCCAAACATCTCAGCTACAGCTTCAGCTTCAGACCCAAGCATTGGAAGCAGCTAGTCACTATGGTCGCAGTTCCCAGCAGCAAGACCAGAACCATCCAAAGTCGACCACAGTTTCCTCTCTAGACATGCTGGAGCGCTCCCTTTCGCGAGCTTCTAGTCAGGAGGGAGGAATGGTGGATGATAGATCGGGAAATGAGGGAGGAAGAGGAAATTCTGGAGGAACTGCAGCAAATGTTGAGAGACACAGATCTCAGGATCAGCAGAGACTTTCATCTCACCATCCTACACAGCATCATCCCTCCGAGCTACATTCGTATCTTTCTGAACCAGATATGGGATTATCTGCTCCTTCTCATGGACATCACCTTTCCCACCACCACCATCAATCCCAACAACCAACTCAAGCTCCTCAACATCCTAACTCCCACCATCAACATAGCCATCCACAGCATCCATCTCAACAGAGCCATCACCACCTTGCTTCTCAGGCAGCTTCTGCAACTGCACAACAACAAGAGCAGCCTCACCCTTCTCATTCTTCACAGCTTCCTCCAGCTCCACTTGACCAACAGCATCAGGCAGACCATCACTTTGACACTAGGAACTCAGCGGTGAAATCAAACCAGAATCAGAGTCAGTCCCAGGAGAGCCAGAGGTTTGTTCCATTAACTTCCATCTGTTTTCCAGACTCTTTGCTTCCAGATGAAGATCGTTCCTTCTTTCCTGGCATGGAGGACATGTTCTGCCCAGAGGAATATAAGTCAAGCTGCCCTGGAGGTGCTGGGCAGGGTCAAGATGGTGTTGCTCAATCCCAGGCAGGACAGGAAAGCATAGAAGGTATGAAATCAACTGCAGAAGGTGGGGGAGATAATACAGGTGCAAGCTATGACATGATTGGCCAACATAGTGATCAAGATTATGGGCAGTATTGCCATGATCTTTCAGAGCCTGACAATGGAACCATGCACCTGGATCTAGACTCCTTGAAAACCCATGAACTCCCATCTACTGTCAATACGGAGCAACTTGGACTGATCCAGTCTCAGCCACCCAATATTGGAATGGGAAGTGGTGAGAATATTGGGGAAGGGTCTGGTGCCAAGCTAGGGAGTTCTGCAGGTTCTGGTGCTGGTTCAGGTGGTCTCAGCTCTCCAATATTTTGTTCATCTCGTCCCAAAAAGCTTCTGAAGTCCAGCTCCTTCCACTTATTGAAGGAGAGACCTGATCCTAATTCCCTTCCCAAAAAGAGCTATGCACAGGAGTACGAATTTGAGGATGACGAAGACAAAGCTGATGTTCCTGCTGACATTCGACTGAACAGTCGAAGACTTCCTGACCTGATTCCAGACCTTGTATCCAGCTGCCGGAAATCTGGAGGAGTGGGAGGTGGAACTATGAGCCCTCTAATGGGTGACCTGGATTTTGGATACCCTTCTCTTGGCCCTCCTCCACAGTTATTGCCTCATGATGGACCAAAAAAGAGAGGCAGGAAACCCACCAAGCCCAAAAGGGAAGGACCCCCGAGGCCTCGTGGCCGTCCACGAATACGTCCTTTACCCGAGCCTCACCACTCCAGGGGCATGATGGGAGAATGTGGAACAGGATATATTCCCGAGAGAGGTAGAGGCAGAGGGAGAGGCAGAGGCAGAGGCAGGAGAGATGAATCTATGATTGATATGGAGTTGGTTAACAAGGAACAGAGTCAACTGTATCAACAACACTTGCAGCAACAGCAAATGCATCACCAGCCGCAACAACAACAACACCAAGAGCCAATCAAACCCATCAAGGTGAGTTGGGAAAGATAGTTCAAGTATTTACGTGATTTTTGTGACGAGACAAATTAAGACTTGAGTCTTGAAATGAAGCCTTCTGTTTCTTCTTGTGTCTTTCTAGATAAAGCTTCCTATTGGTAACATGTCATCATCTGATGCCCTCTTGCGGACTGATTCTTTGTCTGGTACTGACCCAGCCCTCTCAGATGGTTCTGTAGGCTCTGCTCCTTCTTTGGGTTTGAGCCCAGGGACACCAGGAGTGCCTGATTTAAACAGACCACAAGACAAGAACAAGCCTAAAACTCAAGAGGTTAGAGAAACATATTCTGATTAGTTTAATTGGTAACATTTTTGTGTTTTACTTTGTTGATGGTTATCCTGTTTTGCATGTTAAATTCATGATTCCAATCTATAGAGGTGATATCCATTTAAAATTTGTTTATTTAGTAACTTTTTTTTATGACAATGATTCTCCTTTCTAGCATTTATTACATTCATGTTTCTGAAACTATGTATTTTATTGATCTTCAGATGGAAGAGAAAGAGTCTGAAAAGACTGGATTTGTGGCTTCATTCTTGGATTTTCTGAAATCTGGGAAAAGGCCAGGAAGCACCTCTGGGAATGGTGATTCGTCTCCAGGGAAAAGTGGCGGTTTCCGTCCTATATCTCCTTTACCACCACCACCTCCTGCTCCTGCTGCCACAACAGGTTATGGGGATAGTGAAGGTGATGGAGGTCTCTCTTTGGGTGGATGTCCAAGCCCTTGCAAGCGCTTGGATGAAGAACTGAAGAGGAACTTGGAGACACTTCCATCCTTTTCATCAGATGAAGAGGACTCTGTGGGGAAAAACCAGGACCTGCAAAAGAGCATCTCGTCTGCTATTTCTGCTCTTTATGACACTCCACAGCTCAGCACATCAACAATGCAGCCTCCCTCACTTCCTCCACCTCCTCCCCCTCCCCCTCCTGCACCACTGACACCAACACACCAACCCCCTGCCCTTAGTCCGCAAACCCCAACACACATGCACACGCATCCTTCTTCACATATACACACAGAGGCCATGGAGCCTGCCATATTATCAAGAGAAGAAGGTGAAGAGATTGAAGAGGAGAAAATGAGAGAGATGGGAGAAGAGGCAGAGCAAGATAAAGGAATAGAAGACAAAGTCCCAGAAATGGAGCTGCTGAGTGTTCCAAAAGTAGGAGGTAAGAGTTGAGGACAGAAGGAGGTCATGTTGAAATAGGTGTGCAATCAGCGCATCCACTAAGTCTCTTTTTATAACTATAAACACTTGCACAGTCTTAAAATTAGGGCAGCAGAGAACAAAATGTTTAGTTCATATGGTGCATGTTTTGAGCTTGACAGATATTGCTTTTTTTGTTGCAGACTCACCTAAGGAAGCTCCTGAAGCAGCAGCGCCCCCTTCCCTACAACCTCTCTTTCCATCTTCTCCTCCCTCTTCATCCTCTCCATCTCCACCTCCTCTTCCTCCTCTCTCTCTTCCATCACCCCTTCCTCCTCTGGAGGATAACCAATCTCCACAGCAGAAACATTCTCTACAGCAGTCTCCACCTCCACCTAGCCCTCTTGCACCATCTTTACCTGTCCTTTCACCTCCCGCTCCACCTCCTGTAGCCTCTCCTCCATCCTCCACTCCACCTCCCCCTAGCCCTCCTCCACCTCAGCAGCTTGATCCAGCTCCATCCTCCCCAGAAGAGCCCCCAACACCTCAAATCCTGCCATTACACCTGGCACAGAAACAGAGTGGTGCTGCCATTGTGGGAGAGACTGATGAGGATGAGAGTGAGAGTGGAGGGGAGGGTATCTTCAGGGAGAGGGATGAGTTTGTGGTACGCATAGAAGACATCAGAACGCTTAAGGTGCATATTCCTGCCTTCTTATTCGATTATATTTTAATTGTTACTATTAAGTAATAAACATGTTCAAATGTTAGTGGTGTGATAATCAGGAATTGAATCAAAACATACCAACAAACTTTTTTTATGACCAAAAAATCTCATAAATTAAGAGTTTCACTTACATTTAAGCTTATTTTTAGTTTTCTGTTCTATTTTTAACTATTTTGTATGTGTATACTCGGACATGGTATTTTTTTTTTGGCAAATAATTTTTTCCCCAATTCTCTTTAGCTCCAGTGGCACTGTGAATGCCTGTGAGTACTTATCTTGTGCTGGTCCAAGTAGAGTCATTTTGTTTTCAACCCTCTGCCTGTCCACAGCTGGCCTTGCAGACTGGCCGGGAGCCCCCTCCCATTTGGCGTGTACAGAAAGCCCTTCTTCAGAAGTTCTCACCAGAGATCAAAGATGGACAGAGGCAATTCTGTGCCACTAGCAATGTGAGTCAGCTCCCCTACCAGTTTTCAAGCCTGAATGAACTTACTGGCATTATAACCTCTGCATTGGTCTGGATTTGATGTCCCTCTGATCCGTTATTGTCGGTTTATCTGGTTTTAACTCTTTGCGGAGCTTGTGGATTTACCATACGCCTGGCATGTTTTGCTCTTTCCTTTCCTTTATCTTTAGTATCTTGGTTATTTTGGTGATGCTAAAAAACGGTACCAGCGTCTATATGTGAAGTTCCTGGAAAACGTGAATAAAAAGGACTACGTGAGGGTTTGTTCTCGCAAGCCCTGGCACAGACCCTCTGTAGCACTCCGGTATCTAAACCTCTTCACATTTGGTCTCATTCCAAACTCTTGCAAATGGTTCTGGTTCGTGGTAAATTGATATATTTGTCTCTTGTCATCATTCAGACGCCAGTCTCAGTCAGTCTCAAAAATGGCTGCTCCCACCAACAATCAGACTCCACCTCGCATTCTGAGAGATGAAAGAGCAAAGGAGAAGGAGCAGCGTGAAGCCAGAGAGAAGAACAACGTCAGAGTCAGAGAACAGCAGGAGAAAGAGCGGCTGGCCAAGATGAAGGAAAGGGAAGAAAAGAGAGAGCGAGAGAAGGAGAAGAAGGCGCTGGGTCCTCAAGCTCTCCAGAAGGCTGAGAAACGTTCAGTGCTGACGGAGCGAGGGAAGGCGAAGGAGGAGAAACGTGTTGAGCGGAGGGCAGAGCGCCTACCGAAGCAGCAGCCAATAAAGGCAAAGGCGGAGCCTCCACCGAAAAAGAGGAGGATGTGGCTGAAGGATCCCTCATCGTCAGATTCTGATTCTTCAGCCAGTGAGGATGAAGGTGGGTGTGGGTGTGGGTGTGGGGGTGGGTGGGTGGTGCAATCTATATATCCTTGTACTTTTATTTCTTGCAGTCTCTGTGAAAGCAGGCCTAAACACTCGTGCTATGCGGGAGATGTACCGAAGCTATGTGGAGATGCTTGTCAGTACAGCTCTGGACCCAGACATGATCCAGGCCCTGGAGGACACAGAGGGTAGGAGGAAATGACTCACTCCAAGCTGCATCACAAATTGCTTTCTTCATTTATTAATTCTCCTCACTGTGTTTGAGGCGAAGCTGTTTGATCATGTGACTTCATCTACTGACTCCCATCTTTTCAGATGAATTGTACCTCCCTCCAATGCGCAAAATTGACAGCATTCTTAGTGAGCAGAAGAGAAGACTTCTGAAACGAGTCAACATGAACTCCCAACACCAAGTACCAATTTTCTCAGTTTTCAACAATGTCTTTCCTTGTCTCCATCATGAATGCTTTTTTTCATAGATCTTTCATAACTCTTTTCTAAATCTTTCTCTGCAGGAAGCCCTCCATGCTTTCCCCCAGATAACGGCAGAGCCAATGGACTCTGGACCGGTGAGGGTTAGGCTTGGCGGGGAGTGCTACAACCGGAAAACCTTGAACCGTGTCAAAAAGAGTATCCCCAAACCACAGGTACCCTCTTACACAAGCAAACGTTACACAAGCGAACGTAAAACCTCAATGCTTTTAATAAAATGTCCAGATATCTAAAGGGTACAGATAATGAATTTGTTCATGTACTGTACTATATTTAGGTAACCTTACTTTCTCCCTCAGGACTTAAAGCTGTCAACAGAGACGTGTCGAATCTACAGTCTTTATCATTCTCTGCATCATTACAAATATCACACCTTCTTAATCTGTAAGAAAGAAGTAAGTATTCCTGTACTGCTCCCTCCCATAGTATGTCTGCAGCTGAGAAAATGAAAAACAAGTGGAACTCAGAGGAACACCATGGAACAATGTCAGATGATTCATTATAAATCGCTCCTTTCTTCTCATTCTGCTCTTTCAGACGGACACTATAGAACAGGCCTCGGAAGATCCTGGGCAAGAAGAGGTTGTTCAGCAGTGCATGGCCAATCAGAGTTGGTTGGATACGCTCTTCAACTCCTTCTTAGAGCTGATGACCCTCAGTGCCAAAGCCTGAATAAGAGAAAGCGGAAGAACGAGAGGAGAGAACGGTGAAAGAGACAAAGGACAAACTCCAGGGAAGCAAAGAGGCCTCTCATGGGAGAAAGAACATGGATTTGTTTTCGCATAGCTCCTGTCCTCTCCTATTGTTTTACCGAAGAGCTTTTTAGGATGGTTGTAATACAGTGACAAGACGAGAGGGGCGGGGCTAGATGAGAGAGCAGGGCAAGGAAGCCATCTCTCAGCAGGTTGCCTTTGGCAAGTAAATTAATCAACTCTTCTTTACTTAAGTCAATGAGATCATAGTTTTTTTCAGGATTCCTTCTGAAGTAGAATTGACAGAAGCAGGACATTAAACCAAGCTGATTAAAGAAGAAAAGAAGAACGAGTTCACATGGATTTTTTTTTTAATTATTATTTGTTTGGTTTTTCACGTGGGGGGTGGGGTGGATCAACCTTCCCTCTGGTTACTGAGCGATAAATTTGTTGATTTGATGGGAAGGTAAACAAAATCATGGAATTCTGACAGAAGGAGAATACTGCACGACGTTTGCGCTTTGATTTTGGTCGCATTGTTGCGTTTGGAATAACTGACGACTAATTTGTTTGAAGACATTGAAGACGTTGCCAGGAGGAAGGCTGTTACTGTTTGAATTTTACACAAATTATTTTTTAAGACTACAAACTGTTCTATTCTGCTTTTTTTGAGTGGAAGAGTGGTGGTTGTGTTTTATAAATGAGTGAAGAATGCAGTGTGAAAAGGAAACTCCCATGGAAGAGGCTTAAGGGTGTAATGGTGTAACACTTCAGGCTACATGAGTAAAATGAGTGAGCTAGAGTAATACACACATTTTTATTATTTATATAAAAACATTTCTAACAGGATCTCATACATGCAGTACAAAGCAGTAATTCTTCATTATCTGTTTCATAATGTTATGTTCAGATATCATGAGCAAAATTGTGTTGTCACATGAAGTGTCTTCCTATAGACTCATGGAGGGTTAATGAGTAAGGTAAGGGAATACATGGTAAGGGAATGCGTGGCATCGGTTTTGTCTATAAAAGTAAAAGGCAGAAATAAAATATACTTCAAAACTACGCAAAACTGTATTATTTCAGTGCATTCTTCAGAAGATGGACATGAAAATAAGAGCTAACTATAGCATTCAGTTCCCACTAGGGAAAGATTATGTATTAGTAATATTTAAAGAGGATTTTTTGTTTGTTTGTTTTGTTTTTAACTGTTTGTCCTTTGTCTGTATTATGAGTATTATTTTGGAACAATCTAATACTGTGCTTCTTTCAAAAACAAAGCCTTTGTGTATATATTGTACAGCTATTCACACAAAACTCAGTTCTCCTGTACATGGACTATTCCTGTATTTGAAAAACAAATAAAACCAAGGAGCATATAATGTCTCATAAGAATCAGATTGATTGATTGTTTCCTTGTGAAATTGTTTTCAGAATTTCTTTGTGGATTAGGACAACCCCAGGGTAGGTACACTAGAAAATGACGGGATATTCCAAAATAGAACTACCTGACATCCAAAATTAAGATCAGTAGTGCTTCCAGAAGTCACCTCCATACTAACCGTTGGAGTATCGGGGTTTGCGTGAGGTTTTTTTTTTTCGTCTACTGTCATTCGTCTACTTTTCGCTGTAATCGATCACAATTCATACAGTCGAAAACTAGTCACAGAACTTTTCATTGTTCTGCCTGTCTGGTGCAGCTATTTCTGGGTTATTTCCAGTTTGGTACTTTTTATCTTGGCCATGTGAATCAAGCCATTGGTAAAGCCAAAGTGCAATGTCGGTGGTTTTTATTACATTTATTACGTTTTTATGGAACTGTATTCTAGATGAGGAATAAAATGTTTTATGTGTCGATAATAGATTACAATTCTGTTTAGGCTATATTTTCCGTTAGATGCCGAATATGTCAATGCTGTTGTGCTCCACCTGCCGGACGCCACACTCGCTGTGGTCAGAATGCACGGGATAGTCTACTCGGAAACAGAAAGCGATGTTAAATCTAGTGACGTCGAACTGTGAAAACGAAACTGCACAGGAAGGGTTTACCGAGAAGTGGGTATTGCCACAGCTTTATAAGCAGTTGGATTCTTTGTCTCTGACAGCAGTCTAATATTGACGATATTTAGAGGTAAGTTTGTCCAAGATATATTATATTTTGTGTTCGTGTGTTCTGTATGGTTTTCTTGTTCGCCCTTTGGTAGTTCAATAACATTCCTAATGGACTGCTTCCACATTATTACTACGTTAATGGACTACTAATGTCACAAATTTACATTTTTCTCTTTTACACAAGTAATACTACGTGCGTCTGTGTTGACAGGACATCTCTGCATGCTATTCCAATGGCCCAGTCAAAACCGCTGTTCATTCCCTGGTTGCGTCAGCAAATCGACAGTGGACGGTACCCTGGCGTTAACTGGGTCAACCCGGACCACACTCAGTTCTGTATTCCTTGGAAACATGCCTTGAGACAGGATTCCAACAGTGACGATGTACTTATATTCAAGGTAAAAAAAAAAAAAAGCTTAAAAGCGTTTCAGGAATTGTGGTTATGAATAAGAATATACGTATTCATAACCTCTTCTTTGGTCTTTTCGAACTTAGGCATGGGCACAAACAAGTGTTGGCTCCTCCGACAGAATCCCAGGTGATCCTTCAGTATGGAAGAGAAACTTCAGGAGCGCGCTCAGAGCCAAACACTTCAAACTAGAGGTAGACAGCAAGAATGACTCTGCCAATCCCCACAAAATCTTTAGGTGGCCAGAGAATGCCATCTCATCTGTAGGTAAGAAATTTCTTACATTTTATTTTCATCAGTTGATTAAATTTGATGGATTTGCCTTCTGGATGGATTATAAAGTATTTTGATTCTGATTCTGTTCAGCTTTATACATGGAAATAGTACAAAATGCAATAGTTTAGCTAGTAGTGTCTTTTATTTAAAAGAACTAAGTATTTAAATATAACAGCATTGTCCACTGATCTGGAGTACTGAGCTCTTTCCCATTATTTGAATTTGTGTATGTTCTGAGTGCTTTAGTACCTCCTCAGTGCTGGTTAGTGACAAGTAACATTGATATTGGCTAGTAGTAGTTTGTCAACTCAACACAAATGTACCATCCTGTTCAATATATTGACATAAGTGTTCCATACAAAATCCTCAGTGCCATACTGCGATCCAATCAAATGTTGCTGGCAAATTGAGCAGGTTTCCTTACATTAGATTCACACTGTTAGGACAAACACAGTCCTCGAGGTCTTTCAGAAAATATGTAAGAATAACAATTCAGCGTCTTTTCTTCTCTGCCTTTTCTACCTGTTGTTTTCCTGAAGAGTCCATGGATGGGTCAGAAGATTGTGATGTAAGTTTTGCTATATTTGTATGCAGTCATTAATACATGTTTTTTTATATACCTTTTTATACTTCATCAACTGCCAAATGAAAGACCTCTAGTTAATCGATGTGTAGCCACAACATTGCCTACACATATTTTCATATGATTATACTATTTTCTATTCCTTGTTGTGTCCCATAGAGTGCTCTTTCCGTCAGTGATGCCCTATACTTGGCAGATGATGAAATGTTTCTTGGTGAGGAGACCACCCATCATCTCTGTTCCACCGTGGCTTTCTGTTTGTTCTTATTATCCCTTGTTCCTCACCATTGTTACTGTGCCCTGTGTTTGTTGTTCAGGTGGCAATACACCCCCTGGTTTCCTGGAGAAGTGTTTTTTGGGTCTGGATATTGGCAGAAATCAACAAGGTACAAAAAACTGTCCAATTAACAATTTTTTTAAATTGTAGCTTTGTTTTCCAAATCAGTTAGTCAATGGAACAAAAGGGCATGATGTAAATGCAGCACAGAGTACAATTACCAATACACACTTCTCCTCCACACACCCACCAATTCCAAGAGCCTTAAGTTATTACATTATTTACAATGAATGATATTAATAGGTTATTAATAATCAAGTTTAATTGGATTTTGTGGTAGTAATCATTTGTTGTTATAGTGTTACCATGGCTGGGTTTTGTAGTAATATGTACTTATATAAAAATATAGTTCTTTAAAGTGGGAAGTTGAATTCCATTTATGGATGCAATGAAAAATATGTATGTAGACTTGGTGGCTGAGGTGAGAGAACATGGGTGACAGGCACAAATAAGACTAGTAGGTCAAGATCTTAAGCTAGGTGTTAGAGGATTTGTTAGTGTTAAGCTAGGTGTTAGAGGATTTGTTGGTGTTAAGCTAGGTGTTAGAGGATTTGTTGGTGTTAAGCTAGGTGTTAGAGGATTTGTTGGTGTTAAGATAGGTGTTAGAGGATTTGTTGCTAAGTCTGCCACGTCATTGCTTGTGCATTTTAGCTTTAGAGGCCATGAGTTAAGAGTGGCTACTTATAAGGAGTTATCAGAAGTAGCTGAAAGGTCTAGTCAGTGGTTGTAGATTAGAAGAGAGTACTTGGGATAATACAGCATAAATGTGGAGTGGATGATGTCGTTGTGGTTGAAGGTGTTGTGTCATTGTGTATTGTGGTAGATCTAGATGGAAGCACCATGCAATAACGGTGCCAGTGGGGCTGGGTATGCACTTGGTCATCAGGGAGACCAGTCAGGGCTTAAGTATAAACAGATCCATCTTGGTTTAAAAGTGAGCTTGGAGGGGCCAGACCACATTGCTGATTCTTCTAGAGGTGTTCTGGGCTGAATTCAGCAAAACATCGGTGAAGGGAGGTGGCTATCTGACGGCCCCTGAGAAGAGCTCACAAAGTGGTAGGTGTCAGAATGATGAGAGTAAGTAAGACCTATGTGAAGCTCTGCCAGTGAACAGTTTGCCAGAGAAGGAGAGAGGAGCTGCTCTGTTGGAGCAGCCTTGTAGTGGCTTGTTTTCACAGACTTTGCTCTAGAGCACGCAAGTGGCCCCTCTCAGTCGGGGATCCCAGTAACCAGTTAGAGCTCTCACATTAAAGAATAGGTACTGTCAGCCTATCAATTTCTGCACTTATTTATATTATTCCATTTATATAATTATTCCATTACATCGACTCAGGAGCATATCATGAATGTTGGGTATGTTGGTTTTCTATGACTCTACTACACGTACTGGTAAATTATTTGCCATGTAGTAATATAATGTATACAAAAAACAGTGAATGATCTGATTAGTCATGTTGGACTGCTATTATTTTGAACACAAATGTATATAGGTCACCATATGTGTATAGGTCACCAAACTGTTATGTCGCCAAACAGACCTTAGTCTGTAATACATTATAGATTAAAGTAAAGCTACAAATGTTAGTCAGTAATTCTTAAAGAATCTTTGTATTCCTTTATATATAGAGGTTCAAAAACCTGATCAACTGCTGTTCCTGGAGCAGCCAGCAGGGGGAGTACAGTACTCAGCAGTGGCCACTCAGCCCCTGCACTTGAGCACTGTTACAGTTCGAGACACATTTCCCATTCCTCAAACAATAAACACTGGAGAAGCTGTGATGTTTGGCGCTCAGACATCACCTGCTGAAGGCACACTGGCTTTGAGTCAGTTCTCAACAGTGGAGCCTGTTCTAGGAGAGCAGGCCATTCAGAACACACCTAATGACTCAGGTATGATTACACAGATGCTAATTTACGTAACAAATTACATAACACTTTGAAGCAGGTGTAAAGTACCCATATTTTTGTGATTTTCATGTTTTGCGTTCAGGTTCCAACCAGTTTTCGACACATTTTAAGGTGATGGTTTATTACAAAGGAATGAAGGTGCTTGAGCAGGTGGTGGAGAATGAGGAAGGCTTCAGACTAGTGTCTAGGTAAGAGACTTCAGTTTTCTTGCTTGCTATTAACGCTACTTGGCTAATGACTGATTTGTTTGTTGGCACCTAGATAGTTTGAATAAGTCCTCTTCGTATTGTCTTTTGTGTATTACTTCATTTTATCTTTCTATAGTAGTTTATTCTGTGAAAAGCAGTTTGTAAGCTTTTTTTCTACCAATGCGTTATTCATATCATTATTATTATTGTTGTTTTTGGAACAGGCCTAACCTAATGTCAGGTTCTCTCCCGGTTGTGGAACTACCCAGCCCTGACTCTATCCTGGACAAGACCCAGGTCAAGTTAACTAAGGATATTCTGACTAATCTAGGAGGTCTGGAGGTCAGGAGGTCAGGTGGGATACTGGTGGGTCATCGCTGGGGAGACAGCCGGGTCTACTGGAGTCTGTGCAAACACGAACAGAGTCCTAGTCCAAGACCTGTCTCCAAAAACCAACCTGAGCCGATCTACTTCCTCAAAGACTTCTGCACAGGTGGGTAAATGCATTGTCCTCACTTGCCACTATGAAGGAAACTGTTGTTGGCATCTCACATACAATTCTATTTATGACAGTTGTCTGCCCTGATTTGAACAGTAGAAGTTCATTTCAACACATGTATCACAAAATTGGACAAAACTGAACCATTGTGGTTATTGTGATATTATACCATTCCGCCAGGCTTAAAGGAGTTTATTGAAAACAATGGTGGACCATCTCCTTCCTACTCTCTCTTTTTCTGTTTGGGAGAGAAATGGCCTGACCCCAAAAACAAACCCTGGGAGAAGAAACTTATTATGGTAGAGGTAGGGGTGAGATTCTTCTGCTACAGTCCATCCCCCTATCTGGATGATTCTTTTTTTGTTGATTCTGTTGTTGGTTCCTTTTGGGGGG
>JAOXYF010000012.1:15283257-15325589 GCA_028565775.1 Sternarchorhynchus goeldii | reverse complement strand
GGTTGGGTGGGTAAGGTTTAATACTATAGCATCTAGGGGCATTCCGTAAAAACAATACTGCTTATTTCTGGTGACTTGAGAGCAGCACTTATTGTTCTTTAGGTAACAAAACTCTGCAAAGCAAATAATACAATACTTGCGTTCTCTTGATCTTTTCCTACGATTCTTTCTCGTAGTCTCAGAACGGTCTAATCTGCACGTCAATCAAATGGCTGTTTTTTTGTCAAAGCATGTGGCACTAGGCAACACTCACCGGCTAAAACCAGATTCCCTGCAAAATGACAATGAACCACACAAAATGTCTGGCTTGTGGGACAATAAAGATATGTTAGCGTGCCAGTATGCTTGGAGGAGAGGAGCGCTTTTTTTTTGGCATTTTTGAAACATTGGAGATGAAAAATATCAAGCAACAATCATTGATACATAAATTTTCAAACAAAAAAAACTTCTGCATTTAATATCAGATCCATTGATTGGAATAGTAACTGACATTGGTAGAGGATATGTTTACCTCTGTGGGTTTTTGAGTACATGTTCCTGCTTCATACAGTTCAACGTGTGTTTTAGACAGCACAGCTGCTTTGGATACTTGAGTTTCTTATCTGAATTTGTAATCTCTGGCCTTGATGAACAATGGGCCTGTGAGCAGGTTTTGTAAGTCCAGGTTTAAATTTAGCTGCCTCAAAGTTGCATGGGGCATGCTCTCAACACTAAAGTCCATAACAAAACCATAACCATAACAGTAACAGTTTCATGAAATCAGCTTGAATAAGCCTTCCCATGCTACAGCTCATAGCCAAAACTGAAACAATAGATTTGTTTTCTGTTGATTAACTTTTTTAATTCTTGCTTGTACTTTGTTCCACTCAACACACACACAGGAGCATGGATCCTGGCAGGGGGTCTACGGGAAGGTGTTGGCAGGTGTTTGGGGGAGGCAGTACGGGATCACTCTACTGCTGCGTCCTCCGACTCTCTGGCTAAAGTGGTGGCTATTGGTATCGCTCCATGGGGACTGGTGTCTCATCGGGAACAGCTGGTAAACCCTGAGGTAATCACTCAGTGGCTCCGCCCTCTAAAGGTTGCACCATTCTGTGGCTCTGCCCTCTAAAACACATGCACATATGTACACATGCACATAACAAAAGGGTTTTAAAATGTTATATATTACATTTTGGAGTAATAAAACTGAAAAATAACTGACGCCTAGAGAATTACCTTTTTTTTTTTTTTTTTTTTTTTTTGCACTTATTGTGCCCTCAGTCCAAGGAATGAACCCAAATACACAGTCACTAAGTCTCTTGAAAATGTCCTCTTTAACAGGGTAGTTTTCCTGCCGAATACTATGTGTCCAACACATCACGGGACTCCTGCTGTCTGGATAACAACTACCAAGCTTTTCTCCTGGTGGACGATGGGACTATAGGCCGCACAGGAGGTGTGGCTGGATTCAGGGCACGCCTGGAGGACTTCATTTCCCACCAGCGCACGGGAAAAAAGGGTGAGGTTTTTGAAGAAGAACGTGGCTGAGCAAAAAAAACCCAAAAAACACACAAAGAAATTTAGAACACACTGGTCTGGAACCAAACCAAAACTGAACTGAAACCAAAAAGAGCCTAATTCCTTATTAGTGCTGCAATACAAACAAATGAGAAATTGCTTGTTATGCAGAGTTCACTATGTAATACTGTGACGTGTTGCACACTGAGCGAGGCACGAGCAGACAAAACAGAAAGGGGATTTAATGATGAATTCAAAGAACAAAAACGAACAGCAAAATGAGTAAACATTTTGTCGCTAAATAGGCGACTAAAAAAACAAGTTGAAGGCGTGATGTTTCGGCAGATAGTTATAGGACTTGAACACGAAATGGTGGAGCTGAGAACCTGTGGGGCTTCAGTAGGGTGGTAAGATGAGGAGCGGTTGCTAGCGATTGCTGATAGACTGATCGTGAATGGATGACTGGATGTGAGTTACGATTGGTGGATCGTTGCAGGTTGAAGAATGGGGCATTGGCCAATAGGTGTTGCAGGTTTGTTTTTTTTTTTTTCTTTTTCTTTTTTTTTTTTTTTTTAACTTCAATGCAACATTTTTTAATGTCCAGATTTAGAAAATTAGCATTATAAGTTTATATAATACATTTTGCTTTTATGTCTTTATTTGCTTTTATATTTCATTTGCAGTTTCCAAAATAAATTGCTGGCTGTTAATAATTTAGAGGTATAATTTAAAAAAATGACTGAAAATAAACGTTAAGATACAAGATGTTGTACATTTAGTAAACAAAGGTGCTATTTTGGCTATGTTCACATTAGTAACATGAACTGATGCAAGTCAGATTTTTTTGCCTTAATGTGATGCAAATCTGATTGTCATGATTTGTTTGTTCCTGCTCCTGCCTGCACCCCCTGTTCACCATTTTAATTTGATTTAAGTGGCTCCTGTACTGGAAAAAAAAAATAAACACATTGACGCTCCTAAATTTACAGAGCCATGTTACGTACTGTGGCACTGTTCAGACATATCAGCAACATCTTGTGTTAGGCAGCAAAGTTGAAGTGATGCTGTGTTTTGTGTGTTGCTCTAGGTAGCGGAAGTATGGACATCCCTGTTCTCTGCATGCTTGTGTCAGGAGAGTCTTACATGCTTGAGGTACGTTTTGGTCAGCAAACGTGTGTTTGGCGAATGCAAAAATATAACAATCAGTTTTTTTTGTAATGCATAATTCTTCACAAATCAGTGTAGTGTGTGTGTGTGTGTGTGTGTGTGTGTGTGTGTGTGTGTGTGTGTGTGTGTGTGTGTGTGTGTGTGTGTGAACATATAAAGCACTTCGCTTGCAGTTGCTTACTTGGACAGTAGAGTACATTGCAGTTACTCATATATTTATTTATTATATATAATGTTTCGTTTCAATGTTTGCAATGAAATGAGTTTCAAATGCAAAACAAATGCGAAATGATTGACCAAACACGTTCAGTGAGTTCTGCTACACCAGTGCATTTGTAAATCATGTCAACAGAAGACTTATTTACAATTGCTAAGCAGTTTGTTCTCTGGAACAGCAGTTGACACTGCAGACCCACATAGAAAACTCCCTGTCCTCCCTCCTTCTCAGGATGAGGAAATGCATGGTGATGCTGTGCTTACTTATTGGCTAAAGCTAGTGATTTGATGCAGGCTACGCCAGCAACTCCAGCCATTAGCTAACCTAGAATTGCAACTATAACAGACAGGTTAGTTTGATGGATTTTATTAAAGTGAAGAGAGAACTAAGAAAGACAGTTCACATGCATTGTGCTGTCTTTGTCAAGTTTCAGACTCAGATGAGAACATATATTAGACAGTTTGTAAATCATCCAAAATACATAAAAAACATGGCAAAATTAACAAATTAAGTGATGTGCTTAAAGATTTGTGCTTATTACCTACCTGCTTTGCCTTTGAAATGTATTAAAATTTTTTTTATGTATTTCTAAAACATCTATTTGATTAGCACAAGGTATTAAAACTGGCCTACATGTTTGATATACATGTTCTAAATTTGTTTGGCTAGTTTTGGCACTGAATTTCGACCATAGAGACTAACTGTTTTGACAGCTTTTTTTTGTTTGGAAACTTTCTTTTTTGGCTTAGAGACTGGACTCCTCATTGAAGAACTCCATCCCCTGGTTGGTGCTGGCTGGGTCAGGTGGGTTGGCCGACCTGCTGAATGATATCCTGGAGAACGTACCAGCATCGGGGTCAGAGGCTGAAGGAAATGTGGCAACCAAGACTGATCTCAGATCGAGGCTGGCAGAGAAAGTGATGAAACACTTCCCTTCTGAACCAGAGATTGACAAACTGATAGAAAAGGTGATGAACAAGAATCAGAGGAACATGGGATGGAAGTGGAAGTGAGGAAGAATATGGCTGAATATACATAGACAATGAATCTCATTTCATTACAGAGTTTAAGTTTAAAGCTTCAGCACACCGCCTCCCAGTGGCACATTACAGAAGCACTTCATTTGAGTAACCATATTGGTTCCCAGCTGTCATGTGGCCTCTAAACATCTCTGTCCTAATTGTATTAATTACAGATCACTTTATTTGGCTGTTGTAAAATCATATGTAAAGCTGAGGCTTTATGCAATATTTAATGGAGATTTAAAAAAAAAAAAAAAGAAAAAAAACTTTCATCTTAAAAAAAACATGTATGGCCAAGTGGTAATCCCCAGTCGCTTTAATGGTATTCTCTTGGCTGATTTCACCAGGCTCTGAGTATTTACCAGAGAAGGGAGCTGATTTCCATCTATCACGGAGAGCAGGAGGGCTCGGACGACTTTGACACTGTACTGCTTAGGGCTCTAGTTAGAGGTGAGCTTCACCAGTTAAAAACATGATCCTGTTCCCATTTTGAACTCGTTCACATTTCTATGATCCTATGCCCTTGTTTAATGTTCATGTGCTGCCCAGAGGTTTATAAGGTGTGTGGATGATTGTGTGTTAGTGAGTAAGCAGCGAATGTCAGGCGATTCCAGCCCCAGTACCGAGGAACTGAAGCTGGCTCTGACTTGGAACAGAGTGGACATTGCCAGGAGTGAGCTCTTCACAGGAGACATCCAGTGGAAGGTAGGAATTATGAGAACTAGTGTGTCAGGCTTTGCTGACCCACTTGATTGTCTGTCTCATGCATAAATGGTGGATCTCTGTCGAGCACAGAATGATGACCTGGAGGGCTTCATGACTGACGCTCTGGTGAATGACAAACCCCAGTTTGTTCGCCTCTTCACTGAAAACGGCCTGAATATTCTGGACTACCTGACATTTGGTCGTCTGGAGGCGCTGTACCGCTCTGTCTCGGACAGCTCTGTGGTCTATACTCTGCTATTGCGTCACCTCAGCGACCGCAATGGTGTGCCCAATACTGGGATCACACGTGCCACCGCCGACCAGTTAAACCAGTACTCCAGTCCAAACAAAGAGCTGACCCTTTATGAGGTAAGCATGGTGACTTTGGAGGTCTAAAATGGTAGAAGGAGAACTGTAAATGTGACCAGTGATCAATGGCAGTCAATTCAGCAAAGTCTTATCACCCGAGGAAGTGAACTTGTTTGATCCTCTTCTAGGTGTCTCAGCTCCTGGATGACTTACTGGGGGACGTTTGTGAGCCATTCTATCGTGATGCCCTTGGTCTAGAGGGCATCACGTCTACAAGAAAAATGGTGAAGGTACTGCAGAGCCATATTTGCCAGATGGCTTAACGAAATATTTCATCGCAAAAGCTAAAAAAGAATGACCGCTTGTAGAGGTCATTCTCCATACTGAAGCAAGATAACAGACCCTTATAAACTTCTATTCAGTGGCTTTTAAGTTAGCACTTTTGAGTTTTCCCTTTGGATTAATTGACTGTTCTTTCTTGTTACTATGGAAGCATGCTTTCAGGGGAGCTTAGTTAATTGCGTTTTGGTTGTTTTTGATTCCTCAGAGGCTGACTAAGGTGTTGCAGCATGAAACAAGCTATCGGAAGTACAAGTGCGTCCAACCTTGGGCCGCTCTGTTCATCTGGGCTGTGCTGCAGAACCGCAAGGAAATGGCCATCTACTTCTGGGAAATGGTAACAGTAACTGGCACCAAAGGTTGCTGAAACTCCATTGTTCGTTTTTGACATCAAACGCAGGAGTTTCAGATGAACACCAGACCAAGTAGATTTGATGAAGGTCCTTCTCTCTGCCTCTTTCTCTTTCAGACCACAGAGTCGGTGCTCAGCGCACTTAGTGGCTGTAAGGTGCTAAGAGAGCTCTCTAAACTGGAGAGAGAAACCGAGACCAAGCTTTCCATGAAGGAACTGGCCAAGAAGTTTGAGGACCTGGCCCACGGTACGATGTAGTCATCACAAGGGCAGTTTTGCACCCTCCCTCAGCCACCGCCTACGTTTTAAACCCAAATCCTGCTGTTTGCCGTAGATGTGTTCAGCAAGTGCTACCAGAGCAGCGAGAGCCGCTCGTTTGTGCTTCTCAAGAAGAAGTCGACTGTGTGGGGAGGGGCCACATGTCTGAAGATGGCCATGGAGGCCGACGCCCGCCACTTCTTCAGCCACGATGGAGTGCAGGTGTGTCCCGAGCAGAGCGTGTGGGTGGAGTTCCAGCATCTCCCTGTATAGAGCACTAGTCACTCCTCCATGCTGACTGTTTCTGACTGCCACAAGACAAACCTGTTCTTTAAGTATGCTTTCAGTAACTATATCATTTAACTGTTAGTAAAACTTCATTGTTGCATTTAAATATTTAAATGAACACTGTATTTTCTAAACCATCACGCTGTGTAGTCAATAGTAAACTGTAGCTAAGATACTTAGCATGTAACTTATAGTGGCTAACCAATATTAGTTATGTTTCTTTGAAGCATGCCTTCAGTATAGTTTCAGCTAGATATTTTGTAGAGCCAGCTAAAATCGTATCTAACTTGATATAGAGTATGTAGTGTTGGGAAAGCTACTCTAAAATACAATGTTATCTTTTATTGCAAACATGTGAACAATGAACTTGTAGCCCGGTACTATGCAATAGCATCATGGACTGTTTGCATGTGATACTGAGGCTTTGAGGTTTTAAAAAGCTGCTCCATGCTCTTCTGCACCACCCAGCCCCCCCCCCAAAAAAACCCCCCCAAAAAACGTGTTTATCTCAAAATAACGTGTGTCTGAATATGTCGCATTCATTTGTTTACACAGTGGGCTACTGTTATTTACAAGAGTCTTGAGTAAGTGTGTGTGTGTGTGTGTGTGTGTGTGTGTGTGTGTGTGTGTGTGTGTGTGTGTGTGTGTGTGTGTGTGTGTGTGTGTTAGACTCTGCTGTCTCAGATCTGGTGGGGTGATATGGACAGGAGTACGGAGGTGTGGAAACTCATCCTCACTCTGTTCATCCCTCCTCTCTGCTACACCAGTCTCATTTCCTTCAGGTCGGCACATCTTCATTCCTCCATCTTTACCCAACACACCCAAAGCCTCTCCACCACTCATCAACGTCCAATTACAGCATCCAATTATGCTGACAGAGTACAGGGCGTCCTTTCCTGAAAATGCTTAAATGGCTAGCAAATAATGATTCTCAGTAGGTGTCAGTTAGCGTTAGCTTATCCTAAGGGCAGACGCTAAGGGCCTTCATTACCCGTCATATGTCATAGTACTTCTGGTTAATGTGTTTCTTGTGGGATATTTGGGATATTTTTTTTGTGTCTTTGCACTGTTATATTTTTACGCATAATCCCTAAAGCCTCTCCTGGTTATGTTTCTTTCCCTCATTCGTGTCATTCCGTTCATCCAACAGAGAGGTGGACGAATCTGAGGAGAGGCAGCCAGATCCTGACAACATCCCACAAGGGAAGGACATTGAATGGCTCTACGCAGAAACCGTATTCTCATTCAGGGACCTCAAGCACGTGTAACAACCCGCAGTTGAATGTGGAGGGGAGGGGGGTGGATATTGGCTGGGAATGTATGGGCTGATTTGCTTTTGCAGGTAGAATAGAGTTCATCCTTGAGTCAAACAGGTTCGTTATGAAAAAATTTAAGATTCCAGTGGGGCAGCTAGCTCCAAGTGATTACACCAAAATGATGCATAAAACCCTTGCATTATAAAATACTGTAAAATGTTTTATTAACCTGAGAGCTGAGGTTAGCTTTGAGAAAAAGATGACGAGTAATCTTCTCTCTCTTTCCTTTCTTGGTTTTTCCAGACAGGATTCAAGCCCCATCAGACCGACCACAAAAGGTGTGCCCGTGTTAAACTCATCTGTTCATCTTTGTCTTTCACGCATGATTTAATGAATCTGATGCATAAAGTCAGTAATATAAACTTCATCTTGGCTTCTTGCTGTGATTTTATGTGTTTATTTGTTTGTTTGCTCCCTCTCATCTCAGGCCACCCACACAGGCCAGCTCCTCCGAAGCGGCCCTTTTTGGTGTCGCGCTGGAGGCAGTTCTGGTATGCCCCTGTCACCGCCTTCCTTGGAAATGTGCTGATGTACTTCCTCTTCCTGCTCTTCTTCGCCTATGTGCTGCTGCTTGACTTCAAGCCACCGCCCCCCGCAGGCCCCTCCCTCCCTGAGTTGTTGCTGTACTTCTGGGTGTTTACCATCGTGTGTGAGGAGGTTCGAGAGGTGGGTCAAAAACATTTTGTAAAGCAGTTGGGTGTTTTAGAACATCGTCCATTATTCCATCATGGAAGGATATGAGTTGAATAAACCAAGTCATGCATCAGAATATAGACAGACACCAGAACATCGAAGTGTCGGAAAGTTCTGGTATCGAGTGAGTGATGTTGAAGGGGCCTTCTGCTAAATGCAGTATACATTGGCTGCGGTTCCCTCTGTGGGAGCTTGGGCAGGTGATGGAGGAAAAGAAATCTCACTGTGCTTCTCTGTCTGCTCTTCAGACTATATTTATTGGAAGCATGACATTCCGACAGAGGATCCGGCTGTATGCTCAGGACGTGTGGCACAAATGTGACCTCGTCGCCTTCGCTCTGTTCCTTGCTGGTGTGGGCTGCAGGTAATGCCATTTGTTTGAACAGTTCCTCAAGATTACAGTTCTCCACACAGCTCTCCACACAGTTCTTTGATCTTACAGTTCTCCACATAGTTATGTACAACTCCACACAAGTAAAAATTACTGATATACAAAGTGCTTTTAAAAGCGCCAGTGGTACAGTTTTGTTTGTTTGTTTATACATTGCCTTGCTATGTCTTTTTTGTCTCAGGATGTTCACAGAAACGTTTATGCTAGGCCGTGCTGCCTTGTGCCTCGACTACATGGCTTTCACGCTTAGACTTATCCACATCTTTGCCATTCACAAGCAACTCGGACCCAAAATTATTATTGTGGGCAAAATGGTAAGATTTTTTTTTGTCCAGCAGATGGCGATGTAGTATTGACCCAGTCTTGTTAATGACAACTATTGTCAAGCATAGTTATATTAGGCTGGTAAAATAAATAAATAAATAAATAAATAAATAAATATAAACTCCCCAGTTCTTTCCCCAGTTATTTTGACACTATGAAACAAGACTGGCACTTCTGCAACACAAAGACATTTGCGTTCTATGGCTTCAGTTTTATTTCCATCAGCTTCCCTACTACTGTGGTTTCTCTCATTTTCAAGATTATAGCAATTCAGCCTTTTGTCATCAGCTGTGTAGAATATGCTGACCACAAAATGGTTGCAGCAATGGCCTGCAGTTTGAATAATGTCACTCTGAATTTGTAAAATAAAAGCCAAGTAAAATAAAAGGAGATTGAACTTTAGTTTTGATAGTCAGGTGAGACTCTGTTGTATTTAAAGCATCATCTTTTCAGGTTATAATTTTTTTTTTGTCTTACAAGCCTTCTTGCTTTCCAGATGAAAGACGTGTTCTTCTTCCTGTTCTTCCTGGGAGTGTGGCTAATGGCCTATGGAGTAGCCAATCAGGCGTTGATCTACACCTATGACTCCAGCTTTGATAGGATTCTGCGTCGGGTGCTTTACCGGCCATATCTACATATGTTTGGACAGATACCAGTGGAGGAAATAGACTGTATGTTCTTTTTCGATTACGATTCTGGTCACTCAGGTGAGATACTATATTTATTTCAACCTTTGCTTATGTGTGTTTAGCGGGCTACGTTTGGGATGCCGACTGCACAGAAAATACCACACTTGTCGATGAAGGTATGGAGCCATGCAGGAGTTCCCATCATAACTGGATAGTGGTCATCTTACTGGTTGTCTACCTCCTGGTTGCAAACATCCTACTCATGAACCTTCTCATTGCCATGTTTAGGTAGTCATCTAATCCTCCATCCATCTCTCCATCTATTCCTCCACTGAGCCAGATAACTGATGTTCTAGTGATTTCCATTCACTCTTTTCCATATGTCTCTCATTTTTCCACCTCTCTCGGGCTGTGTTACCTTTTTCCCCCACCTTCTGTCCAGCCACACATTCTCCATGGTACAGCAGCGGAGCGACACATATTGGAAGTTCCAGCGCTTTAATGTGATTGTGGAGTACCACTCTCGGCCCTGCCTCGCACCACCCTTCATCTTCTTCTCCCACATCCACCTCATCATCAAGAGGAACATTCGCAAGGTCCCATCAGTGAAGATCCACCATTTTGGTAAGACTTCCAGCTCTTCTCCATTATCCAAGTGCTTCTGGATTGCAAAATTCTGAAATTCAAGACTCCATATTACAAGTTATGAATAATCGCAAACGACAGAGATATTAAATTGCCAAAATTAAGTGGACGCTTGACCATATCACCTATCAAAGCTTATCAGACTTACCATTCTTTTTATACAATTAAAAACTATATATATTTTGAAAGTCTCTCTAATTTCAGAACCATTCTCTGACATTCGGACTTTGTGATAGTTAAAGTAACCATTGCATAGTCATGGCCTATAACAAAACTCTCCCATTACTTTTAGAAATCTTTTAGAACAACTATTTATAAGAGAACAAGGGCTGCTTGTACTCTGCATACATGAGGGAACTCAGTACTTTAATTTCTCACAGCTGTTTTAACAGAAATCTGTATATATACGCTATCCATTTTGACCAAATCTGATCGAAGGTTTCTTTCCGAGTAGTGAATGACACAGGTCCTCACAGTGGATGAAATGTTACCTAGGTATAGATTAAAATGTCCCATTCTAAAACCTTGGGCATTAATATGGAGTTGGCTTTACCTTTGTGGCTGTAAGAGCTTCCTGTGTTCTGGGAAGGCTTTCCACAAACCTGTGGCAATTTGTGTGGATTCAGTCAAAAGAGGCACTGAAGTCCTTACTTGCAGGAGTTCAGTAGGGTTGAGATCAGGGCTCTGCAGGACACTGGAGATCCTACACACCAAACCTTCCACACCATGGTCTATGGACCACGTCTATGGACCTCGCTTTGTGAACAGGGTTACAGTCAGGCCTGAATAGAAAAACAGTCTTACACAGACTGTTGCCACAAAGTTTGATACATATAATTGTCTAAAATGTCTTTATATGTTGTACCATTAATATTAGCCCACGTTGGAACTAAGGGGCTTAGCTCTGAAAGACAAATCCGAGTCTCATTATTCACCCTCCACAAAACTTTATTGTTGGCACTGTGCCATTCTGATGTTATCAGTGGCAGTGTGCTTTACACCATTCCAGCCCACATTTGGCATCTTGTGTCATGATCTGAGTCTTGGGCCTAAGATCTGCTTGGTAACACAAACCCATTTCATGAAGCTCCTGATGCACAGTTCTTGCACTGCTTCCAGAGAAGAATCAGGATGGATTATTTACCTGTGCTACTTGCTTCAACACTTTGTGGCCCTGCTTCTACAAGCAAATTCAAAATAATGGCAGAAATTTCATGGATTGATTTGTAATCTTATGACAGGATTTTTCATCCTGTGAGGCTGATAACAGGATTTCCCCCATCTGCGGCAGTGGTTAATGTCGATGTTCTCTGTAGCTAAACAAACTTATTCTTACATGTTTAACGTCTTCCACATGTCGCCCTTCATGCCTCTTGTGGTTTCTGTCTAAATTATGTTTTTCATACCTCAGTTTCGGCCATTTTTGTCGTAATACCACTGTTAGCTCCTTAGTGTTGTTTGCATTTTCTTAAGTTCAGTTATGGTTCCCTACCCTCACTTTAAGAATAAGGACTATTACAATGACTCTGATTCTGATATTGTGCTTAATTAAAGTCACACATCTCAGCACACCCCCCCCCCCCCCCCAATTGTTACAAATGACCTATGGAATACATTTTATACACCAGTTAGCAATGGGTGTGGTTGAAACACCTGCACTCAGTAATTGGGATGGGTGTAATAAGGACCATTTTCATCACACTTGCAAGCTGATTTTCAACTGGTGATAGTCATTTGTGATATGGTATTCTCTTTTAGATCCATTTGCATATGTTATGCTTGTCTTTGGTTAGCTGTAGAGCTGAAGGAAAAGATTAACAACAGGCTTTTGACATGGGAGAGCATTCAGAAAGAGAACTTCCTGTCAGCTGAGGGCAAGAAGCAAAGGGGGAGTGATGGCGAGAGGCTGAAACGCATGTCTGTAAAGTGAGTAACCCCACCCACTTTACATTACATAGGTTAATGTACTTTTTAAATTCTGTGGCATAAATGCCATTAAGCACAACTCTACTCTATACTGCAATGCATTCATTGAATATCCTTTTACACTGTCCAAATAAGTATTTAGCCCATGTAATGAAGCCCAACATCTATAGTCATGCAGTATAAACCAGCATCTGCAGTCATGCAAAGTAACCAAAAATCTACAGCCATGTGTTAATGCTGTGTTGAGAATGGTTACATGGTCCATTCTGTCCTAAGGGCAGAAACAGACAAATGATGGATAGGCTAGACTGTAGCTGGCCAATTGTGGCTGACTTCAGATGGATTACAGTCAGGTATTGCATCTATACAATGAGCTTAATAAAGTGGCGTGTGTGTGTGTGTGTGTGTGTGTGTGTGTGTGTGTGTGCGCGCACGCATGACGACATTCTCAGAGTCGACAACGTTCTCAAACAGACTGCAGAAATAAGAGACGTTGAACATAGATTACGAACGCTTGAGGCTGAGGTAAAATGCTTTACTTTTACTTTAGCTGAGGTAAAATGCTTTACTTATAGTACATCAAAAAAACTAAATAACTTATGTCTCCCTTATAGATGGAGTTCTGTTCCTCCACCCTTGTGTGGATGGCCGAGGCGCTCTCTCAGAGTGGACTGTTGAAGGGTGCCAAGCCTCCACCCAAACGCAAAGGCAAGTTTCACGTTCTCCATCTGTTGTTCTTGGGAGAAGTGGTTTACAATTCCAGTTAGTATTTTGTATTGTTGCCAGAAAATCACAGATAAATATCCTTACATTGTCTCTCCCTCAAACTTTTTAGTAAGCCCCTACACTCTGGAGAGCTGAGAGGTGGAGTTCTTAGCTGAGAGGTGGAGTTCTCTGCTTGGTGCTCATCCATCAACCCTTCTTTGCTCTACTTCTCTGCGCAATATGGCGCGGTGGGAAAACAGTGTCTTGTCAGCTTTTCTCCTCACCTTTTTTCGAGTGAAAACACAGCAGAACACCATTTATAGGAGTCGTGGAATTTCTACATCCTCAGGTCTGGAAAGGCATAAACTAGTGTGCTGGGTTTCTGGAGGACAATTCAGGATGATGGGCACTGTGTCCTGGGTGAAAAACAAGAAGTGATTCACTAGATGAAAACATACTTGGCCATACTATCAAATGTCAAAAATTGAGAAACTGCAGAAGTTTGACTTTTTTTTATTATTATTATTATTATTATTATTATTATTATTATTATTATTTTTTAGCATCTTAAAAAACAGAACCACATCTGAGTCTGCTTTAAATATTAGTATAAACACTGCAGGTAATGAATCTAAACACCATGGAAAATTACACTACAGGTAATTGGCATAAACACTAGGTGATCAATATGCGCTTTACTCACAGTAAATTATGTTTAAATTTTAAATAAAAAGATTTTAAAATACACAGTGAGTAACGCATCAGTGAGCGGACAACAGAGGCTGGCAAAAACCATCAATCTTCATGATTTATACATCATTTCTGAAATAAAGACAGTTAGACAGTTGACAGTCCACATATGTGAAATTATAAAACTTTAAATGCAATGAACTGGAACTTTCTAGAAGCTACTTGAGCAAACGGAAGCGTTGGGCAACCATTTGGTTAAAGTCACTTATGCTTGTTACCTCTGCTGTTTTGGAAATGTTTACACAAAAACTGACCGAAAGGATAGTGATGCTGTGTGATGAGGTAAGAGGTCACCCCATCACAAAACCCTCACAGACATTCGCCGGACCTGAGGGATCCTGGAGGAAAGGTTCTAGAATGATCATCTTTTCTAGGCCTGGGTCGATCCACCGGTGCCACCAGAGGAGGGGAATCCTGAAATGGACAACATGCAGGGAGAAAGACATTCAAATCATTGAACATGCTGTTGGAGGGCAATGAAATGGCTGTGATAATGTATAACCAGAATGTAACTTCTGTATACCTGTTTGATGTATTGTTCATAACCTTGACTGTTACATGTTCCAGAAATGGTAGGCTACCGTCAACTAAGGGCGGAGCTAAGGAGCTAGAAGAGTCACTTTTAGGTTAAAGCTATGCAAGTGTACTTTGTACCTGCCTGATCATCTCAGTGTTGTTGACTCTGCTAGTTAGCTCTGAGACCACTGAATCAGCATAGAACTTAGCCTCACTGAGCTCAGACATTTTGATAAGACACCTTTTGAGCACTAGAAAACTGGCTGGGAGACATACAGCCCTTTGTGCTCAATACCCCCGGGTACAAAATATGCTGTTACTTCTATTTTCTTTTTCGTTTATGGACTGCATGTGTAAAACAGTGACTTCTGTAACACTGTTTTTCTCTGTTTCAGTTTGAAGTTTGGGGTAATACACTGTTATAGGGTTCTATAATTGTGTCAATTACTGTGTAACAAATACAGTACCGCTGTGTATTGTAAGTTGATTTGCTGTCTATTTATAGACGTTTTGGCAAGCATAGCAGAACATATGTGATAAACAGGGAACAGAAATAGTGTGGATGCATACGCTCCTCTTATTTCAGAGGAATAGCGAGCTTGTTTTTTCATTATTATTTATTCTTTATATTTTCACCTTGTTGGCTGTCCAGCTTTACAGGCAACTGAACTGAAAACGAGAAAACCCATAAAAGATAATAAACTGATGATTGTAACCTATTACAGTGGTAACATTTGTGTGTTCACTTCAAGTCAGGGCATCTCTGTAAGTATCCTCCAACAAGACACATAACAAGAAACGAAACATTCTCTTTGAACATTATGGAATACCTTAAGATTTGGATAAAACATTTCAGCTATTCATTGGCCCCCAGGCTATGGTGTATAATGACGTAAAATGACAGGTGTCTTGTGCTGTCTTACAGGAACATCTCAGGCATTGCATGCTGACAAACTTCTGACAGCATTCAGACTAAATCAGACTAAACTCCCCCTGGCATCTGGGCATGGAGGAGTCGTGTGGATATTTAAGTGTAGCTCATCCAGTTTGAATGTCTCTGGTACAGGTGTAGCAGTAACTAGAAACAGAACTGGCAGTGCAATTGGCCCAGCAAGATAGTGATGACCTTTTGGAAAGAAGGGAAGAGCAGTTTCAGTGCCACGTCTACTGAAGGTCAGATAGTAAAGGGGCATGTTGTTATTCTAAGTCTCTTTATATAGTTTCCCAGTCACCTGTCAGGCCCAGTTATGGCTTTTCACAGATGTCAGTCTTTAGCTCACTTAAGGGTGTGTGCGTGTGTGTGTGTGTGTGCGCGCACACGTGCTCATGCACATTTCTCTCGTGCTAGTTGAGTGCATGAGTGTGATCTGTATATTGTTTCTTTTTCTCTCTCACACACACACACACACACAGGAAAGGACGTCACAATCATACATGTGGCCCTGTCAGTCATATCAGTATTCTTTCCTGTTCCCCCACGTCCTCTGAGAGTATGCGTGTGTGTGCTGTGCACTCCTGCTAGTGTGCTCAGTCAGCTCTCTGTCAGTCCCTCCAGAACCCCAGTTTCTTCTTTTTCTTCTTTTATCCATCCAGGGTGGAAACCTAGAACCTGTCCCTCTGAGCTGTTGTTGGGTGGAGACGCTGAGACGCTGGACTGGTAGGTCCTGTTGTTCACGTACGACAGAGGGAAGCTAACATGGCGGCTCTGTATGTCAAGCTGTTGCTGGGGCTGCTGCTCGCTCTGCTGAGTGTGGGGTCACAGAGCGAGGAAGCAGCTGAGGGTGGGGAAGACGTGGGTGAGGTGGGTGTAGAGGGCGTGGCTGAGCTGGGACAGGTGGAGGAGGAAGCATCCGGTGATGAGGAAGGCGGAGAGCAAGACTCGGATGACAAGGAAGGGTCGGGGGGCGAGAGCGCCAAGGAGGATGATTATGATGACGATGCCAAGCAGTCTGCAGAGGAAGAGGAGGCTCCTTCTGACGAGACAGGTGAAAATGATGGTGAGGAAGTGGAGGATGAAGAAGAGGAAGAATCTGTAGGGGAGAAAGTGGCTGAAGTGGAGGAGGAGGAAGAGGAGGACGAGGCAGATCAGGAGGAGGAGTCACAGGATGAGGAGGAGGAGGAGTCAGAGGAGGAGGAGGAGGAGTCAGAGGATGAGGAGGAGGAAGAGAATGAGACTGAGGAGGAAGAGGAGAATGAGACTGAGGAGGAAGAAACCATAGATCAGACGGAAGAGGAGGAGGTTCCTGAGGAAGATGAAGTTGCTAGTGAGGAAGCTACCAATGAAGATGAGGTAGAAGAGAACGACAGCAAAGAAGATTCTGAGGAGGGAGTGGTTATCAAGGATGAGGCAGGTGACCCTGAAGTTCATGAGGACACAGAGGCAGACCCTGAAGTTCATGAAGACACAGAGGCAGACCCTGAAGTTCATGAAGACACAGAGGCAGACCCTGAAGTTCATGAAGACACAGAGGCAGACAGGCAGGAAGGAGATGCAGGTATGAGCTTGGTGTTACAGTATAACCGATGTACCATATCATTCTGCTTTATATCTTTGGGATACCAGAAAACATATGGTCTTAAGTTCAACATGGGTGTGAATTGCTAGTTACAGCTTGAAGGAGTTTTGAACTGTGCTTAGGCTGATGGTGTAGGAGAATCTCCCCTAAAATAACAGTCTGGAGCACTGCGTGGTGTCAGTGACTGACTGTAGGTCCACACAGAGCACTTCAGCCCTAGAATAACCTGCTATATATGGAGACTGTTTAAACCCCACACTGCTGATTGTTGTTGATTATTTGTCAAAAACGTTCTTGTAGGTGAAGCTTATCTTATGTACTTACATGGGATTTTCTTTGGCATTACTAAACCTGACTCTGAGCTTCCTCAAAGATGATTATTTTCTAGAATGGAATAATCATCATCTTTTAAAAGAATCTCATGGGTCAAGAGGGCTGGCTCAATATCAGCAGACTCATCATATTTAAACAAACACATGAAGGCTGTTCACACATCAGCTTGTCTCCAAAATGACATAATGATTCATTTTTAGATCAGTACAGACCAGTTTCTGTACCACACTTAATTTAGTCTAGCTACATTTATGTTAAATGAAGTAACAAATTCAGTTCCTCAGTACATGTTGATAAGTGAGCCTTTTCTGTACCATAGAGGACGCTATTAATGAGGTAGATGAAGACACAAGAGAAGAGGAGCTTCCAACAGATTCAGGAGCTCCAAACTATCACACCGGCTCCCTATGCAGCCTGTGCGCTATCTGTGAGGTACTAGCTCAGATTCTCCATGTAACATACAAATGACATAATAACAATGAATATCTCTACAACCTGTGCACAGCATAATACAAAACCACATGCATACATTATAACATAAAGTTAGCAGTCAACTGACCATGAGATTGTCGAACAGCGATAAGAGATATTTTAAAGTGTTTGTGAGCACTCCAATTATTTGCTTCCAGCAGATAAACCTAAATGAATGGATTAAGTATTATGGAAGCAAATTAGTTACATTGCCCCATAGCTATTTTGCTACTGTGTTGCACCATAATGCATATTGTGTTACCTTTCATAGGACCTCACAGAATTTGTTAGAGCATGGCCATTCTTTTTGGTATCAATTTACAATAAAACATCTCTTATAAAGAATATATCAAAAAAACTTCTCTTATAAAGAATAGTTTAAAATCAATTTTGTTAATGGTTATTGTTAAGGTCATAAACACCTTAGCAGTGATTATCATTTCTGACTAATAAATCATTTTTTAAGTTTTATTATTGTTTATTAATGATTTTAAGGTGTTTATGACCTATAGTTAATAACCATTAATGACCTTACTTTAAACCATTTATAAAGATAGACATCTTTTTTAGGGGCCTGGAGCTGTCAGCAGGGCTTAAATATCTCTCTCTCCCTCCCTTCCCCCCATCTTTCTCCTCTTTCTCTCTCTCTCTCTCTCCCTTTCCGTCTTTCTCTTCTCTCTCTCTCTCTCTCCCTCCCTTCCCCCTGTCTTTCTCCTCTCTCTCTCTCTTTGTCTCCCTCCCTTCCCCCTGTCTTTCTCCTCTATATATCTCTCTCCCTCCCTTTCCCTGTCTTTCTCCTCTCTCTCTCTCTCTCTCTCTCTCTCTCTCTCTCTCTCTCCCTCTGCTCAGCATTGTGATAGCTGTGATAAGTGTCCATGTGACACAGGGGACACAGCAGCACATTGCCAGCACTGTCAAGTGAGTGTTTGCACCAGCGTCCAAATGAATACATCATACATCACACGTACACGTCACATGAATACATCACACATCCACGTCACATGAATACATCACACATCCACGTCACACATCCACGTCACATAAATACATCACAAATATGTCACATGAATTTTTACCACAAAATAGTAAACAGTATTTATTGTTTGATGCTCCATAGAGTGGGTCCCCCACATGGAGGTAGCCATATTTAAAAAAGATTTAGTACACAATCTCTCATACATCCAGGCCACGTAGGGGCTGTTATAATGGTTGTTCCATAATGTGAAGAAGCACTGAAAAAATAAACGTATTGTTCCTTTAAACTGGCAACTTAAAAGCCAGATAATACTTAATGGTAAAGCCACCATGACATCATCATTGTGTTTATAGAAATGGTGGAGAACATATGCTAACTAGCTTTTCACCCTCAGTAGGTGTTAGTGCTATGGACAGATATAACTAAATAAATACAGGTGCATAGATTAACCTCTGCCTGTTTTATTAGGTTGTGTGAGTTAGTGCCACCAGTTAGCATATCTCAAGTATGAATGGGATAATTGTCTGTGGCAGTTGTCTATAATTGTCTAGTTGTTTAGGATAAATGTCAATAATTGTCTATACATTTCATAGGACAACTATGTCAACATTATTGGCCACGTTTGCTCCTCAAACTACAGATTTGCACTTTTAACCTATTTTACACATCTTTTTTCAGGATCTCTGTACTAGTGCTTGCAGTAGATGCACCAAGTTTAAACAAGTTTAAATTGGGCTGATGGCTGTTGCTGAGCCTGTTCTTATCACTGCCCAGAACAATTCAGTAGACATTTTATAACCACCACCACCAGCTATCCATTAACAGAACTATCATCATACTCTGTGATGGCCTGTACCAAAAGGGTTATAGCATGGTTCTTTCTAGAACTTTGCTCAGTTCTGAGGTTTCCCAGGCCTTAACAGCGCATTATCTTTTTCTTTTCCCCTAGCAATGCTTCTACTGCCATATCTGTCCCGTGCTCTGTGAGACAATCTGTGAACCAGGTAAGGGAGCCTTGTCACAACCTGCTTTGCCCAAGTAACACGTGAGCCTTGCACAGCGCGGCACGTGTTTTTCTTACCCGCCAAACAGGACAGCGCGGTAATGCTAGTCCACCAGGCACCAGAGATTTGGCTTTGCGTGACTGAAGCAGTGCCTTAGAATGGCTGAGAATTTGGTTTCTACAGAAAAAAATCAGGAGCCATTTTTTTTACATGTTGTTAGCATAAACTTGTACAGAAACCATAATCTAGAGAAAATCCAGGACCAGGACCAAATCACTGATTTGACATTTCTAATATTGTCTTGACATGGTTTTCATTCCATTATGCACACAAAAAGAAACAGTAAAATGTTTTACTTAACAGGCTGAAACAGGCTGTGTTACATTCTTTTATGTCTCAGGTGGCATTGTAGATGTTCTATCTGGAACATTTTATCAGTGAGTTCTAAATCTTTATATAATTCTTGAAATTGTTTATATAATTTTATATGGTCTGGTTGTATGTTCCTAGATATGTAAACAATAAAGTTCTCTGGTTTTGCCTTGCAGGACTGTTGCCTCATATCTATGAGCACCTTTGACGTTCTCCCATGTGCCATCCTATGGTGGAGAATGGTACTGCAGCTCAGCAGCTGGGTTTTTGTGTAAATGTGATGTTTGTTACTGCCTGAAAACGATCTCACCTTAAGGCAGGTCCAGAATTAGGGAAACATGAGCCTTTAGCTGTGCAGTTGAGATTAGCATATGGTTTACAATGACACATCAACAAAACATCTCAACATGGTGGAGAAATTGGGGGCATTTTACATTTTACGTTACCCTTTTCAAAACTTAATCTCCTAGATATAGATTATAGAACCATCCCATGACAGAAATTATACAATGTATACTTTTAAAAATTCAGTTATGAATCAGTTCTGTGGTATCAAAAGACCTGTATATCTGTTCCAGTACAGGTGAGCTGTCACCATGCAGATGTGATAAGGCACATGGTGATAAGTGACAGATTACTTCCTATTTATTGAGGTTTGAAGAGAAGAGCCATCATATCTCTATGTGCATTTACACATTTAACACACAGGAAATTAATCTCTTACAAAATAAATCATTTTGACTCCTAATTGGCCATTTTATTGAATAATTCCAGATATTTTCGATAGTACAAAACTGAAGCAGTATTAATTAGCTTAACTACTTAAGATTGTTTCTCTGATTGCCTAATTTAATATTACACCTGCTGAATATATATAATAAATGTTGAGTAATTTTGTGTGTATTTTCATATGTGTTTGTGTATATATCCAAACACACTACATATAATGTAATTGGACTGTAAATGACACAGGAAAATAATGAATCAAACAATTAAAACAATATAGTTAATTTAGATCAAATTCATAAAATGTTCTTAGAATTATAAAATTATTCATAAGACATAACAGAATGGATTGACGAGGCTAAAATTATTCCAGTAAAGCTGATCAAGAGAAGGAATTGTTACAGGTGAAGCATGTGCAGAAACACAAAACATAAGGAATTACAGGTATGTAACTGAAAAGTTTTTAATGAAAATAAAACCTGACGTAAAAGATGCAAAATCTTAAAACCTGCTACATAATAATGACCCGCAGCTATCAGAAAACAAAGAATGGAGTAAACGGGGGAAATCCATAATGACCTCACTGTCTTCAGGTGACAAATATGATGATGTGTGATGGTCACCACCTGAGGGAGACAAAGACATAAAGGGCAAGTGCTTAATGAAAACAGGCCACTTGTCACTTAAAGGTGGACACCAGTGTGGGGCCTCCACACCGTTACAGAAACCCACCCCCCCCAAAAGCGCATGATCTCTGGAATTCGCACCTGGTGGTGGTAATAAGAAAAAAGGGGAGGAGGGACGGAACTGCAACAGAGACGACGCGTCATTCCACTTCCCAGCAGCATGGCTAACCTCTCATTGTCTCCATGTCCCTGTTCCTCTGATGAGTCCATGGGTATCCTAGTTCACACAGATGGCTGCGCTGGGAAGGCATGTCAATCAGATGTGAATCGGAGCTCCACCCAGATGCTTTTCCTTGAACTGAAGCCCCGTCTTGATGTGAATACAGCCCCCATAACCACCCCCTCACACCCCCTCCCGTAACTCTGGACCAGGGAACCTCAGCTCCTGTATGTCGGCACACGTGCTGGCTCCGCTCTAGCCTGCTTGCTCAACAGTGGTGGTACATAGACCAGGACTATGAACACATCAACAGACATGCAGAGTTCAGACAACACATGCACCCATACACACAGACATACACAATCTGGACAACATACACATCTCGGACATCGCTGCCTCTGAACAGACTGCCCGGGTCGCCCATCAACACTACATATATGAGTACACACACACACACACACACACACACCCCATATACACATAACGACAGGGCAGACTGGGCAGGCCTCTGGACTGCCAGGCCAACCATAGGACAACCTCCCCCCCACCAAAAAAACTAGGAGGAAACCCCCTCCACTGTCTTCCTCTTGCCCACAAGGGTCCTCTCCTCCACAACCCCTCCATTCTGGGATATGTAAGTGAGTGAAAGGTGGAGTCCAACAGGCAGAGTGAGTAGACCAGCATTGCAGAGCCCTGCGGGCAGAATAGAAGTGAAGGGACGCGACAGACAAAGCCCCATACCCACCGAGTCCGGAGGGACAGAGGAAAAGAACATAAACAACCGAGACAAGAAGGAGAAAAATAAACAAAAACAGACCGTTTTTTTTTTTAATCTGTTCGAATCTTAAGGTCATGACTTCTCTTTTTCCTGTTTGTATCTTTTTTTGATCATAATCAGTGCCACCAATCTCAGTATGTTTAAAGAAGAATTCTACATATGTGATGATGAGCACATGACTGTTTGTTGCTTAATCTGTAAGGCAATGGATCCTCTTTTGAAATGAGAGCAGAACCTGTTGCGTTCTTGAAATGACCCATGACACCACATGGACTCAGATCTGATCCTCACTTCTATTCTATGTGATTGTGTGATTGTTGAAGCACAGCATAAATCTGACTGATCTGCTTTCACACATACAAACTTGAAAATGAGCTTTCTAGCCCTTAAGATGGGAGAGAGGAAGCCTTGTTGGAGATTGGAGAATCAAGACAAAATGAGACGTGGTACCGGGACTGTAATTGTGTACATCTGAACACATTTGCTGTATTCAACTTAACTGTAACTTGGGGTCATGAACAGGATTGTTAGCAGAAAAATGAAATGAAGAAAAAAAGACCTTTGACAGCAAAGGGCGCAACGTTTGCTTGGCCTGAAAGTTGAAACCATCCTTCTATAGTATGCAGTCACGAGCCGTTGGTAAAGAATTCAATGAAAGTTCCTGGCTGTAGGTTGGCATTTAAGTCAAGCAGAAACACACCTGAGTTGACTTGTGAGTTTTAATCAGCTGGTTTCAATCTTCAAAACAGTTGAGTGGGGTGTGTTGGTGATTGGTTTGAATGAATGTTTGTCGACCCACTGGCCCTGTTCTGGGTAATTTATGTATACCATTTTCATGGGCTTGTTATCTGTGGTTGAACTTGTGTTGCTGCTCATTTGCCCAACATCCTTCCTCGATCAGAGCCCCCGCCTCTATCCGGAGGGGACCGCACCCCATTGCCTTGACGGAAAGACAAGGGGGCTGGAGAAGCCCTAAAAAAACGCAGGAATAATTGACTTTTTGCTGTTACCCAATTTAGATTTAGGGACATTTTAAAGTGCTCGTGGAAATATTAGTTGTGGTTAGATTATGAAAAGAAATATAGGCTTTTTGTGACTTTAATGGTAACAGTAATTACATGATTATGTATAATAATGTTTTTACATTTTCACTTTTTTTTTAATTAAGAGTATTCTGATACTAAGATGATACAGAGATGTTGGGAAGGAAGAGATAAGGAGATCTCAAATTGTGATCATGTAAGGTGGACATGTGAATAACATACTTGAGATGAGTATGAGATATCTAAAACATTTGTCTGTCAAGAATGCCAAGGAACAGTTTATTGTAATCATCACATGTCTGTCAAAAAAGATAAGAAGAGCAGCATATCGATTACTGTGAAAGTAATTTTCCTTTTACATAAGAAGATGAAAAAACAAAAATGATCAAACAACCATAAAACAAAAAGGACCGTCACATTGCGCCATCTACATCACAATCATCACTTCCTCGTTCCCAATCACCCATAAACAGCTTCACCTGTCCCCACTTACCATTAACCATCTACCCTCTGCACATTCGCTTGCCATTGATGGACTGAGCCCACTGCCTTTGATGAAGCCAAGCTGATGCCAGCCACTGCAAGCTTCTCGTTTTGTTTTGCTAACTGCTAACCTTGCTAGTCACAGCCTTATGCTGTTTGCTTTTCTGTTTTGCTCTGTGGTTCACTGCTCATCTGCAGTGTTAATAAAGGACAATGTTCACTGCAGCCTCGCCTTCCGGTCCCTCACTGCTGCCATCACAAGGACACAATATGTACACCTATGTTTGTACACATATAATACGTACTTCATCTTCATAAGGGGCTCAGGATCAATTCAATTTGACAATATTATTTCCACATAAATGGACTGCTCATTTGTTGTTAAAGGGAATAAATAAGTCTTCATAATTGTGTGTGTGTGTGTGAGTCTGATGGAGAACCATAGGAGGATGCAGTTTCTGGTTGAAAGTACACTGTGTGCACTTGATAGTTGCTTCTCACTGGTTTGTTGACTGGAGGTAAAAGTGGGCATTGAGACAAGTGCTTCATAAGTGTAACTTCATTCATTTTTCCAAAATAATTGAATAATTGGGAGACTGAAAAACATGAAAGTAGTTAGCCATTGTTTTTCCACAGAGTCTCCAGCAAAGCCATTGTTTACTGTGAACGTTCTGGTCAATTTTCAGGAGAGTAATATAATCCACAAAATGTTAAACTGGCACTCGATGTTGCTTAGTTTTCTCTAGAAGATACATAAGAGATCAATTAGATCACAGCCTGGAGTTTGCTATCCTGTGGGGAGCCACCTGAAGTAGTTGCTGAACAAATGATAAATATGTTTGTGAATATTTTGACAAAAACAATACATTTAGAAATAAACATCAATACTGAGTGAAAAGTATTAGACGTTTAGCTAATAATAGCTGTTTCCAAAGATAGCACTTGAGATAACACCTTAACCACCTAGAATGTTTAGGTAGCAGCAAAATTACACCAAAGCTGGCAGCAAACATGTAGAGGCGGGACTTCCATTCGAGTGTCAACAAGTCTGATAACGAGACCCAGTGCTCACGTCACAAGGCCGTCAAGATTAGTGAGCTGATACCTGACGAGGAATGTCTGTTACAAATCGAGCAACTAAAACATGGGAAACAGAGAGAACTTTTGAGTTCAAATCTAGAAGAGCTTTACCTGCAGCCTAAGGTTCTATTATCCTGTACTGGCATACAAATGCAACAAATGAGTGTGCAACTGATTTAACTTAATGAGCGCAAAACTACAGATGATTAAAATCATAATTGGGCAGGTGTTGTGTCTAACGATGACAGAAAACCCAGAGCTTAACCCTGATCTTGTACGCAATAGGATCATCTGCGGGTGAGGGTGGTGTTAGGAATGCAGGCCCTCGCTCTGCGCTACATTCTTTCTTGATATGTTTGCCCAAGTGTCATATTTCATATCTCTGACTGTCATTTCCCTACATTGTTCTGCCAGTGTACTTCTGCCAAAGTACCTTTGACTGTGCATTTTTTGTTTAGCAGGCAAAACCTTGATATATACTGCAGAAAACTTAGCCATTATAATTGTGTTGCTTCTCACCAGGTGTGGCCTGCCCTGAGGGAAGCTGCTGAAGGAGGACATGCCTTGATTTATAGGTAATGTTCATTCTTACAAGACTTTGGTTTGTTTTTCTGTGTTTATTATTATAAACATTACTAATACTACAACTACAACTAATAATAATGATAATAATAATAATACATTTTATTAATAGCATATTTTAGATAAAAAAATAAATCTCCATAGTGTTACAGATAAAAGCATCACTACAACAGACAAAATAATATAAAATATCATGAAAATAGCAGCAAGTTAAGAAGTTAATTAAGAGTCATAAGTTCTGCTAGAAATCTTTTTTTAATTCTCAACAGTCTGTGGTGATCCGGGAGATCATCTGATGATAGACAAGGAGCAGCAGAAGTCCGATAACCCATAGTGCTGGGCTTGGTTCTGAAAGAAGACGGGAGGCAGGCAGAGTTCGTAGATTGGAGGAATCTTTGGGGTTGTTTCTTATCTTCTTGTTTGTGAGATCAGGACCAGGCCTTATTTCAAAACTGTTGTTGTTTGGACTAATCCTTGCAGGGCACATGGTTCTCATTAAGGACTTCAGGAAAAGTAAGCTTGTGTGTTGCTGTATTTACAATGTGACGTCCATGGTTTGCATGGGGGGTGGAGTTGCTGGGGGGTGTTCTGAGTGCTGGAAATGAATGTGTTTTACTCCTTTAACATAAGCTTCTGTGAGTACATCTCTAAAAGCACTATCTACATGTACATCAAACCCTTGTTTTCCAATGAGTTGAGCTAAATAAAGATGCTGAATAAATAAAGTACCAGCAAAAGTACCAGAGGTTATAGCAGACTCTCTTCTGCTTAACCAGCTTTATAACTTAGTCAAGATTTGAAACACAAAGGTCATCCATCTCTTCCTCTCCTCCAGTCTATATGCTGTCACCCTGCTTGCGGTCTTCTCACACATTACCTGCACTACACATTTGCACCTCTTCAGCATCAACATCCCCATCTCCACTGCCCATTACCATCATTTGAAACCAGGATGTCCATAAGTGTTCCTCATCCTGTATACTACTGGATCCGCAACTTCCTGTCCAACAGGAAGCAGTATGTCAGGATGGGTGAAGTTTGCTTCATGGCTGTGTGCTTTCCTTTCTCTACTATGTTTACACCAATTACTGTATTTCTAAAAGTGTCAAACCCATTACGTTTGAGGATGACATTATTCTGGTTGTTTTTTTTTCTCTAACAATTGGTTCACATACCGGAAAAAAATCTAGTAATGCATGCTATGTAACTAAATGATGATTGACAAAATGTAACTGGGTGGACCTAGTTATACGTGCACATGCCTGTTACATGGTATGGGGGTTATGTCTTGCAGATAAAGTGACAGCTGGGGTCCTGCTTTGGCATATCTGACCACAGGCAGATAAAGAGTCAGCCTTTATCCAGTGTAGGCAAAGTAATACTTGCATTTTTACATTTGTTCAATGCATGCTGTAGGTTGCTAGTAGAAGTGGATGCCATCCAGATATGGTGCTAGGAGTAGTTTTGGAGGTAGGCTAATGCTATGAGTTAGCATTTTATTTATAGAGACTGTGAACCTTTGGCTACTGTAATACATCTGCATTACCTGTACTAGCAGCATTCCCTTCTATCTAGCGAGGTTACATATAATGTTGTTATTAGGTCTTTTATATGCTAAACGTGATGTGTGAACACCATTATGTTGCCTTTACATTGATATGTTTTATTAATTTTAGGTTTGGATTTTGAAGTTTAATGTGCGTCACTGTTATATATGATGTTTCTTATTAATGCCGTGTAGGTAGATATGCTACAGACTCTGCCATTAAAATGTAGGTGGCTATCCAGGTGAATGTGTATTTCTTGTGCCAGCCACTTGGTTGTTTATTACTTGTATTGTTGTTTTTTTATATATATATTTCTGTGCCATGGGATCATAATTAATTACACATCACATTACTATTTATTAGTTGGGTCATTGATTAATGTGTGACACAGATGTATGGGATGGTAGACTGAGATTTATTTCCTTGAGCATGGAGTGTATAGTCATCTGAAGCTTTGAAGTATGTGATGTGTATTTCTTGGAGGTATTGAAGTATTTCATTTGTATATTGTTCAGATGCTTTGAGATATTTTGAGATGTTTTGGTTGTATTATCAGTCCCTGGTAATTGTGAAGGACCAAAAAGAGAAGAACCAAAAGAAGGACCAAAAGGCAGCAGTTCTGGCAGTTATAGCAGCAAGAAACCAGACAAGCCAGACTAAAATGTGTTACCAGTTCTCCTGGAGTTGACATTGGAAAGGTGGGGGGCTTAAATATTAAACTCACTTGATGAGTTATGATTTAATAGTGCTCAGGCAATGCAGAGGTTTGGCAAACAGTATCCATCTGTGTTGGATACACAGATACAAATACACTGGATGTTAGGTATGAGCACACAATGAGTAAGAATTTTGGTATGAACAAATGACAGGTTCAGATGGAATGCATACAACACAGCAGATGTTAGAGTGGGAAGTGCAAGCCTTTAGAGCATGATGGTGGGGATATTTTGTGGTCACATGATTAGAAGCTGTTATTCTACTTTGTTCTGCATTCTCAGAATTTTAAGCAGCCCTGGCAAATATTAGCAAAAATCTACCGCTGTGTTACTTGATGATTTTTCTTCTTCTTTGTATTACAACAACCATACCTCAGTGGTATGGCGGCTTGGTGGTTAGCATGTTTAACTCTTAGCGCTGTGTCTTGGGTTCAAGTTCTCATCTGGGTGGAGTTTCCATGTTCTCCCTGTGTCTGTGTGGGTGAACCGGGTGCTCTGATTTCCTCCTACAGTCCAAAAACATGGAGGTCAGATGAATTGGTTACTTTAAATTGCTCTGTGTGTGTCCCCAGTGATAGATTTGTGCCCTGTGCTGGGTGTATCTGCCCAGTGCCTGATATGACCCTGACTGGGTTAAGTGGTTCATGAATGAATAAATTAACAAACATACCTCTGATGATTGTTGCTTTTGACTTTTTTTGATGAAAAGTGCCATTTTGGTCAAAGTATGATTACTTGTAACATGGAGTGGTAAGGAGGCAGACGCAAATGCAGTGAAGAGCGAGATTTATTAAGGGCAAATCCATAATCATCGTCGCTTGAACATTCTAGAGTCGAGTAGTCAGAGTAATAATTCTAATCTTCATGTAGGGAAACATAACCAACATGAAGATGAGACATAATGAACTTACGTAAAAGAATTAAACAGGTGAAACACTGAATACACTTAAACAGGGTTGTCACTCAGACAGAGATTTAAACATATGATACATTGATAGCCAAAGACTGTTACGCTGACATCAAAACGAGGCTTATATAAACGCTAATGACAGGGATAACTAGAGTCAGGTGCAAACAGTAATAGGAGGTAATTACAAGACGAGGGGTGTGACAAACCTAGACCAAAAAGCCCGTGGAGTTCAAAGTAAACATAAACACGAAAGAGTGGACAGGGTTCTGTCTGACATTACTCTTGTAGTTTGACAGAAGCAAATGTTTTTTGACAATCATTCTTGAAAGGTCGGTATGGAAGTAGTGTTAAACTGAAGAATGCCACCAACCCCGACAGTTGTCCAACTATGACCCTTCATGAATATTTTTCCTCTCTTCCCTGTACAAATAGGAAAAATACATATGGGGCCTCTCCCAGGCAGGTCTGTCAGTTTCTGTTGTTTGACATCTTAACACACAAAACACACTTTCCATATGTATAGTCTCTGACCCTCCCCATGTCATTGGAGTATTGTGTGTATCTGGCCTTGTCAACTTTCTTTTATCCAGGGGATGGATACATCAACAAATGTATTCTGGTGTCACAAAAACCTTCACCACAGGTGATTAAGACATGATATACAGCTGCGATCTACAGCTTTGCTGAAAACCTGAGCCACAGCAATGAAGCAATGAGAGCAACGCCCAGAATGGCTAGAAGCCTACTTGTCCCATGGCATGAAGTTGGAAAACTACAAACCTGCAGATAAAGTTAGTAGCAAATTCAACAACTCCTGATACATGTATAGTGCAGTATATCCAGGCCATTGCCTGCTACAGGATTCTGACATAGATGACTTCCTCTCAGGTGCATTCAGTTTCTTTTATGCATGATTTTAAACACTATACTCTGTTCCATTTAGAAATTTTACTACATTTCCAAAAATATTCACTATATCTATTCACTATTCACTATATCTTTATATAGTATAGGCTACTACTATGATATAAATATATGATTTATATGTTATCTTTTATACTTGGCAGTATGTTATCATGACCTTTAAAACAATACCTGCAAATTGTTTTTTCCTGACCAATGGGCTTTTTTTTTTTTTGTTGTTCATTATTAGCTAGCCTTGCTACATGCCGTTTTGCTTTCGGTATAACAGGTTCATCAAGAACTATGTATATTGCCAACTTGTGGTTCTATTAACCACGTTACACCCTCCTACTTGGATGAAAGTGTCCTCACCTTCTAACAGCACATCTTATGTTACACCACCATAAAATTGTAAAACAAAATAAACGTAACTGTTGCTGGTAAATGGTTTTCATTTTATCTTGCTGTGTATTGTGATTTGTCTTTGTGACACCTATGAATTGAAGTCATACTCAATGGATACTTCCAGATGTGTCTGACTGGGTATGTATTATGAAGCACCCTTTCTTTTCCATATGAACTGGGTTCCCAGAAGTCACCAGTCTTTTACCTGCCTCAACAAAGCAGTTGTATGCATGTCATTAAATCAACATATTCATGCCATCAGGAGTTCAAGTGTGGTGGCAGTGTACTCAACGTGTTAATCAGTGCCTTGCTTAACCTTTCCAGTTTGGAACAGCGCCTTCACCACCTTACTTTTAAAATGTCTGCCTTAGTCTGATAGTATCCTAGCTGGAAATCCAAATCTATGAAAAAACTTTCTCAATACAGAATTGAGAAACTTGCCTTTTGTTTTTTTTTGTTGGATAAGCCTGAGGAAATTGAGAATAATGGTCAGTATCTTCAAGTATATTTTATACCCCACCCTCAATTTTGCTGATAATGAACAAGTCTATATGGACCAATTCCATGGCTGCATTGGTACGAATACTATTCAGTGGGGCCCTGAGGAAAGTCAAAGGTGTTTGCCTGAGGTACCACCTTTAGCGCTGCTCACAAAACATCTGTTGCCAGTAGAAACACCCTCTAATTAATGTAAATATTGAATCAATTCTAAAGTTACCAAATTCATTATGCAAGTCAGTCTTAGCTATTACCCTCAGCCTTTCAAAAGGTTGCCCAATATTTTCCTTTTGAAGGTTCTTGCTTGGCAATAGAGATTTGTAACCACTAACTTTATGCAATCCATCAAGAGAAGGGACCCCTAGTGTCAATTGCTTACCCCTTGCGTCCTTGATCACTAGATCAACTTTTTGGTTTGCCGTTGGCTTCCCTGACTTGAAACATATGCAATACACATTCAGTGTCTCCTTGAACTTGGGCTAGAACAACCCTGAAAGCTTCCCCAAAGGTGTCAACTAGCATCAAAAAGGTAGTCAGGATTAGAACAGGATCTGAGGCAAGTTTTTCCTTCAGGGTTTGAAAGGCAATTTGGCAGTTAGTGAACTAATGGAGAGGAATTACAACCACACTGGATGATTTTCCTATTTTTTCATTGTTGGATCTCCATGCAGTTATACTTTATAGAGGAAATGCAATGGAGGCATATTCATCAATTAACTAGCAATAGTAACTGGAAAAGCTCAATAGCTTCTTGCAGTTTGCTGGCTGTGGTAAGTCTGCCGTGGCTGATACTTTATGGACAAGGTACTGTATTTCATTCCTCAATAGCTGACATATCTGAGGCTTCACCTTCAAGTCATGTTCACACAGTCTATTGAACAAATGCAACTGCTCCTTCTCAGTTGTCTTCTCAAATGTTCTAGAGAAGATAATATTTAGAACATTATCTAATTCATAGATAAACAGGCTCACAACATTTCAATCACCAAAATAGTAGGTCATCAACCTCTGTTAAGGTTGATGGTGCTTTTTGCAATCCAAAAGGCATACAGTTCACCTCAAAAAGGGAGTGCTAAAAGTGGTCTTGTGCTTGTCATGTTCAGCAACATAAGTTTATTTTATTTTTAAGTTTATATAAGATGAGTTTATTTTTCTGTAGTCTATACACATCTTGAGACCCATCTCATTTTGTGATGCCAACAATGATGAATAAGGGCTTTTATTAGAGCAGATTTCACCAACCTCATCCATCTCCTAAATGGTTCTCCTGATTTGTTGTTATTGGATTGGTGGTATTTTCTTGTTCCCTGGCCCTTATTCTTAGAAGTTCTCAGAGATTCTACTGATTGATCCAAATCTTTTTCAGTGCAACTGCGGGGTTTATCATAGGGTTTACCTGCTCCGTACATGCCATGCTCCATGGCTTTTCTTTGCTTCAGCATTACTACTGTCCCATGTGCAGGCATCATCTTGTCTGTTCTTGGCACCCCTCATAGCTCTTTTCTTCCAACAGTGAACCGGAATTGTTCCGGTTTACATTTCTGAGAACCATGGTGCTACCAACAGACCTGGCCCACGATATCACCAATTTCTACTGAAACCAAGCATGTGTCATCCATGGAGGGTGTGAGTCGGTGTTAGGTTTTTAGCCTGTTCAGTCTGTTTGATACAGAGTACCTTCAGGGTTCGACCAGAGATTAGTTCAGCCCTCAGTATGCCTTGATACGAGATCTCGGAGAACAAATTCACAACACACAGGTGTCAAGAAGATGCTCTAAAGATTATTAACAATATAGAAGTTTAAATAGAAGAAAGAGATGATGTGGAAGAAGAGAGTGATGGTGTGGGGTAAAATGATTGGTCTAAGGTATCAACAACTAGATGATTGGTCTTAAGAATGGCGTGATAAACTCCAAGAAGTGGCCTCCACTAAGAAGGTGTTTAGATGATGTTCGCATCTGTGTCAGTCTGACCGCCAGATAGTCTAACTAGAGAGAGACATTTAATTCAGAATGTAACATGGCTCATGGATCATTAAATTCCCTTACAGTCAGTGCTAACAGTAGTAACAAGATGGCGGCGAGCATAGATTACCTATGAGCATTTGTGTGCAAAGCATTTGTGTTGTTGCTACAGATGTTTGTTTTTACAGATGTTCATCTAACTGTGCTGCACAATAACTATTCTCTGTCTCTGCACTTTTTTTCTGCTTGTTTATTACCTGCTCCTTCGTGTGCAAAAACCCTTCCCTAGCTAAATCTGCCATATAGCTTATCTTTTCTTGTCACGCCCCCGCATACCATCACGGTTCATATTGAAGAACCTACTACTACTTGGTTCCAACTGGAAATGAACATTTCATGTTCCAGAACCTATTTATTTTGGTGGAAATTGTTCAAATTAGGTTTGTGAGCTGAAACCGCTCTGGTTACTCATTGGTAGAAAAAGGCTATCATACTCCTCACTTCAATGGGACACTTCTGACATATCCTTCACCAAAATGTTGTTTCAATGGGAATATTTGGCTTAACAGTTGCAGGTTTTGTAGAGAGGGACATCATCCTAACAGGAACAGATCCTCTTTGCACATGAGCCGGAACACATAATGTAACACCTGCTGACCTGCTGCTCCATCTATGGGGGCATCAGTAGGTCCCAGACTGTGCAAGCAAAGCTGCAAATGTTTCTTCCAATAACTTATCAGTGATTGTTGTGACTTGGGAATCTGAGAACTTGACATGCCATTCAAACCACCAACACATCTCTCTAATTTCAAGATCTTATGGGTAGTATGTCATTAAAATTTAATGTGTCTGTAGCATGAACAATTGATTTTTATTGACAACTTAGCTTCCAATTTAGCCAACCTATTTAATTTTGCCTTTTGGCTTAAAGCCAGATTCTTCCAAACTCTGACTTTTGTTTATAATTGGGCTCAGATATTGCTTTTTGGCTTTGGTTTTGTTCTATTTGATGTATCCGAATGTGGCTAGGTTGGAAACCTCCTAATCTCTTAAGTCTGAATGTGCAGCTCTGCCTGAATGCTGGTAAGCTTCATAGGCACTTTCCTGTGACAGACTTCATCATTCAACCCCCAAACTGTAAAATCAAATTTACATGATTTTCTGGGATGGAGTAATCCTGATTCTGGGAATCCTCAGCTGCATGCAGAGTGGCCTCCAGTGCTATAGCATAACAGCAGGGTGAGTCACTTCTGGATTCACATATAAATATTAGTGAGGGGGTCCACAAATGTCTGGGAGTAACTATTCAGATCTCAACTCAAACACTCATGGCAGATGTCTGCTCATGGACAGATAAGTTCATCAAAAGTTTCTTCACTTGCCTGCTCAGGTGCAACACTGCTGCAGAAACCATCTGCATGATTCGAATCCACACTAATCTTCTTCAGATCCTGGCATTAGAGACATAGCTTTTGGTTTCCCAAATGATTCCCTAGCCAGTGCATTGTGGGCTGATGAAATACAAGAACCAGGAAGCACAATACTGTGGCACATCAGCTGGAGGCATTAATTTATTGGCAGACCTTTGTGGTTTTGTGATAAAAATAAAACAATACTGTCCAGTCCTTCCAATGGGTTTGAACTAAATAGCTTTCAACAAGAGGCACTCCAACTCCTATCTTTCATTTACACTGTGAAGGTAATCAAATGAAAAATCATTTCAAACTCCAGAACTGCACAAAGCTCAAACTCACAGAAAACAGTGCTTTAATTGATTTACCTCTCAATAATCCATCTATGAAACCAAAAACCAAACGCCCAAACTGCAATTTTTTTTTTTTAGGAAACTGACACTGTATAAACAAAGAAATACTACATTAAGATATAACATTCCAACAACAACAACAAAAATACATTAAATAAATAAACTAACTATTTCCTTAAAAAAGTGACACAGGTATTATTACTTCTTTAATATTTCATTAGGAAATATTAAAGGATTTAACACATCAACAAAATCAGCATGGTTTACCTTGATACATTAAAATACTGTAACTTCCTGGAAGGAATGTCAAAGCAGAGAACAAGAGAAACTATATATACCTAGTGGTCCTATTAATTAACCTTACATTAATTTCATTTTAGCACACCTCCTCCGGCATGAGTGGCTGTCACTGGAAGTGTCTGTCTTACAGTCATTTGTGGTGGATGCAGGCGCCACCATGGTGGTCCCTGACAGTCGGGTGCACATTATGGAGGTGGCAACAGAGATCCTCGTCATACCCCACAGACAGACATGCCGTCTGACCCAGGAACTACTACACATACTGTCCAGGGACCAGTTCCTCTCACACATAGTACAGCAGCCTGTTACATGGCAGGAGACTGTCTTGGCCAGCACAAAGCACCTTACCTGCGGCCCTGTGTGCCATACCATCCATGTAGACAAATTTCCATCCCGAGCCAGCCATGCACCCAAAAGAGTTCCTCAACCTGCTCCTGGGTCCGGTGGAATTCCCTGGAGCTCATGGCACTGAGTCTGGTGTTACTGGTGTTGACCACAGAAGCAACTTTTTTCTCAACTGCTGCTGCTCTCTCCTTGGTGCTGCTCTCTCCTCGGTACTTACACAATATCAGCATTTCTCAGTGGCGCATAGGTGGCAAGGCAGGACATCGGTGTTACTGTGCAGTCATTCAAAGCGATGTTGACTGGTGATGCAGTATTCATATAGCGCAATGATCCAACTTACCACCTGACCTTCAGACGGCATGAGCCAAGTCAGTGAAGCAGGATGATTCTGCAGAATGAAGAGGATGTTATAGAGGTAAGGCCAGAAATGGGGGAGCTAACAGTTTTTTTGTCGTTTTTTTTTTTTGTTCATCACATAGTAATTTTCGCTCTAGCTTGCTCAAGCAACAGCAGACTTACCACAGCCAGCAAACTATCTTAGATTTGAGTCTACAGTCACTGGTCAGTGAAAATACTTACAGCATTTTTAAAATTATGTTTTATACCCTCAGTTTGTTTCCTGCTTGTCACGTTTAGAGTCCTGGAGAGCTGACAGATAGCGACACGGACTCCCACGTGCATAGGGTAAAAACCGTTTATTTTCGGTTTTGTATTTTACATAGAAAGACAACGCTTACCAAAGACGAATCCAACAACTAGGACGAACCCAACATAGACCGACAAGGACCTGGTGACATGCACACGCTTATGTACACACAACCTGACGAGACACAGGTGATACGCGTAACGTTAACAATCACTCAAGAATAACACTAACAAGCACTCACGGACATCGACGAACATTCACGAACATCCACATCACACCAACGAACACAGACACACCCACATGCGGACACACCCACACAGAAACGAGACAGGGGAGGCGGCCAGGGCGGCCACCGTGACACTGCTATATTGAAAAACTAAAACAAAAAGAGAAACAGACAATCAAATACTTTAACATTTTTGTCAGCATCAGTGGCATTAAGTCCTTAAGAAATTAAATACATTTAAACATTTTCCACTTTTGGCATCTAAAACTGTGACTGCCCAAATTATGCCTGGTGATTATGATTAAATCTTTAATCATATGATTTAAATGATTAAAACAAAAGATTAAATCTTTTTGTTGCCAGACAACTTAAATAGTAGCCATGGAGACCTTTACTAAAACAAAACAAAACAAAAAAAAAACCCCTAACTGCTGACTCATGTATTAGAGATTTGGTTCTAATTAAAGGGTGGCATACAATTATTTTGAACTGACATGAACTGGTCCATCAACCCAAATATCAAGGGAAACATTCATTAAAAGACTATTTTAAGCACAAACCTCTTTTACCTTCATGATTAACTTACTTGTTACATTTTGTAGTTTTGTTTTACATCAACAGGGGCAGTCTTTGAAATGTGCAGCATTTAGACATGTATGTTGGTAAATGGGAAAGTTCTTAGAATCGTACAGAATTAGTTTAAAGAAGTTATACGCTATGTTACAACATTTTAGTGTTTGTATTACTTTGGTTTTTATTGATTTCAAGCATTTTGCACTCCACAAAAGGTGAATGAGTCATCACGATGTGACAAAAATTAAGTCAGTGTGTTCGGCGGTGTTGGAAACAAGGTGCGAGTCCTAAACGTAAAGGTGAATCTTATTAAAGCGATGAATATACACAGTCAAACAAATACAACGGTCAGATGATCAGAGCACCGACGAACACATACACAAGACAAGGACTTAAATACACAACAGTTGAAACGAGGAATGCTTACAAGACGTAAACAAGAGATGGCTGAAACAGATAAGGAGGAAGGGGCGTAACGCTTAGAGAAGACACACACCCACGCGCACACCTATCACAGAGAAGCGGAGGAGGAGACCGTGACATGCGTCCAGAGGGTTTTTTTTCTTAAGAGCTGCTCTTTTGTGCCATTTTGAGTTGCCACTGTCCTTTGCATACCTGTTAAAAATTGAGACATAATATTTTGACCAGGAAACAATTAATGTTTGAAAAGACACAATGTCTTTTGTGTCTTTTCAATTGAATTGAATTGAAAAAACACAAATCGCGTCATTTATATTTTACTTTGTTCAACCATTTTGCGTATAGCATGCATGATTAATATGTGTGGACCTGTAAGAATTAAAATCTGAAGTACTTTTTCCTGGCTCAATATGCCCTTATGTCCTCATATGACCTCATGCCAGAGCAGTATAAGGCAAGGATTACGTCAATTTTGCTTTTAATTCTGCTTTTAATTTTAATTCATCAGATAACTCTCATTAGAGGCTATTTATAACTTCGAAATTGCATTGCTTTCGTTTGGTTGTTAATTTCTGTTAGAGAACAGATACATAAGTTCTGTATGCAGGAGTCCTAGAGGAAAATATGTTACGAGCTAGAGTTGATGAGTCACTGTAACCTCTCTACACAGCTGAGAGTTGGCTGGCTGCTAAATAAAATTGTTCAGTGAACTTTGTTGTGGACCACATTTCATGTGTACGTCCCGAGAAAACACCTCTCTCCCAAGTCTTGTACATTTCAAGCGAACATCTGAAGCAGGAGAACCCATTACATTCATCAAGTGAAATGAAGGGCCATCAAATTTAGCTCTGACATCCAGATACCATTAACTGGATTAACAGGATCAAATGTGTTTGAGAAAACCTGGTCTAGAGCACAACCTTATATGACCTCTGCCTGTAGACACAGTCACATGCTCTGTTACAATATGTTCAGACAGTACATTCAGTCCCCTGAAGTTATGCAAGTGCTTTTTAGAGCCACCAGTCTCTTAGTTTGTGCCCCTGGGCAACAATCCAACCTTTGCATATTCTTAATTAACCAAATGACTATACCTCCTTCAGATGGGATTTGGATATCAAGGTATGAAGAGGTAGTTGAACGTCATATGATTATTATTATACAGTATATAACAGTAGTTTTATATGAGTAGTTTTATATCAGTAGTTTTCTCACTAGTTTTGTAGTCTAGCCGTTTCCTCTGTGCTGCTGTATGCTCTCTCTATCTTGTGCCGACACAGCATACGTGACCAGATAATTTGCTTACATTTCTACTCACATGATCTCTGAAAAGTGTGATGTATATAAACATGTGGGTATTTGTCATTTGATACTGCTCCTAGGCTGTAACGAGGAGATGAGATTCTCAGATCACCCACTACCACATGAAAATGTACAAAGGAAAAGTAACCCTCAAAACATTGCTTTGTAGGGGTTTTAAGTTACTATATTTACTCACCCCTACGTCGCTTACCTACAACCAATGACAGAAATAGGACGAAGGTCTAATGCATGTAAAACTTATGTTTATCTGACTCCATGTTATAATTACAAATGTGTTATGAAGAACACACTCCATTGCATATGCCAGCGATAAATCATGAGAATATGCATAACCAATTTTACAAAGTTAATTTATTCTTAAACATCCTGCTTTAACAGAGATTGACTGCTTTGCTATCCTTTGGTTTAGCCTAGTAAATGTGTGCTGCTCTTTAACTATCACTCTAGTTAGTGAATTCTTACTCAATCATAATGCTGGATTATCTTCATGCGAGTTTTGTGGTAACAGGGTTTATTTGAATATTACAAGCCAATTAGTTACACACTGCAATTCGGTTAGATATTGCAATGAGGCAATACAGGTTAAGAATAACAGCATAAAGAATATTCCCTGAATGTTACCTAATAGATACATAAAAAGAGAAAGAGAGTGAGAGAGAGAGAGTGAGTGAGAGAGAAAAAAAGAAAGGGAGAGCAAGGCCCAGGGAGAGATTTCTACAAACCTAACTCCAAAACTCTCTTCTCCAGCTCCACTCTCCCCAAACCTCTCCACATCTCTCTACCCAGTCTCTCTGCAGCTCTCCCCCTAGTCTAGACTTCCTTCAGTCATATCTTGACCAAGAACCAGGTTTGCTACCACTGACCAATCAAAAGTAACCACCAGTTGGCAACCCCCCACCACAGAGAACAGCCACAGGGTCTCACAGCTGGTAGAAGACACTCATGTACAGTAACTATTGCCCCTTTGTGGTGGGGCACAGCCCAAATGACCATTGTGACTATCACCCTCATCTCTGTGAGTGATCAAAGATATACATAGCAGTGGGGGTAAATGAGCAGAGACCAGTGTTTGTCCTACAGATTTTTTTCCAATAAAAAATTCTTCATTTGATAAAAATTCACAGTTCCTCAGATCACTGTTATGACCTGCTATAGACTGCAAAAAAATCCCTTTAATAAAAACCCTTCAATAGCTGGTACACAGATGTGTATAGATGTTTAATGAAATAGCTGGTACGCAGATGTGGAAATGGCTACATCTCTTAGTGCACCCCTTAACTTCACAATTCCACGCTACATCCTCCACTTAGGGAATCACCTGAGACATTAGTCTGGATCCCATTTGCATAGATTCCATCTGCAGGTTGAATGTATCTTGTCAGCCACAAACTTCTGTTTTCTTTAGACTGTGAGACATTTACAACTACACAGCTGCAAGTAAGGATATATTGTAAAGCTCACTCATTGCTTTGACAGTAATAGGGGTGAACAGTAAGCAGGAGGATACAACCTTGGCCTTAGGCGGTCTCTGCAAATGTAGTAGAACAAGTCAGTTTGGTTTTAGGAGGAGATTTTTAATGGGAATTTAGTATGTCCAATTCCAACCATTCCCAATTCATATTGTAGACACAGAGGAGCCTGGTTACACAAGTAGTTTTTTTTAGTTGTACAAGTCTCAATTCAGAACAACTGTTTTCTGTCTTTACCTTCACAAGCAAAGGGTTTCACTCATAACTTCAGACTTTCTTTACAGAAAAGCAGTCCAAAGGGAGGAAGATATTCAGCACTATGGGGCATTGCAACGGGACTCTTCCTTTGTTAAAGACGCCTAAATTAATGATGTATTAATTATGTAATTAAGTAATGTAACTGGAATCTGTTGTGACTTGTTATCTGTGAGATGCTCTCTACTCTGTTCATGATGGCTCAGTTTTTGACCACAGGAACAGTGCTGGCCCTCAACACACTGTTAACATGGTACAAGTGTGGCAGTGGGTCTCAGGTAGCACGGCAGTGGTGCTTGACTGACAGGAGGCAGAAACAAAACTCCAAGGAAGTTCCCAGCAGGACGTCATACAAGTTACTACATTTCAGGCTGGTGATCACATGCTCACAGTACCTGAAAGATCTAATCAGAACACAAATCTGACTGGGGGCTCTGAGCATCTACATACATGACCAGTTAAAGTAGACAAATGGAGACTTCAAGGTTCTTTTTAAAATTACATGTCTAAGGGACTTAATGTCAATTACTAGCTATGTGTTTTCATTCATTACCAGCTCCAAAGCCACAAAAAAAGTTGTTTTTAATGACCACTTTGTATATCTGAATGATGTTAAACAGAGCTATTTTGATGTGCTTTATTCATGCACTTATGAACACAAAGAGATGAAAAGAGCAGTTGGTGCCCCTATTACAGATCAGGAAAAATGTGAAGAATCCTATCAGATGTACAAAGAGGCTACAAGGTGCTGAGAAGCAGGGGGAGTGTTAGGCTAATGTCACGCGGTTGTCTTGGATCATGAGCTCAAGCTGTTACAGACAGGGTGACTGGAGTGAGGCAGCGTTTGCGCAGGCATCATGCCGTTGATAAGATATCTAAATCTTATCACACTGTTGACAGAATAATGCACAGTCAATAAGAATGTGAAACTGTACTCAGCAGCCTCTTTAACTGCTAACGTGCTTATACTCACTGGCTGTTTTGTAGGGAACATTTTATTAGGTGCATTTTATCAGACACTTTGTGACATCTGTTGTTGTTCACAGTCAGGCTGGGGTGTTTCTGGAGGTGCAAGGATATGGAAAATTCTAAGGGACAGTGACTAGGGGCCCTAATAAATGATTAGAAAACTATTTATTTTTCAACTGAGACCAAAAGTAACATATTTTCATTGGACCCAAAATCTCTGGCAGAACCTCTGTTCACTAAAGCGGTGTGTCTCAGCCTGTACAGTCTAATATAACCAAGTGTACTTGGTTAAGTAAGGGTTTCTGCATGAAAGGTTACTGCAGATAATGACGCAGCTGACAAGAAGTGGAAAACAGCTGCCTCCATGGAGTATGTTAAAAATTATGCATGGCATGGAGAGAATTAACCTGCTTACAGTATTGTTGCACAATCAGCATGTTCATGAAGTCACTCTTTACTGTCTTCTGACAGCCCCAAGTTATTTTTCTTGGATAAAACTTAAGCTGACATCACTAATGCTGCACATTAAAACCTAAAGTGATTCTATTACTTTTGTTGTTGCCTGTTGCTAAATTTACACAGATTTGATGGCTGAGGTAAGAGAATGCGGGAGGCAGATGTATATAAGACTGGTAGAGATAGGTGGTAATAGATTTGTAGCCAAGTCTGCCACATCTTTGCAGGTGCAGTTTGGGTTTAGAGGCTGTAAACTAAGGACAGCTGTTAAGTACAGTGTTCTGTGTTTTAAGCACGTAGGACTGGGAAGGTGAGTGGGTTGTTGTGTGGAGTTCTAGTGTAATGCAATAGATCCAAATGAAACCGGATTATGGTGCCCATGGGGCTGGGTGTGGCCTTGGTCACCGGGGAGGCCAGTATGAATTTGCAGTGTTGGGGAATTCTTGGTGATATATTAAGTAAAATCCATATGCAACTGGCAGCACTGAATATACATTAACAGTGTCAGTGTGGCTGGGTATGGCTTTAGTCACTTGGGCCAATATGGATTTTATGAGTTAGAAAGTGACTGGCTGAATGAGGGCAGTGCAGGTGTGTTTGGAGTAGTGCATAAAGGCCATATGGAGGTGAGGCACTGAGTATGTATTGACAAAGTCAGTGAGGTTGGTACAGCCTTAGTTACCAGGGAGGCCAGTTTGGACTTACATATAAAGAGGTGGCGATAAAGTATAAGGACACATTTAAAGATTGGATTAAAAGTGAATTTGAAGGGGGGTGGGGCTGGGACAAAGGACCTCACTGTTGAGCCTTCTGGAGGTGTTGTGAGTTTAATTCAGTGAAACACCAATAAAGAGACAGGTGCCTACCTGATGACACCTATGAAGACCTCACAATGTGGTTGCTGATATGAAGTCACTTCAGCCATTGATCTGAACATGTCTGAACAAGTGTACATTTATAATGATCAAGACATTTTACTAACTTTGATTGAATTCCCAGCTGAATTTAATAACGGCTTCCCATGCAAATATTGTTTTTATAAATGACTGTTAATCATACGGTATATGAATAAGAAAACAAAAATAACTAAAGGGGACAAATGTAAACAAAATAAATGGAAGTTAAACTTCTGATCCTGAAATGCCAACAATCACCAACTATCCCTAAATGATCACTAGGCCAAAGGCACCTGCTGAGTATCTATAAAAACTACTGTCATTCCCGCATACCTTTACACAGTACTGTATTACAGTAATTATATTTACTGTAGTCACTCCCGCATACCTTTACACAGTACTGTATCACAGTAATTATATTTACTGTAGTCACTCCCGCATACCTTTACACAGTACTGTATCACAGTAATTATATTTACTGTAG
>JAOXYF010000012.1:15243915-15256128 GCA_028565775.1 Sternarchorhynchus goeldii | reverse complement strand
TCTTAAGCACCTTAAGGATTGCTGCTCAATTTCGTTGTACATGGTGCAATGACAATAAAGGTATCTTATCTTATCTTTGGGGATGTCAAGAGTTAACCACAGGTAATTCAGACTAGTAGTACTAACCAGGGAAAATGTTTTTGTTGATGTCAGTTTCATATTAATTAAGATGTCAACAATTGATTTTCACAAATTAAATCAAGTGCAAAGTGAAGGCTCTTTGCAGCTGCATTTAACCATGTAAGGGTACCATTAGTTTAAAAGTAGATACTAAAACATATAAATGAAAAGACTGCAAGGATGGAGAAGAGAAATGAGACCTACATGAGATTACCACCCCTCCACCTCCACTCAGAAGGAAACGAAGGTGGAGAGGTGGATAGTGGGGGGGTAGGGAGAGGAAATGGGGTGATGCCATCCCATTTTATTTCCGGTTGACAAGACTTTGTGTTCCCTATCTCTGTCTAGCCTTTACACTTCTCTCTCTCTCTCTCTCTCTCTCTCTCACACACACACACACACACAAACACTATGTTCTCCCGTGTCCCTCTCACATATTTGTTTGGGTTCTGCCTTCCTCTGCATATCTTGAGGAAATATAACAGTGATTCAGGAAAAAAAAAAACCACAACACCAGCAACTAACAACCACAAAAACTGCACCACCAATAATAATATTCAACTGAGTAATAATAATAAAGAAATGTTTCAGTTTCAAAGTTTTATTTCAAATGCATATATAGTAATAATAAACCTGATGCACAACCTGAAAGCATAGCAACTCCGTGCAAATGTCTTCATGAAGCTTGCTGATCAGAACAGTGGAAAACATGCAGACATTTTGGTCATGTTTTTGTGCACCTTTACAGAGTAAGAAGTCTTTATTGCCATTGTACTTGTAAAACAGCCAGTGGAGGCTCGTTTTTGGAGCCTAGAACCCACACAAGAAAACCGCTCACTGTGTAGAAAATATAAGGCATGTAGTCGAGAGATGGCTTGGTACCGCTACTGTATGTGTTTTTGTGTGGCTCTGCATGTTTGTGAGCATGTGTGGCCATGCGTGTGTGTGACAGCAGTTGTGTGTCTAGAGCTGGCTGCATGCGGGTCACTATGCATAAGTGTATGCTCTATATCTGCTTGCAAAGCTTCATATAGCTTTGGGGCATGCAATTTTTTTTGGATCTTGTTAGTTCCTTCCTGTCATCCCCTCTCTCTCTCTCACTCATCCTTCCTTCTCATGTTCGATCCTCCTTGTTTCTTTCTCTCTGTCTCTCTTTTTCACTCTCACTTACTCCATCCATCTTTTTATAGTGCTTGGAGGGGAGACGGAGAAGAAGGGGAGCAGGGGTGGTCACCATAGCAACTATGCCGAAGCAAATATTCATCAAACCCTTAAAACAAATAACAGAGCAGTTGAACATGTAACTTATGCGGCAAATTCAACGACTGCCTGGATTATGACCACGTACATCCACAACTAGCTGGACCAGGGAACGCATGCGTGAGTGGATGGAAAATCTTCTCAGCCATGGCTCGAGCCATCTAATAACTGTAATCACTTTTCATCTTTTTCATCACGCACTTTCCTCCACAGCTTTTACTGCAGCTGCTCGTTCTCCCTCTCTCGTTCTCTCTCTGTCGCCGACCCACCTTCACTCCTCTCCCACAACTGTGTTGCCCCAGGCGACACCGTGGTGCGTGTTCCCTCCCCAACCCCTCGTCCCTGTCACCTCCAATTGGGCTGTGAAAGAAGACAGCGCCTGGGGGAGAGGGAGAGAGAGGGGTTGGGGAGGGAGAGGGAGAGGGGGAGAGAGAGAGAGAGAGCGCAAGTGAGCTAGACTGAGAGACAGAGTTGAGTAAGAAATCAGGTTAAGTAAACATTACAGGTGTATTACATTCATATGATGAGTAAGATCAGTGTGGAAAATCCCAGACTGAAACCAAAACAGGACGAACAACAGCAAAACAGAAATCAAAAGTGACTCAGACACAGAAATTCATGCAACATAAAGACTCAGGCTGTCCTGTTGGGATGAAATGTGGGGCAAAAATCATACGCTTGTAACGAATGGGTTCCAGCATGATCTGCCAAACCTGGTTGAATCACAGCTGTGTCACAGGGAAGTACTCCTTATATAACCTGTTTTGTCAAATCAGCATGTGCGGAGGTAGACATGCGTGCCAGGAGGTGATGTCTACAGTTGTGCAAGATACGGGTCAAAACTGATGGAATGTAACACCGTAACTGTAACATGTCCTACGTCACTGCAACATGTAACATGACTATAACGTGCAGAATACATGGCCAAGGAGTCCAGGGAACACAAATGTAGTCATACAGTAACACTCGAACATTTTAGGGGGCTTAGACACAGAAACCCAACCTCCCCAGAAATACTTGGCTAGAAGCATAACTGGTCAGCCCAGATCTTTTTAAAAAATCTTTACATTTATGCAGCACTTCACATTCAGGTGATGAAGGTTAATCCACTAAATGTCATTAACACAAATCTGACAAAATATGGCTCACGGTCGCACTTCTGTACTATTTAACTGGTAAGAAGAGGCTAGTCATGCTCTTACAGGTATTCATGGCATCCAAAAAAAAAAAAACCCAACAGAACCGGCTCCGAAAAAATCCCAAGAAGTAGCCTAATGGTGAGGAGAAGTAGTCGTACTTGGAGTCCGATTTAAAGTACTGCGATAACGCATATCGTATTATTTTAGTTGTCAATTTTCAAGTTAAAACATGGGGTCTGCAAAACGTAGAGAGAGAGAGAAAACCAAAAACAACCAAAAAATCCCAACTGTAGTCGGGTCTCTGCCCTGTGGTGTACTTCCTGCTTGTGCGTGTGGCGGGGATCAAATATGGCACCACGAAAACGGTCAGCGCAGGTAGGTGATTGAGTTCAAACCAGTTTCCGACGTGAAAGGTGAGGCGCGAGGGCGGGCCTCGGTCAGCTGGCGCCTCCTCTGAACGGGGAGCGGGAGGAACTGTGATTGGGTCATGTGCTTACAGGTAGCCTTCCCTCACCTTTCAACCGAAACTTGTTCCGGTGTTCTTGCCACTTATTCCAAGACGAAACTTGGATTAGTTAACATTTATCTAGGCTGTCGTTCGGCTACTTTACGGATCCTGCCTCGCGCTGGGATTTCTGTGTTTCTGTTATTCATTACCCGAAATTGTCCTACTCAACCGGTGCTTCTAATTCGGTAATATTTTAACTTGTCATTCGAGGAGTGTTTTGATTTCGCCTCGTAATGCAATATTCGCGATCTTGTTGGACAACGTTCTTGGTATTGATAGGTGAGTATTTATCTTTATGTAGCCTAAGGTAAATTCTTTAAAAAATTGAAAGTGATTTTTGGAGTTAAAAACAGCGAATTCACGAGCTGTTACTTTGTTTCTCTCATTTTCCTCTCCAAGGTGTTTGGACAATTAAGGCACATGGTAAGTTAGAGATTTATCATTGCGTCTGCGCGTGTGTTTGTGTTAGTCACACAGGCAAAGAACGCTTTTAAAACCACAAGAGCTTTTACAAAAAAGTGTGACTGTTTCCTTACTTTTTTCGTTATACAACCAATTACGAATTAGTTTCTATTTATTACTTTATCTCGACAATGAATCGGACCTTTATGTTCGTGGTGATGCTTACGTGGAATTCACTCATTATTTGCTGTAAGTACAAAAAAATGACATGCAAGCAAAAAAAAGATTGAATTCGATGGTTTCCAAAGTCAGAGGAAACAATCATGCTAGTGTTTTTATTTTCTTTTAATTATTAATCAATTTATTGTAGCTAATGTATACAAAATTGACAAGGCCCAACACAGTGAAAGTTAACTAAGGACAACAGCCAACCGTCCAAATGATTATTTATTTATTTTTGTTGTAACCTCGGTACTATTTTTTTTTTTCCTGGTTGATGATGGCACTCTTAAGAAAGGTGGGGCCTATGAGAAGGACAGCAAAAAAGAAAACTGTGCTACCATGGCCATCTTCGGAGCTGTAGAAATCTCTTTTGGAGCTCTTTTAATAGCTTCAGTGGGGTGGCCAGCTGTGTTTCAGATCCATGTCTTCCATCAGGCGAAATGCCTCATGAGTCTCATCCTTCTGGACATGATGATTCATTGAACTGGTGAATCAATAAACTGGTAGCTGCTTTCTGTTGATCAATAGTATTTTAGTGTGTTACTGGGTCACGTGTGTCAAAACAAATACCTTGTATTTCGTAGGTTTAATACATCACGTCATAGCTCACCTACTGGCTGATTGGCTAATTGCAGAAATGCCAGTCGGTTGGGATGTTTCCAACTGTGAAACTACCAGAAAGAAAAACAACTTCAGTACTCTGATCAGCACATCATTTTCTTTCAAAGAGTATGGAAGATGAATGTCATAGCTTTTGTAAACAATGCCAGACTTAAATGCTGCAAATATTTGCAAAGTTTGGTGAGAAACATTTAATTTATATTAAAGATTTCTAGATCAAATTGGTCGGCACTGTTAGCAGGCTAGATAGGTTGTGGTTATAATTTTGTGTGTTTTAACTTCATATCCCACTGCCCCGTATGTCTGCCTGTTAGTGGGTGCAATGTCCTCCATTTAGGGATTATTCAGGTGGCCACAATAACTCCAAAATAACATATTGAAATTTTACTATCCTCCTTTTGAGATTGCTGCTCAATGGTTAATGCACTGATTCAGAAATTCATAACTGGGTCTTTAGATCCATAAATAGACATTTATGACTACAACCTGGTGATGTTATCCAATGATTAAACATACTATTTTACACACATGCACAAAAATACCACTTCCTATAGTGATCGCATGGCTTCTCTTTTTAAAATATCATTTGATCAGCCACAGAATTATGTAGTACTCAGACCACTCATATGCACTTTAAGTTGTAAGAACTCTTCAAAATCAATCTAAACCTTGTTGAAAAGATCTGAATCACTATTTGTATCAAGTCAATATGCAATTTTCTGTGGCTTGTCATTCTGTTTAATTTAGAGCTTTGAAGCTTGCGTTAGTATTAAGACACATTTAGGGAGCATTGTGGTCTTTCAACATATTTGCAGGAAGGAGGTGCAACACTCGTACTCCTCTTTTTTTCAGAATGTGGTCAACCACCTCTGCAGTCCAGGATTGTGGGTGGGTTCGACGCATCTGAAGGTCACTGGCCATGGCAAGTGGATATTCAGGTATGTGGGTGATGTAGTGCTCTGTCACAAATCTGCACTCCTTCTCAGAGCCTCACAGAACACTTAAGTCCTGAAGACTTCCTGCTGTTCAATGTGCAAGGCCCTTACAATTACCAAGCCTGTTTGTCCGTGAGGCTGCAAAATTTACACCCGGCTCCTCCTTAGTGGTGACGCAGAACCTTGGTATCTCTTTTTTCTCTTTTTTTTAAATCACCTTTTGTTCGTGGACAATAACCTGAAAATGCCATTCAAGCTTGTTACACCGCAGTACCACAAGTTTTTTTTCTTCCTGTTGTTGTAAGCAGATCAGGTTTAAGCCTTGTGTGATTTTTGTGTATAAGATCAGACTTTCAGATGCTTCCCTGTGGGGTGTGGCCAACATGAGTTTCCACAGTCTTCATGTTTTCGTGCTATTATATATTCCAATAATATTTCCACTATAATACACTGGAGTCCATCTCATCCAGCAGAAAAGCACAAAGTGGCGAGGAGGAAGTTGTGTTTACGGATTGTTTTGATTCACCAGCAGGGTGATTAGAGACATCTCCTTCAGAAGTAATTTATAATATTTCCTCTTCTGGAGTCCATCACATACAGCAGACAAAGAAGTGAGGAGGAAGTTGTGTTCACAGATTTCGATACACCAACGGTGTGATTCGGAATATCTCCTTTAAAAGTAATTAAGACCTCCATATTGTGACTGTTGAGTAATTGTTGTTTATGAAAGTCTGCCTTTTTCATGAACAACCACAGAACCAGTTACTGAGAATAAGTATGCATTTAAAAAATGTAATCTAATATTTATTAAGTTTGATAAAACTTACAGCATTAGCAAAGTGCTGGTATCGTACCTAACGTGAGCAGAGAGGAATCTTTTCTCTTTATTCCTACATGCCCTCACATCTAGAGACTGTAAAAGTGTCTCTGCTTTCTTCCTTGGATGGAGTTGAATGAAGTTTGTTTGCTTTTCTAAAAGTTCCCTTTTAGATTGGAATTTTGAATCGGTTTGAATCAGGAATGAGCTCATGGGATGTTTTTCTCTTTGTAACACCAATCCGTAGGGGACAGTTTTTGCACAGTGTAGTGTTTCTGTCCACTGTGCAACTCCACTCAGCTGACCCTTCATCACTGTGTGTATTGCTGTGCCAAAGTCTGGTCTGTGAACTCCTTTCTCCCCAGGGGTCGTCTAGTCTACACCCACCATTATTCACATCTGTGTTTTCTGAGATTAGCGTGGTTCCATGGCCAGGTCATGTTGGTGCCTGTCCCAGCAATGGTCACTGGCTATTGAGGATTGTCAAGTCCCATCTACTGTCATGCACAACTTAATGTGGTTGATTAAACCCTGATCAACATGACAGGAGATGCTTTTAGCATGTGTTTAGTATTCATGGTCAGTGCTGGTCATACTCTGGTTGTACCATAACATCTGGTCAAGTTATGACTCAAGGAATTCTGAGCTATGCACACTTTCTAAATGGCATTACACATCTGGTCCATGGCTAAACTAATGAAAAGTGTGATGTTGAATCTTAAATAAACACTGACGGATTTAGATCTACACTCACCGGCCACTTTAGTACATACACCGGTCCAACTGCCCATTAACGCAAACGTCGAATCAGCCAATCACATGGCAGCAACTCGATGCATTTAAGCACGTAGACATGGCCAAGACGATCTGCTGCAGTTCAAACCGAGCATCAGAATGGGGAAGAAAGGTGATTTAAGTGACTTTGAACGTGGCATGGTTGTTGGTGCCAGATGGGCTGGTATGAGTATTTCAGAAACTGCTGATCTACTGGGATTTTCATGCACAACTATCTCTAGGATTTACAGAGAATGGTCCAAAAAAGATAAAATATCCGGTGAGCGGCGATTCTGTGGGCGCAAATGCCTTGTTGATGCCAGAGGTCAGAGGAGAATGAACAGACTGGTTCTATCTGATACAACGGCAACAGTAACTCAAATAACCAGTTGTTACAACCGAGGCATGTAGAACACCTTGTTGAATCTGTGCTACGAAGGATTAAGGCAGTTCTGAAGGCAAAAGGGGGTCCAACCCGGTACTAGCAAGGTGGACCTAATAAAGTGGCCGGTGAGCGTATGCCCCCATTTGTATCGCCAGATTAGTTCGTTTTCCCCTGACACTTGTAGTACTTAATTTGACGGCCATATTTGATTTAGCCTTTAGGTGCAAGTTGATACGGGACAATCTTACACTATGCACACTATCAAAACTCGATATTCAATCTTATTATATTCAGTATTCAATTTCATTAGGAAGCCCTAGAGAACAAGTTTACATTTTGTAAATTGGTTGATGTTATGAAGTTTACATATAACGCTTTTAAAAAAGCTGATTTGACACATTGTGTGAAATGCAGTCTATTATTTCATTAGTGTATTTTTCTGTTAATTATCCTGGTTATCCTTATCCAAACCATAGTGAACTTATGTACTAAGATGTCTTAGACACTCTTTACAAAATCCTTGAGTCTTTTTAATGAACATCAAATATTCAGGAAAGTAATTTTGAAGCACTGCATTCAAACGTCCTTCCATGTTTGTTCTTCCATTTTGAAATATCTCCAAAACAAACTAATTAATGATTCACCACCTTTTGTGCCAGAAGCTATCTGACTAATAAATGGTAACGAATAAGCTTTGAAGTGGGGGAAGAAGAATGCTGCTGTGCTTCTCATGGCAGTAATGTTTTTCACTCTTGAAAGTTGCACCTTCTTTCCTATCTTTTGCTATGCGTTGTCCTTATTCAGTCCTGAGCAGAAATGGCTTTGTGGTTGCTCCTGACCAATGGGAGCATGTTATGTTCAACATCCTGTTAGTGCATGTATTTGTGGAACTTTGCAAACTCTTAAATTTCCATCACCAGCACTTGGTTTTTTGATTAGCGTCCTAAGCATTTAACTCTAATTTACTTTTTTAAGAGTTGTGTTTTAGAGTTGATTGAGAATTGGTAAGTATTGCACTGAACATACTTTTTATTTATTTATTTTTTTAAATAAACAGTTCCTTCTTGCTTATGCTCCTCACTGCAGAGTTCTGAAGGACATGTTTGTGGAGGAACACTCATCTCTGAGAGCTGGGTGCTGTCTGCAGCCCACTGTTTCCCAAAGTGAGTTTGGATATGTTCCTGTTCTGGAGATGTTGCTGTACTGCAGAAACGGGACCAAATCAATTTTCCCTTGCACCATGTCCTTCTGCATGCATATGGTACCTCACACTTGACTCCCACTGTTTGTCCCCGGTAGCTCGGTCTCATTTGCATGTTGAAGGGAATATTTCTCCCAGTAATGTAAAGCTTGCTGATAATAAACATCAAGCAACATCAGTCAAAAGGCCATTTCTCTGGGAAGTTACCTTTTGGCTCTTCACCAGCAATTTTTTTTTTTCTTTCTGGCGAGTCCTTCCTTAATAATTTGCCCCTTTTGAACCCTCACTCCCCACAGTCCATCTGATACATCCTCCTACTACATCTACATCGGGAGGCTGAGCCTGAATGGATGGAACCCGTTTATGGTTTCGCGACGCATCGCTAAGGTGGTGGTGCCTTATGGGTACACGGACCCGCAGCTGGGACAGGACATCGCCCTTGTGCAGCTGTCCTCACCGGTCTCCTGGTCCGACCACATCCAGCCCGTCTGCCTCCCTGACACAGACATGGTTTTTCCAGCTGGTACAGAGTGCACAATCACAGGCTGGGGCGACATCCGAGATGGGGGTGAGTGTGGAGGAGGAGGATTTTTTTTTTTATATATAATATTGAAAACGGTTTACAAAGATAAAGTTCAAGGTCCAAGAGATAATGTAGGACGCAGTACAGCAAATAAAGCATAAATAAAAGGGTGTGTGTGTTTTATATAAGTTAAAATTGGAGATTACATTTTATGAAAATGTAATAATTGTAACTAAAATTATGGTTCAGTATCATGGTAAAAGATACAAGTATTATTATTGTTTTTATTGATGTTATTGTGTACATATATACAAATTCTTGGGAAGTCTTAGGAAGACAGTGATGGTAATTTCAGTCAACTCAACAACTAACGACGTAAATAACAGAGGAATATTGTGTTTGTTCTGCTTGGACACTTAAAACCAAGTGCGTTGGATTTTAAATGCACTGGTTGAGTGACTAAACTACTATAAAATATCATATGCAATGGGTTGCATAGAATGTACAGACACAATTGATGTTGAGAAGACGGGGCTCAAAGCTGCTGTTGTTAACGTAATCATCATCAGGTCTGCTACATTGTAGCTGAGTTTCTGTGGTTCTTAAACACTTCAGCTTCAATAATACCACTTATAGTTGATCATGGAACATCTAGGAGGGAAGTAATTTCACAATCTGACTTGTTACAACAGTGTTATCCTATTACAGCACCATGTTCAAATTCACTGAGTGCTTGGCTGGGTGCTTGATGTTGTACACCTGTGGTGTATTGAATTCAATCCCCCTACAGGGGATTGAATTTTTAGCATTTTAGCGATGAAGTGCAAGTGACTTTGGTCTATATATTGTAGCAGTGTTTTCCAATCATCAGTCCTCCTGTAGCTAAATGACAACACTGCAATCAACTAGTTACTATTTGAAATGGTAATACCATCTGGAATTTTGCCGTGGTTTACCATGAAACAGTTAATGTGCTATTGTTTAGTTATGACACTTGACAATGGAGATATTGACTTGGCATATCTTGATGTTGGCCTTGAGAACAGACACTGATTTTTATTGCTTAATCAAACATGCAGTTTGTTTGTAAAACATGACTCTTTAAACATAATATGGCAAATAGGAATTTGGGTGAAATGTGTACTAATGGACCATGAGCTAGGTAGTTTAAGACTAATAGGATGGGGCCATCCAATTTGGAGTAGGTTCGGGTCTTCCCTTTTAATTGAGATTTGAACACTCTTTTCAGTCTTTAAATGAAGTGTAAAGTAATAGGGAGTCATTGGTTATCACAAGTACACCGCCTCTGAAGAAATGCAGCTTGGCTTCTTCAACCATCACAACTCCTCCGCTCTCTCTGCCCAGTCTCTCTGCAGGGAGTGGGGATGCTACAGCAGGTACAGGTGCCAATCATCGATCAGTCAGCCTGTCAGGAGATGTTTCAGATCAGGCCTATGGAGCAAGTTAACATTCGCTATGACATGCTCTGCGCTGGCTACCAGCAGGGTGGCAAAGACTCCTGCCAGGTACGTGAACATTCCTCTGCAATTGTATGTCTCTCAGTGCCACTAATGAGGAAGTATAGGACTTCCACATCTGTGGTCTTCATAAAGAATTTTTTGCTCATTAACACAGTCATATTTCATCTAGTATATATGCAGTTTTGTAAACATGTAACTCTTCCCAACTTTGTTTTCTTAGGGGGATTCAGGGGGCCCTCTAGTATGTCAGACCTCTAATGGCACGTGGGTACAGGCTGGAATCGTAAGTTTTGGTCTGGGCTGCGCCATGCCCAACCGACCAGGAGTCTACGCCAGGGTGTCTGCCTTTTCCAAGTTCCTCAATACGAATATAAACGGACTGCGACTCTATGGAGGAGCATGTCAGAACTGGGCTGGATGGGTCACAGTACTGACCAGGACTGTTCTCGCACTGACATTGGCACAGTTACTGAGATAGATTTGCATTATCTACTACCAAAAAAAGGATAATTGATTGAAAAAGGTTATAGTGCAAGTAAAACATTCTCATTTTTGCCGATTGTCTTTTCAGGCAGAACTATATCATGAGAACCTCCAGAAGCCTCACGAGCATTAGAGAAGCCATCATTTTAGTTACAACTGACATTCAGTTCCAAAATGTAAACTGAGCATTAAACAATCATTCAGAAAGTCAGAAAACCCAACATGAGTTTTACATTGAGGAAATACTTTTAGTACAGTTTTAACAAAGTATTTATTAGAGAAATAAATAGCCTTGTATTTTACTGCACTAGCGTGTTTTTTGTAAATGATTACTGTAAATAAAGAATAATGTAAAGTGATCTCATTATATAAACTAAATAGATTGTGGGTTTTTCATTCAACTTGGTGCTTGGCAATTCGGTATCTTGCATAATTATGCAAAACATAAGTTACTGGATGACGGACCTCTTTATTTGCTCAGAATGTTGAAAGCCTGTGGATCAGAAAATGACACTCATTTAGCCATTTGGTTGCTTTATTTCTAACACATTTTTTGTGATGCTGGTGCAAAAGTCAGTTTTGTTGAATACTAATTCCTACAAGGCATTTGTGACGTCGGACTGATCTATGCGCTGCCATAATCGCTGGTCTGCGTTACATACCACACCTAGGTGGCATTTGGTTCAGTCCTGCCAGTCTCCTGCGCTCTCACAGTGATGGTGGGGCTGGCCTTCAGTCTCTTTTGTACACTTCGAGCAGCAAGCTAGACTTTTTGTAAAGACCTTTCTTTGCTGCTAAATGATCAGATTTTTTTTGTGGCCTGAGGATTAATATGTGACCAGTTTTGAAGATATAAAAGAAATCCTTCTATTGCCTATTCCCCAGTTTTCAATTCAGCATCTGTCAGGACTGACTTCATATTTTTCATCCAAAAGGCTTTTTCAACCCTGTGGTAAAGCCACTGTTTGCCAAGTTAGCACCAAAGAGGTCATGAGAATGCATGACCAACTGTGCATACAGTAACGTCTTTAATCATAGAAGGAAAAAATACTACCATGTAAGGCTAGAGGATGTTAACATTAAAAAAAAAAGCTTACAGGCAACATGCCACAGTTAGAATAAAGTGATTTGGTCAAATATGAAGTCCCCTTTAAATAGATTGTAGTATAGTTGGCCCTTATTTTTGGGTGAACCATACACTAGCTTAGGCGGAATATAAGGTAGTGAATAGGGAACTCAAGTCCTATGATTGATCAGTCTACCCTAACATTAGCAGCAATGCCAGGCAGAAACCACACACGCGCGCACACTCACACGCAGGAGCGGTGACCACGAGCGTTTT
>JAOXYF010000012.1:15228598-15243789 GCA_028565775.1 Sternarchorhynchus goeldii | reverse complement strand
CGGGGGGACTGAATGTTGGAATCAAGCCTCAGGGAGGGTGGAGTTGTCAGAAAGGATCATGGGAGATCCAAGTTGGAGCTCCTGCTGAAGCGATTCCAGGTCAGCTGGGGTCATGCGGTGTACCTCGAGCCAATCCGACAGCAAAGATGCAGACAGGGGGGCGGAGTCATTGTGACTGGGGGGGAAGGAAGTGCACATTTTGAATCACTAGCCAGCTGATATTTTAAGCACATTAAGTGCTGTAAATGTGTGCTTTAAAAGGAGCCGACGATAAACTCAACTGCAATTTTTTATTTATTTATTTTAAACGTGTGTATTTGGTATTAGACTGACCTTTCTCTGAGGTCCGAATGCTGTAGATCAGTGAGAGACTGGGTGAGGAGGTCATCAAGGTCAAAACCGACGCCATATCCTGCCCCACTGCCTTTAGGGGTTACTGAAAAAACTGGGGGTAAAACATCCTCAACCTGTCAAAGAGAGGAGGAGAAACAGTTTGAACAAAAAGACGGGAGTAGGATGAGACCATACACGAAATGGTAACACTTTAAAGTACATCATCAAAATTAGTTATCTATAGCATTAATTACAAAGAACCTAAACACTGACACAGTGCTTACCAAATGAGAGACATTAACAATGCATACAAATACAGTCAATGCATTGTTATAAACTGTTAATCAAAATATTACAGTGCAATTAAATGTACATTCAAAATGTAAGAGTAAAGGTATAATGTTATCTGCCCAAACATCAAGGTCATTCCCATTTATTTCTAACATTGTTTGGACAACCCCACACCTGTGACTTGGACAGCTGTAGTGTGACCGTGTGGATATCTGGGGCCCTGCTGGTCCCTGGCGGTTCCGAATCTGAGAGGCTAAGGCAAGTTTGGGAAGATGTTCCAGGGGGTCCGTGAGAAAGCTCCTGGGAATTCTGCTGCTCTCCCAGGACAGAGCACAGCTTCTCCAAGGGCTGAGGAACATCTACAGAGTCCTGGTGAGAAAGCAGCACGCTGGTGTCCTGCACGTTGCCTCTTCCGGTCCCGTTGGGGGTTAAGGATGGATGCTTGGTGATAAAGGTGTCTGACTGAAGCAGTTTGAATGGAGGGTTGGCAGCAGGCATTTGGGTGGGTGGGAGAGACTGAGCAGGCCTGGTGTTTGGAACAGGCTGCATTTGGGCATGGGAAGCGGGCTGCTGGGGGAAGCTCCTGTGAGCTGGGTGGCTCACCTCTGGGGGAGACAGTGGGATTTGCTGAGGTTGGTGTTGGGTCTGTGGTTGCTGAGATGTTCCTGCACCAGCATGTGTTCCTGTCCAGTTTTCTAGAGTAGTGAATATAGCCCCACCCCCAAGAAACTGAGCGTGAGGTTGGGATTTTAAGACGTCATTTTTGGCAAATGCACATGGAGCTGCCACCACACTAACAGTTCCTCCTCCAATTATACTCAGAGCTCTGCCACTATCAACTACACCCATGCTTCCACCCCCACCCCCTCCCTCACCAACTGCCACCATTCCAATGTCACCATTTTGAGTTGAGCCTAAGGAGAGTGGCAGGGAATTAAAAGAGGTAGGTGGATGGAACATTCCAGATGCCACACAGTGTCCAGCTGGAGGAACCATTGGTTGGGATGGTTTGAAAGCCTGCAACTCATTTGGCTGTTTGGCAAGTTTGACTGATTCTGTTGGGTCTGAGGACATCTTCATCAGGCCTTTCCCTAGTGCTGCTTGTATCTGATAGGACCCTCCCTTACTGTCACTGGACTTGGTAGCATTGGCGTCTGTGCCCGGTGGTTTGTCCACACGGCTGTCCATCATCCGCCCCCAACGCTCCAACAGCTTCTTATCATTGTCACTTAGCAACACACCGCCCAAAGACTCTCCTTGTTTCCCTTCCTTTTTCTCCTTCTCTTTCATTTTCCTCTTTCGCTCCATTGCCCGCTCCTGTCTTTTTCTTCGCTTTTCCTCCCTCTCTCTTTGTCTCTCTTGTGCAGTAACAGGCCTCCGATGTTCTGGACCAGCAGTGGATGCCAAGGAGGAAGATCCCCCAAACCCTCCGCCTAGATCTATGCACAGCGGTGCAGAACTTCCATCTGTAAATCAGAAATTATCTGCTCAACTTTTTCGACCTTTAAAGTATATTAAAACTTTCCTTACAAGGATAAAATGTCAAGTTTTATTACCACAACATTTTTGCTAAGCTTTAAAAGTCCAATATTTGCCTGTTAAGTGAGAGTGTGAAAAACTTGGTTCTGCTCATGGTCTGTGTCAAAACGACATCATCTTTGCTGCCATGAAGCATCTGAATTTTCATCTCTCTCAGTTTAAATAAAACGTCTCCCATTAACAATGTTAGTCATAGTAAGAATTTTGTAAGGCGCTCTGGATAAGAGTGTCTGTAAATGTATACATAAATACATTACATGCACACACGTGCAGTTCCACATACCTCGTGCCTTTTGCCGGGCAGACTTGAGCAAAGCCGCCTTGAGAGCTGCTTTGGTGTCGTCCGAAATCGCTCCTTCTTTTCTGGTGGTTTCCCCAGTTGTTGCCTTTCCACCTTTTCCAAGTGTGCGAGACAGGGACTTAACCTGGGACTGAGACAGGGACAGTGAGGGACCAGGCTGTGGAATACTGGAGGGAATTGACTTTGAGGTCAACTGTGGCAGTGGGTGGCTCTGGTTTTGTCCCGGTGGAGCCTGATTTGCTGAAATCGGCCCCTCCTTCTTTGTGCAGTCTCTCATTGGGTCACACTGGGGTGTGCCTTGGCTTGATGTGGGAGTGGTAAGATCTATGGTTTCCGGTTGGCCATCAGAGTTCGCACTAGGCATGTCCACATCCTGACAATTTCCTATCTGGGCTAATGGTGGCAAAATATGATTGAGAGGGTCGGGAGGAGGTTTACAAAATGAAGAAACAGAGTTGGTCTGCAATGTAGCTGCCAAATTCTGATGTTGTTTCTGCTGCTGCTGAGTGTCTGTAGTGTTTGGGGGATTGTGTGGCATTGCTGGGTGCGAATTATTAACCACGCCCCTCACTGCTGGATGTGTATTATTAACCACGCCTCCCACTGCTGGATGTGTATTATTAACCACTCCCCCCACTGCTGGGCCAGAGTTTGTGCTGGTGCTGGACCTCTGCAGTGGCTTGAACTGGATCTTCTTCTTGCTGCTCTGCTTCTTCTGGTTGAAGTCCTGGATCTCGGCCAGGATGGCTTCTTTGATCTGCTCCTTGCCCATGGGCTGCCGGTCGAACTCGAAGTTGAACGCCGGCACGCACACTGGCTCGTCGTCTGAGTCGTGGTACTTGGTGAGGTAGGGGTGCTCCAGGGCCTCGCAAACGCTGATCCTCTCTCTAGGGTCGAATCGCAGCATCGCACCCAGCAGGTCCAGGGCTGCCGGTTCGGCGTGCGGATACAGCCTGAAGAGGGGTACAGGCGCTTTGGATGGAAGGCTCTGCACGAAAGAGCGTACCCTCTCAGCCCCGATCGCCCCCACAATGGTCTCGGGTGGCGTGCCCAGCACAGAGAGGATCAGCTGTAGCTGATGTACATAGTGTTTCCCTGGAAAAAGCTGCTTCCTACCCAGCATCTCGGCGAAGATGCAGCCTACTGACCATATGTCGATAGCCAGGCTGTAGTGGTGGAGGGAGAGCATTAGCTCGGGTGCGCGGTACCACCGCGTCGCCACGTACTCAGTCATGAACGAGCGGGACTCGTCCGCGTGGGCCGCACTCAGGCCCCGCGCCATGCCGAAGTCCCCGATCTTCAGCTCGCAGTTCTCGTTAACCAAAAGGTTGGATGGCTTGAGGTCCCTGTGGATCACGTTGGCCGAGTGGACATACTTCAGGCCTCGCAGCAGCTGGTACAGGAAGTAGCGTGTGTGCTCAGGGGTCAACGGTTGTCTGGAGTGAATGATCTGATGCAGGTCGCTCTCCATTAAGTCCAGCACCACATAGCTAGAGAGAAGACGGGCCAGATGAGTATCACTCAAAGAATTCAGAAATGTTGCATAAAGACAACATAGCTCATACTTACACAGATTTGAAGGCAGAATGAGGTACGGCGGGTTGAAGAATATCCTTAATTGCGATGATGTTGTCATGTTTAAAGTGTTTCAGGATCTTGAGCTCTCGGAGTGTGCGCTTGGCATTTGTCACCACCTCAAAGGCGTTAGGGATTTTCTTTATTGCCACCTGCTGGCCTGGGTACAAAATCGCAATTGTGAATTAGTGAAGTCTATTTCCCACCCAAAGACTAGAAGAGATCCACAAATGGAAAGTCTCAAGAGCTCCTACCATTGTCCCGCCTCCTTGCAGATGAAACAACGCCATAGGCTCCTGTGCCGATGGTTTCAATGATGTCGTACTCCTCGCCGACTTCAAACTTCACGTCTAAAGAATGAGCTTTAAGTAGCGCCAAGTTCTTTGCAGCCATGGTGCTTGCCTCTGTAGTGGTAGTCACATCGCTGGAAGGTTGAAGCTGAATTTCTGAACCCTGACGACTCTGGTCACCATTGCTCTGCGTCTTGCTACCGGCGTCAAAGGAGTTGTGGACTGCTGCAGGTTCTGCATCATCCGTTTTCTCTACCTCAGTGGATGACATCCTGAAATCACAACTTAAATGAAAAAAAAAACTGACAATGTAACATCTGTGGGCATGATTTATTATTGGCATCAAGGCACTTGTGAGGTTATTGTTTCCATGCTGTTATAAGATAAGGATCTTATTGTCCAGTTAGATGCTAGAGACCTGGCAATAATTAACAAACTAAGGCGAATAGGGGAAAACTATGCAGGTCACCACACAGGTCACCAGCGTGACTTTTAACCAGTTTGGAACAATGACTTACTTCAAAACTTAAGGCTGTAACTACAAAGGCTGAGCCATCATTTTCATTTTTTAAATAAATCTTGAACATTACATTACACTGCTCGCATCACTGGATCTCGAAGCCTATTATTCTCTAGCATCAAATTATTCTTGGAACGTTACCGATCGCTAAGCCTTAACAGAACATTTTTTCAAGACGGAGAACATTTTTTACAGAACTCGAGTTTGGAGAACTAGAGCTGCAGTGTAGTCGCTTTATTGGTGAAGTGATAACCCTGAAGAGAACACGCTGCGGGCTTCAGTTTAATGTAGGACGAGAATCATTCAACGCTCATTCTTTTTAGCCTAGGGGCGTGATATCCCATCGCAATGAAAGGAATATATTACCTTTTCGTATTTATTAAAATACCAGGATTGAGAGGCAAGAATAAAATCAATAAAAAAAAAACATACCTGATCACTAAGCGGGAAATCGATAATTCCGAATTATTCTGTCAAAGCATGTCGGGTTTTCGTAAGGCTATGGAAAACCTATTTTACTTCCTCGTATTCTTCCGTATTATGTTTGAATGGCAGCGCGAACGTCCAATTGATTGTAGGTTTCTATGCGGAAAAACCAATTGTATCTACAGGGGTGGGATCTTTTTTCGTAGAACAGGGTCATTCTTTGGGCGGTGCCGACTGAAATGAGCAGTATCGGGGAATCTTCAGTAACGCCGATCGTTCAAGACTACAACAAAAACTACTTCTTAGCATATTGCACAATAGCCTGTCAGTTACATTATATAAATCGTATAATAAACACCTGCAGCCATTTAAAATATTCTAGCTTGCTACATCGACTAACCTTAGCTTGCCACTGTTTACATATACTACACAGTACACTGAGACATGGCTCCTCCCACTACTCATTGTGCGCATGAGCTGTAAATACACGGGAATAGAATGATCAGAGCTATAGATACTACAGCTTTGCTTTTGCGTGGTGTACTTGATTTGATCCTTCAGGGGTTTTAAAACTAAATACAGTACAGAAGCCTAAATACCATCGAATAGCTTCGGGCAACCAGGCCTTATGTTTCGCAACGAGGTACACCAGAGTCCTACAGCTGGCCACATCTGTCTTCCCGTCCAATCAGAACACGCAGAGCATCAACGTCTACATCCAATCACAGCACAGGGTCCAGTCTTCTCCACGTTGCAGAGAATTTCATTTAACCTAACTGAAGTCAACAACAACAAACTAAAAAGATTTTATCCTGAATTGTATCCTGAATTTGAGGCGCTTGCGCGTAAAATAGGCATAGCCGTTTAACAGAGGAATTATAGAAATTACACTATACGTTTGCAGCTTGTAGAGAAGGTAGGCTTCTCGGTAGAAGTGATAGTGCCACTATGCCGTCGCGCAGTTTACCTGTCGGAATTCCAAAATGGGAAAGATGTGTTCGCGTTTTACTTTGCTCTTTAGGTTTTATTCTTTCCGTTTACGCGCTACATGTTGAACTGTCCCGCGAACACAACCCTGAATACCGTGCGATGTGTGACCTGGCTGAATCAGTGAGCTGCTCAAAGGTTTTCACTTCAAGGTAAAAAAAAAAACAAATGTCCGTTACATTGTTTGTTTTACTGTGTCTGTGCGTGTCGTGTTCGATATGTTTTCTATAAGTTACACCTCTGTTTCTGGAAACCGTTATAGCTGCAATCCTACTGCTGAACCGAAGTAAACAAAACGTTCACTAATTTGAAAACTCCATTAGATGCCACGTGTTACAGTGAGAGGTTGGACGAGCTACTTGACATTTCAGAAATAACCCATAAATACATCCAAAGAACGCTGTATTATTTTTGCCATGTTTTGCATTTTACATATTATGCACAAATACACTGTAGTCTAGGTACACGCTGGTCTTATTTTTTCAAATACTTTATTTAGTGATTTTTGGGAATACACAAGGTGCATGGCTAGAAAAAAAGCAGTACGAAATGCGACCAATCCCCGGGTCGCACAAAACCGTCCCCAAAGCAGATATCTGAACCCGAACCTACTCAAGGAGACCTCACAGCAAAACAAGATCGAAGATAAAGCTAAACTGAAGCACCAAGTTCACGTTCCCTCTCAGCTCCGTGATAAAATATATACTGAATGCCGTCGCTGAGAACCTTACTACTACTCAATGTAAACAGATCGAATCAAATGTGATCTATCTATCGACTGGCACAGCAATGTTAACATTATACCACCGCTGTACACGAACCTCTGGCGCGGCTAACCACATAGACAGCCTTAACTCGTATTGTAGCGAAGGGCTCCCTCTTCTGGTGTACTGAATGCTCTTTAATGTGCTTCTCTTAGGAGTGACAACCAGCCTTGCTGGTAAGCAAAGGGAGGAGTCTTTATCTCTGATTACTCGTTGATTGGATCTGTAAGACTTTATTTAAATATATGTTCTTTTTCAGGTGGGGGCGTGGTTTCGGACTTGTCCAACTGTTTGTCGCCAAGGACAGTGCTCTTAACCAACCCAACAGTCTATTGGGTATCATTTTTTACACTCTGCAGCTAGGCCTTGGTGAGTGTTTAACCACTGTGATTCACATGTTCACTTGCAATTGCATTTAAAGTAACATAAGTATAACATAAGTATAAGTATAACATAAGTATATATATATTTATTCAGAGAACATCATAAAGCTCTCTGTATATATGGACTTTTTGCAGGTCAGATGTCATCCAGTAGAACAGCACACCTCTTGGTAATGATGTCCTGGGTCTCAGTCGTTGGCTCTGTATACCTGGCTGCTATTCTAGCATTTGTGCTGGGCGATTTTTGCGTTGTGTGTGTCTCAACCTACATTATTAACTTTGCTCTCCTGTACACCAATCTGAAGAGGAGGACAGGGCTCAAGGGGACACCGCAGAAAGAAAAGACTGGATAAGAAGTAATGACAAGTAACATCTCACTCGCTTTCATGTTTCTGTGCTCTCTGTGCGTATAAGAGACAGAGTCGATACAGCCATCAGTGAGTAAAGGCAGAATCTAAACGTAGCCCTGGTTTAAACCTTGAAGAAAGAGTGGAAAGATTTCTACAAAAATAACTATGATTAACCAACTTGAATAGAAATGACAGAGTGAGGTTTTAAAAATCAAAGGACCCAATTACAACAATTTCCTTGTCGCTGAAATAATTAGCATGATAGAGCCCAGGTCACACAGTTATACCAAAGCACAGGCAATGTGAGCAGTTTGATGTAATTTTCCTTGATGATCATTGTGTTTATTTGAATAAAGATGTATTATAACAGTAAATGGAATGTCTTCCTATAAAATTAAGGTAAATATACATATTGGGGCTGATATTACAATGGTATAGCATAAAACTAATACAATACTAAATGTTTGTACAAACAAAATAACTTAATTAAAATATATTTCACAGATCAGCCTTATGAATATTTAAATATCAATTTAATTAAAATGGAATATTTATTAAAATCAGTTTAGTAAAAAAAATCAAATTAAATATTCAATAAATGGGGGAAACTTTCAACAGCGTATTCTGAAGCAAGCAGTTATGACAAATGACTACATGCACTAGAATGAAAACAAATTTACCCAAGAATTTAAAATTGCCCAAGACCCGATGACAGTGATAACAGCTATTCCAGCGGAGTTAAAACCTAATGCATTTTATTTTCCTGCAAAGTGGGGTGACTGTTTTTATCATAATACAGTTGTAAATGTAAAGACATTGAGTGGTGAGTAGCAAGCAATATGTCCACTAACAGGAGGCCTCTTCAATTAAAGACTCCCTCCACTGAATTGTTAACATACCACCTTATCCATGCCATGAGTGAAATAAGCAGTCGACATTGAACAGCTTTGGAACTGCAGTGGACCAATGATGATGGTTTCAAACACAGATGCAGAGAGCCAGGGTTTCATACATCCCAAACATAAGAAACCACCAATCCCGTTATTTTGAGATGAGGGTTTTTACATATCATTAGCATAATACAATGGTGAAATTAAACATATTAAATGTATCTTGCAATAGGTTTCACTATTTTCTTGGAAATAACTTGGTTGAATCAATGCCATGAGTGGAGCTTATATAACTAAACGTGTCCAAGAGCTTTTGAGTGCAAGAGGGAGGAAATAAATAAAAATAAATAAATAAATTGTGTCACCCAAGAGCTTTTGACCACAAGAGGAAGTAATGAGCAACGATTAGTTTTAGTTTTTGGAAGGGTAATGAATATAAAAATATATGGCTGACAAGTGACAATGTTTTGCTGCAATAAATAGAGTTGACAGTGTGGTGTTGTACTTTGTACATTACCAAGAATATTTAGGAGTTACTAATGTATTAATTAAAGACTAATTAAAAGCAAGAGTATTTGCTTTGACCCACCTTTTAAAGATATCAACACAACTTGTTTTTATGTGAAGTGGAATTTTGCCCTAGAATTTGGGTGTATAGTAATCTGTACATCTGTTTAATTTTCTTGTTTTTATTAAGTTTCAGTAAGTGTGCTTTTTGTTAAAGCCAAGATTTCAATGCAAGTCAAACAGAGTGGTACACCAGGCAACCAGCCGGAAGGACAAGACCACCGCAAAAATTCCCTGTGAATTCCCCGTTTCTAATCCCCTGGTTACTAATTACCTGCATCTGTTCTTTGTTTGCGTTTTCCTTTGTTTATTGTTCTTGTTTAAGCCCACATGAACACTTGTCGTGTGCTGTGTGTCGCTGCTGAGACAGGCGTCTCGATCGTTACCGCTACTCCGTTTTGTCCCGTCGCCTCGAGTTAAACTCCCGGCACACGTCACATCAAGTTTATTTGTATAACGTCTTTCATGTACAAATATTCTAAACGCTTTATCCCTTGTATACATCAGGAAATAAAAGTAAAAATGAAAACCAGATTATAGTTTCCATAGGGATATTCAAGGAACATACAAAAAACAATAAAGGAAACATTAAAACTAACTTTTTTTGCATAGTATTTCTTCTTCGAGGTAATTAAGTGGTGTATATACAGTTAAACGTACTTTAAAATAATTTCTATAATAAATAGGTAGCCAGTGTAAGGACAGGAAATTTTGAGTAGTCAGTTCTGATTGTTCTGGGGAATTTGCCCTTTTCCAACGGCAGGACTCCATTCTCGTAGCCTTCGGAAAGTTAAGTTAAATGCGCCCAATTTTAATTACCTTCTGATTCACCTGAGCTGTCTCTCTACCCTGCACGTGATGATCGCCCACACCCGCGCTGTCACACTGATTAAAGCATCTGCTTATTATCGGTAGGCTGTTTGCCATGAGTTGTGGGTTCCATGTTTTCTTTAAGTACATTTGAGTGCGCTATTAGTGAACACTCAGTTTATTCGACGTTAATGCTATTTCGTAATTGCTATGGATTTAAAATCTGTTTTACAAACCTGTTTTTCTTGTGCTGCTACTACTGCTCCTAATGACCACGCCTGTGCCCAACATTATGTTCAAAATTGACCGCATGGAAGCTTGCAATACATGTAGTTGACTATCTGGCGGTGTGGCTGACCCCAGTCCTACTGGCATCACTCTTTGCTGGGCTTGAATTTTCGCTTTCTGGAGACCATTTCTTATCGATCGATTTGCACGAAACCTAATAAGTGTAAGGAAATTTAATGATCAATGATCCATGTTACATTCTGAATTAAATGTCTCTCTAAACCATCTTTTAGACTGTCTTTCGGCCTTAAGCATATTCACAACCCCCTTCCTATCTGACGGTGGGACTGATCCAGATACGAACGTCATCTAAACACCTTCTTAGTGGAGGCCACTTCTTGGAATTCTTTACCCCCTCCTTAAGACCAGTCATCTAGTTGTTGATACTACCTTAGACCAATCATTTTGCCCCACACCATCACTTTCTTCTTCCACATCATCTTTCTTCTATTTAAACTTGCATATTGTTAATAAACTTTAAAGGATCTTCTTCACACCTTTGTGTTGTGAATTTGTTTAGCATGATCTTGTAACAAGGCATACTGAGGGCTGAACTAATCTCTGGTCGAACCCTGAAGGTACTCTGTGTCAGTCGGCCTGAACAGAGAGTACAAACCTAGCAATAAGAGCTAGATTATAGTGAAAACAGACGGTTCACGGCTCCTTCTGTGAAGAGGGATATAAGGAAGATCCCAAATAACGTAACTTGGGATGACCCAAAGCCTTAAGTATCCGAAGCCTGAATTGATCTCATCTACCAAGAAAATACTTACAAAATCATCAGACAGCAAAATATTATGCACCCTTTCATATAATGTTCATGTATACATGCATCTCACTGACATCAGAATTTATTCAGTGCCACCAAAACTGCCAACAAAGAATCTTACTGTGTGAAAGAGCTGTGTGCTGAAGTGTTTTGCAAACTTAACCGCTCTTACGTGCAAATCATTTGTGTCTAAACATCAAATACCTTTTATATATTAGTGTATATTATGTACTTTGCACTCGTTACGCTTGAATAATCTCCTTTTAGGTTAAATGATCAGTTCTTAATGGGATTTTCTTCAAGTCCTTTAAACGTGCAGCACTTCCTTAACTTAGACATTTAAATGGGGCAACAAATTGCCAAGAGGAATGTCAGTTTTTAGGAGACCAAAACAGGTTATACAGGAATCATTTACACTAATCCTTCACAGCATTAACTGACTGGTATTAAATTAACTTTCCAAGTACTATGTAATGGACCACTCTGGGTAAAATATAGACCCTGAAATTCATAGTCAGAGATAACAACAACAACAACAACAACATTTTATTTGAAAAGCGCCTTTCAGGACACCCAAGGACACTGTACAGCAATAAGCAAAGAAAATAAGAGAATAAAAATACAAATAACCTCACTAAAACAATAAATCTCATCAATATGCCAATTTAAAAAGATGAGTTTTAAGTCCAGTAAGTCCATTGATAAATCTCTAATCAAAAGAAAAGACATATTTGCTTCTTTTGTCACACTTTAAATGCTTCATAAAACTTTAACCCTTTTAGATCAAAATGAAAAAGTTGAATTTTACTCATTTTAAAAGGTAATCTGTGTTGTTTATCACTTCTCTTTTTTACAGTGAAGTCTTAAAACAAATCTTCGCTGGCCAAATATTAACATTACAGTGTAAGGGGCACTAAAATTCAAACTCATTATTTTATGTGTGTCCAGTACAAGATCCAACAGAAAAAAAAACTCACCATGAACCTTCCCATTATAAAGAGGCAGCCCCTGCTGGAGAATCATTAAAGCACAGCATAAAGAAAAACTCTGTGCTCTGTGTGTGTTTCTATTAAAGGAGGACTGTCTGTTTATCTGCAAGGTAGGCAGCATTCAAAAACATTAGGAACGGTATATTTCATTGCTACTACTGATATTACCAATAATATGGACATATTTTACATTCCTGTGAGCTAAAAGTCTATTTTGCGGCTGACAAGAGTGAGTTATTTTCCCTTTCTGAAACACTTTTTTGGTCTTGGACATACAAAGGCTTTTTCTTCATTGTATTATTTGTTTATTTTTAATTACGCTGTGGTAATATAGTACATTAAGATTAGACTGTATTGTATAACTATAGTATGTATCTTAATCCTAAGTCTTTCACTTGCTAATATTGTAACTGTAATACTTTTTCTTGGCTTACCTTCTTTCCATTTTCTATCTTTCCTAGGAAGGACAGCCATAAATCCACAATGGATAATTTTCTTTATTCCATACTGCTGATCATTCTGAGTAAGTGCAATTTTACTGTCTTTGGTAGTTTTTATTTGCCTGTATTGAAGTGAATGGTAATATTTTGGTAATCACTGCAATATTCAGTCGGCATTTGACTAAAAGTAATGATGTTTTAAGGTTACGCTGGAAAATTAGTAGACTTAGATTTTAGACGCTTTTTCTTACATTCACATTCCCTGGGAATTATTCATATATAAATTCTTGTGCAACAATAAAGTATAATTATCATATCAAGTGAATACTGCCTAAATTAACATAAGTAACAGATAGATCTTATACTGTGAAATACTGAGATTCAAGTTGGAACATTTCAGAAGCCAGATACACTATACACTATAGCTGAAACTGAAATTAGTTATTATAAATACTTGCTTAACATGTAAAACTAAATTCTCTCAGAATGATTTTAACAGTACATGTGACTGTGATGACTTCTGTCCAAGCTGTTCCAAGTTTGTTTCAAGATCTTGAGATTTCAAGATCTAACAACAAAAGAATTTTCTTTTTCATAAATGTTTGCATTTGGTCCCGCACTGTACTTGTTCTAAGTTAAAAAAAAAAACTGTGTTCAGGACAAAACATGGATGCAAGACTTTAGCCTACTGATTACGAAATATTAAAACTAAACACAAGTGTTATTAGGGGCCAGAGCAAATTGTCCTAGAACTCTTTTGTTTTTGTCAGTAATTGTAGACATTAAAGCATATAGAACTGTAATTCTATAGCTTTTACACATTAAAGCATGTAGAACTGTAAACCTATAGCTTTAATTTGGATTTTTTCATTCTAATTCTGCGCTGGAACAAATTGTACAGACCAAACTGTAAATTGCAGAAACATGAAACCCCCTTGTGCTACTCAGGTAAGTGTAGTGACACATATCAGTCTAAAGGGGTACAGAGAGACATGTGACAGTTATTTACAGTGATTTACAGTGTTGATTACAGTGATGATTCCTGAACATTATTTGCCTTTTAAGCCTTGGTTTTGGCTTAAAAAATATATAAATATATAAACACACACACACACACACACACACACACACACACACACACAACAACCAAAATGGCCATTCCATTTATAACCCACATTCACATCACACATGTAAACATGGACACACATATTGAAAGAGGCAAATTTGCTGAGTTTTCAAAAGTGAAATAAAAATGTGTACCATTCCAGAGAGGTTTTAGTCAAACAGGATTGTTCACAGCAGCACTGATAGAAAGCAAATATATGTGAAATATACATGAACACATTACCTGATACCCTAAATACTATTTTACAACAGTTTTGAGATGTTGCCAACTTGTTTTTTGTATGAACCAGCAGGAAAGAGAGTGCATGCAGGGTCTTGGAAGGGAAAACACTACTTCAAGAACATTTTTACTGATTTAATAAAATTTTTAGTTTATTACATACAAAAACCCAGAAGACATACCTTCATTTATCGCGAACTGTATTTAATTGTAGAAGTGCATTATGAGCTATAATGGCAATAAAACATTTCTAAATGAGGTTTTGTTTTTACATTACACATATCTTGTATAGAAATTGTTAAAGATCCTGAAGGGAAAACATGGAAATGATTATTCACTCCACATTAACACACCATAACGTGTCCCACATGTCATATTTCATGCAGTCTTGCAATTGGTGTTTAGTTTATTAAAATTCAGTTGCCAAGGTGGTGGGGGTGGGGGGTTGGGGGGCGTTATTTATCTAACATCCCTCACAGTGGTTTCACCTATGTGTTCCATAATGAACCAGTACCATTGCTGGACTCTGTGTTTCAGTATGTCATGCACCAATGATCTGAGAGTAAAGGGAAGCACATCTCTATGGGTTCCACAAGGCGCAGAGAAACATGGGTTCATCACTGCAGTTCTACGTATGGGATTACTGTAGCATTTACAGACTGGGGCGTGACTTTTAAGAGTAACTGGATCACACTGAGACATCAGATGGTGAGAAGATCACATGACTACTCATCCACGAAGGATTGATGGGAGTGAGGGCCAAAGCAGGACAGTGCATGTGTGGGGGTGGTAGAAGGGCTGTAAGGCGTATCTGCCTCACTCATCAGCGCCTAGCAGCTGCTCAGGACTTTTATGCTTTGGCAGAAGTTTTCCAGACAATGTTACTGTTGATCTACTTTCTCTCACTCAAGCTTTATCTCTCAGTCTGTCTCTCTTTCTCCCTGAGCTAAGAGAGGGACTGGAACAACCACAGGCTACTCCCTGCTCTTTAGATCAGTAGTTCTCTCCTCATTTGGCTCTCAGACTTCTCTAACACCATGGCTGGACTAGTGTCAGCTGTCTTTCCACAGTACAGAGAAAGCAACCCATGATCTCACTGCTACACACACACACACACACACACACACACATATAGGCCTAAGGCATGAAGAAAACAGTACAGAGAATCACACTTTCATACACACACACATACACACACACATACATACACACACTTCCATACACTCAGGCACACACACTTGCACATGTACACACTCTCGCTGACACACACACACACACACACACACACACACACACACACACACACACACACACACACACACACACACACACAC